>VXAC01000964.1:358785-458452 GCA_013399225.1 Rhipidura dahli
CAATAGCAATTATAGTAAAGTTAATAAAGGTTTACCTTGGAATAGGAAGTAATACCTAGAGAAATGATAAAAAATGAGAACTGCCAGTAAAGTAATATGTGAATAAAGGTTAACAGCAACATAAAGGAAGACACCTAAAACTCAGAGGTTGTATAGGCTAATATTCCTATTTTAAGACATAGTAAAATTGTGTTTCAGGAGCTTCAGATGCAAGACCTGGAAACAGTGAATTAAAAATAAAATGTTATGTTATGGAATTAGTGCCTAAATCTAAATTAGTGGGAAAATGAATCCTTTTCCTGAGCTTGCTCTGTTTTGTAGTTACACTGTTTTTTTTCTGGATAGAGCTGAACAAGCCATTACATTGCAAGAAAACAAGTGGAGCAGTTTCCTGGGAAGAAAGTTAAACTAACAATTAAAACCATTCAGGATTTGTCTTTAATAGTGAAATGAGAGAAATACCTCCAAAGGAAAATTATTTTTCATGTATCTTAAACATCTGTATTTATCTTTCATGTGCTAAATTGCCATCCAGAGGTGTCTATCTCACCACTGATTTTACAGAGAGGCTGACATAGCCAGGATGCTTCCCTGGGGATTGCCAAAGGGAAGAGAAGAGGCAGTCCCACTACAGGGTCTTACTTGAGTGCCTTCAGATGCCTGAAAGTAGTCATGAGACTCAATCCAGCCTTCACTCAAAAGTCATCTTAATTCACCAGAACACAATGCTACTATTTTTATCGAGCTGTTTCACCCTGACTCTGGTAGCCTAATACATTAATACCTTAAAAAATTAACTCAGTTCACAGAACTGTGAATAGTTTTATTTTTGTCTTACAGAATAATTAGGTGTGAGGCAAGTTGAAAAGACAAATTTCCTTCTGTGCTCAAACATTTATTTTATTGTCTCTAGGTTACTTTGCAAGGAAGCTGAGTAAAACTATAGTTTTTCCAACTTTCTCATGAACTCCAAAGTCTTTTGAATTTGCAAGATTAGATTCTTGGATACATTTACATTGAATAAATACAGGAACAGCTATTAAAAGTAATTTAAAGTAAAATGAAAATTAGATCAACACTTTGTTATAGACTGAAATCTCTCACAGAAAAAGGAATATATTTTGATATGGCAGAGTATATATAATGTGTATGTGTATATATATATATATATATGAGATGAAAAATACTGCAAGGCCTAATTAGGCCAAAAAAAAAAAAAAATAGAGAGAAAAGCTTTAATATATTCCAAAAGTCAGATACATAAATCCTATTACAATGTATCAGCATCCTTTCAACAGTGGCACAGTTATTGAAAAAGGAAATATGGTGAAATGAAGGACCAGTGGAAGATTGGCTCTTTCAATTCACTGTCAAAAAGATCATAAAACCAACTATAATATATATTTTACTTTTCTAATTTACAACATTAATCAAAAAGAAAAACATGCCAAATAAAACACCATGCATTGACCTGTTTCTTATAGGTACCAGCAAAGAATAGTTCTTATATTCATTAAAATTCAGCTCTAGGGATCAACATAAAAGTTTGCAATAATCCGAGTAAGATGCTGTGAAGTGGTAGTAGCATTTTTCACATTTGTGGACAGCAAACTCCACTTAAAGAGACCAATTATTAGCCACATGAGGACAAACATTAATGAGTTAAATAGGTCACTGTACTTAGTTGAGTACTGAGTAGTTATTAAAACTATGAGCCACCAAAATAATGCTTGGAAAAGCTGAAAAGAATGTGAGATAAAGAAAACCTTATTTTTGCCTCTTTCATGTAGACTATTGCCATTAACATATAAATTAATAATATACCTTAGTAATTTTAGTCCATGTCATCAATCACTGTAAACTCTGGTGGATGCTTGGCTTCCCTCCAGAAAGACAGGAGAGCCAGTACACTTGTTACCATATTTGCCCAAACAACATTAAGACAGCAAAACTACTTCACCCCAGGTCCTGTGACAAAACTAAATTTTTAAGGCGTTCATTCCCTTACAGGCAATCTCTTTCCTTCTAGCATTCCCAACTCCAAACATTTGTGTGAGTAACCAAACAACACTGAGAGCAACTAGAAATTGCCAGTGCAGATAAGAGAGTTCTGACAGTTCCCACTATGCTTTTAAAATTCATAAGACTCTTAAACCATGACTCAGAAGAGCAGAAGCTGTTTCTCCTCAGCCTCTGGAATCATCTGATAAAGCAGTGAAAGCAAAAAGCTTGGATATCACAACCCTTCTCAGGAGACTTGCAAGTATCAACTGGTAGTGTTGTTTATGCATCCTCCTAATACTGCTAATTATTTGAATAATTAGTAAGCATAAATACAGGGCAGACCTTCTTTACAGTATTTCTGCTCAATAGATGTCCATCATGTCTCAATTATCTGAACAGATAAAGCTTCCTCCCATTTCTATCCTTTCACACCAAAGCCCGGTTTAAGTAGAAAGGATTGGTATAACTAGGCAGTGTTTCTGTGGATGTCACTCATGGGCACGCAGCCACAGCTCCCTGGAAGTGCTTCACAATAAAAGATCTTTGTTAGTACACACCTCCAGCTATTGTTGCACTTCCAGAGATTATCAGAGATTACAGGAGCCCATCAAAAAATGTGTCAGGCAAGCCTGAAAATTCAGTCAGCATTCATATGAGATTATTCTCTACTTCTTGGTCTTTGCAAAGTACCTCTCTCATCATTTCAAAATGCTCCTGAGTGTTTGAAGAACAATAATTTAAAAGAAAAATGCCAAGTTGCTGCAAAAATCTTACAAGTTAGCTTCATGGCAAGCATGCATCACGTCTCAGCCATCCTCAAAAAAGAAAATATGAGTCAGCTTGTGTCAGCAGTCAGACGTATTTTTCTGTCAAGCAGATAAATGTCTGACATTTTTCTGTCACTCCTGACTCTCTGTCAGTGTTTTTGGGCTCTGTTTATCTGCTGTGATCCTAAATTTCCTGCAGGCCAGTGTGGAAAATCACAGATCCTGCTGCTGCTCTAGGCTGACCTATATTCCCCAAAAGATTTGGCAGCCCAAAATGAAGTCTTCAACTTTCTGGGACACATCTGAACAACAGTAAGCTTCATGAGGAGGAAAACACATTAACACAAGCTCCAATTCACATCAGTTTTCTCTCCTGGCAGAGTTTCTGAAGCATCAGTGTCACTGAGGGCCAGGCACAGCTCTCAGATCTTCTGCTGAGTGGTGTTTGACTGGTGATCATTTGCCTTTTAACTGCTGCAGAAAACAGCAGCAAAGCAATCCTGTTAATGCTGTTTTATTTACCCGAAAAAGGGGGAATGTGGCCTCTTGGAAAAAAAAAAAGCAAAGAAAAATCCTAATTAGATAATGATCAAAGTCTAGATGACACATCAGCTCCTTTGTGCAAAACAGACACTGGGAAACAAAAGATTCTTGCAACACAGGCTCTCCTTGCTGCAGTTCACCCAATACTGCATTCATGCACATAATGTTCACCATCAATGCAGTTAAAGAGGAATTCTGGGTGGGAGTCCCTGAACCTCGTTTGTGGAAATAAACTGTGTCTTTCCTAGGGAATACTTACTGAGAGGAAGGGCTGGGGAGTCTGCTCCAGATTCATAGGTATGTACATTATACATGCAGGTCTACCCGTGTACTGGGTGTCTAAGGTCCTTGCCTGGTCATGGAGATCTACTCAGTCTAGTGGGGGAAGCAACTAGGCCACCTAGGTCCTCTGAACTCAGTTAAACACATGCAGTAAGCCAGCTAAACATCTCTCCATTAATCATATTACAAGCATACTTTACATTCATAATTTTTGAAATAAATTTTTTTTCAAACAATGTCTTTACTAAATGTGGGAAGATTTTAGAAGCTTTGGTGATGAGGTGCAGATATGGTGATACAGAAAAGGAAAAAGGAAAACTTATGAAGGAAACATATGATATTTTGAAAATTAATTCTTGTCCATGCAAGTTAAAGGGAACCAGATGCAGCATGTTTTATAAGGAGGCTGTTTCACTATGTGGTACGTTTCCAAGGTTGTTGTGTAAAGAATTGTGACCAAAAGCAGAATATTGTGTTAATATGATTCATAATAATACTTAAGTTATCAAGTTTGCAGAAGATCTTCTCCACACTATCCTAGTATGATTACATCTGTGCAGAAATATAAATGAAAATGATATCAGTAGTAGAATATGACATAGGAACAATTTATAGGTGACTGACAACAGACAGGAATTTTGGAACTCTGTAAGAGCTGCCCCACCTGAAAGTGGCTCTCCCTGCCCTCTTCATGAGCACTTTGAACAGCAAACCCCAAACAGGGAACCAAGCCAAGCACAACACCAGGTCCTAATCAGTGGCAAAGCCTGTAAGAGGGTGCTAGCCACAAAACTAGGCTGAGGTGTAAATACTCACAGATGATGTTCATTCTCGCTTCAGTGGTGTCAGGTATTAATGCCTACTTGCCTTCTCTCCCAGTTTTATGATTTTCACTTGATTTATGAATCCCAGTCTTAGCACGCTGTTGCTTCAGCACAAAACAACCTGAAGTGTAAAAGGAGCTGCCCAGAGAAACTCCAATGATCCTACGTAATCCTGCAATGCTGTGCTGACTTCTCAAGATGACCATTACTACCTGAGCAGGTTTGAACAACTTTTAGGCTTTTCTCTCTGTCATGATTCAAATAAGCCCTAAAACAGTACTGTCATAATCTCCTAAATCTTACTTTTTCACAGACACAGAGGTTAGTCACAATGAAAGATCTCATAGTTTATCAAATCAAGAGTGAAGAGGCTGTTAATTTATTAATGACATACAACTACTACAAACCAGTAAACTATACATTCAAAATTCACTAGCACTAATACAAGTAAACCACAGTATTAGATGCTTAGAAAATGTTAATAAACAGCTGCACATTTCTAGAAACCTTTGTGCAATTAACCCCAAGAGGCATACACACCCACACCCACGATTACAGAGGTACATGTAATCCAAACAAAAGTGACCACACCATTGTGCCTCACCCATATGCTCCAGTTTCTGTGGGAGATGTGCATTACTTTTTGATAAAATGTGTAAGCAGACAATGCAAAAGACTGTGCAATACACGTGTTTCAGCAAAGACCCATCAGTATTTAAAGAGTGCTGTGAGTACGAGACCTTATAAATTTGTTAGAAGAGATTTAATTTGATCAGGGCCTGAAATTGTAATGGTGGGGTACAGCAAAGTGGACTTCTAATTTGCTGTACGTGTTTTCTTTTTCCTGAGGAGAAGTCAAAGTTTTATTGTTGTTAAAGAAGTTACTTAAACGCTCCTGTGTTAAATCAGAATGGTTCATAAAAGGATTTCTTTAGTCAAAATGCATTTCTCTCTATGAAACTCACTTTGGTATTGGATGTTCTATTGATTTCAGAAAAGTAAAAGGGATTTCTGTTTTGTTTTTTTTTTCATGCCACTCTTCTACTGGTACAATCTCTTCTACACAATGGTGGTTTTCTTCCTGAAAACAGTTAATTTAACTCTATTGCACATTATGATGAATCCAGCTAAAATTTTTTGTTTGCTGCCCAATATTTATTTTAAAAATGTCTGAGCCTTGCAATGTCTTGCTTTATATTCTATGTACTTTGAAAACCTGTGTAGGGATCAGCTGAAGAAAAAAGAATGCAAAATTACCTTGACCACTATAAAATCCTACTTTTATGAAAGTACCAAGTTGTTATCACAAATGTCCAGTAGAAAAACAGTAGTCAAGGTTTAAGAAAAAGAGGTGATATAGGCTTATAGAGATGGTGAATTACAGTAATACCTCAATTTACCTTGTAGAACTTATTAAACTTACACAAAACTTGTATTCTCTTTCTGTTCTGAATATTCTTTGAAATAATTTTAATGATACAGTTCAGTGATAAGAATTGAATTAAAGGTGATGATGGAAAAAAGTTTGAGCTGTTTAATGCCACTCAACAGAAAGCCACACTTCAGGAGCTCATCACTAGAAAATAAATCTACCCATAGAAGGTAGAACATGAGGCACCATAGGAAAATCCAGTAATGAAAAGATAATTAGTTTCATAAAATTGTCAGCGAAAATCTGCCACTTGTGTGTTTATTGTCTTATAACATTTATTGTCAATACAGAGAGGCAGAGCAACAACGAGGTAAGCAGCAGCCATGGGGTAGGATATGTTCTTACAAAGCAAAGAAACCTTGTCTTACAGTGTTCTGAGAGGGCAGTAATGGCTTGAAGTGGCATAAAGTGTTCTTTGATTGCTTTTCATTTTGTAAGGCTTTGCATTTTTTTCTGTCTTTTGGAAAATCACTCAAATATTATGAAAAGAGGGAGTGAAAATAAATAAAGATCAAAATGTAATCTGAAATAGACTGTGACCATGGCATTTCTGTTCTGAGAAGCAAAATATAAAACAATAATAAAAAATAATGAAGAAGTATTGCACCCTATGGAATTTCAATTTCCAGATGAAAGAGGCCTACAGGTGGGAATCCAAACAAAACAAATCTTTTAAAGTTCCCTAAGTGCAATGAATGAGTTCTTATTATTAGATTGTATGAGTGCCTGTTTTTATGTTATATAACTAATTTCACCACTGTGTTTGAAGTATGATCTTTTTATTGAACTTAACCTCGTAAGAAATGGGGTTTTTTTTAGCAGAACTCCAATTCACGAGGCAGCAATGCACATTCTGTAGACACCATTACCTGATTCCTATACTAAACAGCTTCATATGGTTCTAGGTCAAGCAATCAGTAAATACCTGCATAAATTAAAAGCATGACAGTTTCTGGAAAAAGTTTTGAGGAAGGAATATGATTTTAAGTTCCTCACTTCCTCCGGGCTCTAACTTGGCATTTTATTGCCCTTTGCATTCCAAAGGCTATAGGAAAAATCATGAGACCTCCTTGCTTCCAAAGAAAGGGGAAAGGGAAAAGGGAAAAGGAAAAAGAAAAAAGGAAAAAGAGAAAAGGAAAAAGGGAAAGGGAAAAAGGGAAAAGGGAAAAGGGAAAAGGGAAAAGGAAAAAGAGAAAAGGGAAAAGGGAAAAGGGAAAAGGGAAAAGGGAAAAGGGAAAAAGGAAAGGAAAATGTCACCTCCACAGAATAGCTATGCCTAAAAATAGTTTCCATTGAAAGATATGTCATGAAACATACAAAACATATTTCATGTATATAGTGTATATATCTATTAAAATATTAAAATAATTTCGATTTCCTATGGGGGCAAATCCCAAGTTTTCTGAAAATCTTTCAAAGTTTACTGAGTGAATAAATCCTCTTACAAACTGGATAAAGAAACACATACAACACTGACCAAAATTCATATTTTCCCATGGTTTGGTTTCCACCCTCATAAGCCCTCATTGCAAATGCCTTTGCTCTGTATATGGCACCTTAAAAGTTTGCTGATCTTTTTCAAAAAAACCAGCAGCTCATTCTTGAAAATAGTGTGCTAACCCAGCTGTCTTAAATAAGGCTTTCCTTTAGCTTCCTAATGGGGACAATTTCCCTTGCTTGTTTTGCAGCGACATACAGAATAATTAATGCAGTTTTGTTTAACAAATTAATTGCAAAACATTTCATAACATAAGCATTTACAAGTGGAAAATTTAGGTTACAAAATATTTCACTGATAATGGTTACTTTATAATTGGAAGTATTTAGCAGTTACTACTGACTTCCTCTCATGAGGAAGGTGAATGCAGGTATTTGTGAGATGAGAAAACATTTGGGATGCAAAGAACAATAATCTATCCCCAGCCATATATGAAACGCCAGTTTCCTACCTGGATTCTCTATATTAGTGTTCAGATTATCCCTACATGTCCTCCTTATAGCATTGTTAGGGGGGTTAAAACCATCACTTAGAAGAATGTCAGTGCAGTTATGAGGACAGGAGTACTTATTACTCACTTTCCTGATTGTTTTTAAATCTGTCTTACAAATGCTATTGTCTGAGCCACAGACTGGAAAATAACAAACCATGTCAAGGAGTGAGTAGAGATTTATTCTTTACTTTGGAAACTATTTTGGAGTTCTAAAATGTTGGCAGAATGCAACCAATAAGCCATGTAATAAGCAGGGGGCACCACATTCCATTGCTCATAATATCCAAAATAGACTAGAAATAGTATTTAGTGCACCCAAGATTGTGGGCTCTACTTAATGATGCAAAAAATACTTTTCTTTTAAATCTGAACCTTAATATCCCTGTTGCTTATTAATCTACATTACAGATATTGAATAAATCTACTCATATCAGTTCAGATTATTTTAGATTAGTTCAGATTTCTGTAAGTAAACTTTCACAACAGATTAGCATGCACTCACACACACATAAAGTCAAGGAAAGGTCTGGAAGAATAATTCTGATCTAGTCCAACCTCCCTGCTAAGGCAGGTTACCCTAGAGCATGTTGCTGAGGATTGATGGCTTTTGAATATCTCCACAGAAGGAGAACTTCTTGACAAGCTGTTCCAGTCCTCTGCCACTCTGTCACCCTCACAGTAAAGTTCTTCCTCATGTTCAGGTGGAACTTCCTGTGTTTCACTGTGACCATTCAAGGTGAGAAGAAAATCCCCAAACAAATCCCAGTTGTTGCACAGGTAAATTATGAGCTCCTAGAACTGCATTTTTCAAGAGCACCCCTGACTACACCAGCTGAGCTATTGCAGTTCTGGTGCTAGGTAGTCTGTACTGAAGCTCTCACTTGAAAAACCTCTTCAAACTTTATTCATTTAACAGATATATTTGGTGTTTCTTCGTTGCCCCACTGTCCATGTGGGCATCTAATAGCAATAGATACTGTTTGACAGCTGTGATTTCTTAGACCTTTTAGAGAAAAGCACAGATTTTTGGATCTATCTTTCCCTCTCACAAGACATCTCTTTGTAAAGTCTCCTTCCTCTCCTCATTTCTCCCAGCTCCAAATAACCCTGGAGGTTAGAGGGTCACTTCTCCATGATTTTTAGTCCCTAATAGGGTTTTTCTAAGCAAAGCACTCCCAGCTGTTACTTAGCTGCCATTCAAAGATGGATATTGTAACCAGTGATTTTCAAGTGCTCTCCTAAAAGCCCCACTGCAGTGCTTCTATCTGCAGGCAGCTTTAGGAAGCTGCTCAAAGGGCTGCTCCTCAGCAGCACATTGATGACCTCTCTGTATTAGGGCTTCAGGTCAGTTCTTCCAGGACCAAAGTCAGCTGGGAAATACAGGGAAGGGCTAGATAAATATCAGTCCTCAAAGGCAAATCCTACCCCACCTCATCTTACTTTCTCCACCAAATGCACTAGTGATTTTCAAGACTTTGTGACTGGAAAAGTGTGGGAAGCCATAATTGTTCAAATGCTTTATGTGGGGGGATGCTCATATGTTTGAGCATATGAAATTTGAAAGGCATGAAGATTAATCCATAGCTGGAGATAGCCTGCTTTCATTACTGCTTTCTGAGGTTTTCCAGAGACAAACATTTACTTAGAGTTTCAAAAGTCAGCAACTGAATTATGGTAACTGCTCTTTGGATTTGCTGTCCTTAATATGTTTGTCATTTGAGTAGTGGTTCACCAAAATAAACAAAATTAAAATCCAAAGCCATTCTGTGTTTTCTCACACAGTAGTAATCCCACATCACTTTGTCATCCTATTCTTTCTGAAATAAACATGCTTATAGCACTACAAAAGCAGCACGGTGTTCAGTGCAAACAAATAAAATCAATCAGCTGAAGTAGATAACTCCTGGTTCGCACTCAGAAAAGGGCACAGAGAATTAGATCATTTTACAAAGGTAAGATGAAAACAAATCATCACCAATCAGAAGAGAAAATATCATAATAAAGGAGAAATACTGCTGCTACTGTAGCACTACTGTAATTTAATAAGTGAAACAAAACTATTTAATTTTCTGACATCAAGAGTATAGACCACTTGACATGAGGAGATGCCCATCTTTTTTGGATATGACCAAACTCCTGTGAAACACAAAGATTGTAGGGTATTGTTCATGGGAGCATCTGGAAGCTGAGGTGCTATATTGAGAGGGAACAGGATGAGAGGAATGTGTCATAGTATGTCAGCTGGAGGAGCCTGCCCTCTAATAAAATAGAGGACCAAAGTCTTGAACTAGCTGTACCATGCAATGAAAGCAAACAGGTGAAAAATGCTGCTAAGAAGCAATTAGATTTTCCACCAATGTTAAAAGCTGGTATTTTCTAACATGAGTTGATTTCCTTTGAAATATTTATTTGTACACTTATTAGATTTGTATATGGCTGTGGAAGACACTGCTTTGATGCTGTGTTTTCCCTGCTTTAAGATGCAGAGGTCTGTCTTGGTTCATAGTTGTATGCTTGGGAATAATGGAAATATGAAGCAAATAACCATCTCCTACGTAGTCCCAGCTGTAATAGAATCTGAACAGGTCACTATCTTAGATACATTTGTCAAAGACCTTATCAATGACAGATCAAGGACTCCATCATGAATTTTCAAGGCTGTTGCTGGAACACTGTAGGTTATGTGGCTGATAGTCCACACCAGCAAGAAACAGAGCAGATAAGACTGTGTAAAATTCTGTCACACGTGCCAAGGTAAAATAAATGCACTTTATGGATAGTAGACATGTACTGGATCTCATGGAAATTCTTCTCTGACCTTGCAGAGGTGGGGCTATCTATAGTATTCAGTCAAGTGCAGAACAGGGTGCTAAGGAAAATAAATTACAAACAAGGACTGGTTGCAAAATTAAAACCAGGCAATCTGAAAAGCATCTGGTTTTAGGCAGAAAAATCCCATCCATCAACAAGCAGAGGTTTTGCTTAAGCCTTGTTTTAAAGGCAAATTCCAGTGTCAGTGGCTGGCAAAAACCACAACCTCTTAGAAATATCATCTGCATAAGAAAGAAGGTTAAACAATATGCACAAATTTACTATGTAGACACTTCAGATTACTGAATAAAATTTTTGTTGGTAATAAAGGATTGGTCATTGCTAGAAAAACAATGTGGTAACTAGCCATGTTCTGTAGACACAGTACATGTGCCAAAGTGTGATCTGAGCCCTGAAGCCATCCATGCCCTCTTTCTAGATACAGACCAACTAGGGATGATATTTCTCATTAAAATTGAGATTTTTGGATGAGAATATACACAGAAGCATTGCCAGCAGTTAATCCAAACAGGGTAAGAGAAAATGGTAACAAAATTCAAAAATGCCATATTAAAAAAATGCCACATTTTTTGTTTCTGACATACCTTCATAAAGTAGAACTAAACAAACTCTTACAGTTTGGATTTGAGTCCTTTGAGTTGCTCTAGAACATACTTTGCATGGGTAAGAAGGTCTTTCTTCATCTCTGCCTAACTGCAGGTTCCCGCATGTATTCAGTCCCTGTTTCCAGTGCTCCTGACAGGAGCTGAGCTGTGAGGGGGATAAGCTGGGAGACAAGCATGGCCCCAGAGCAGGCTGTGCCCTCTCCACCTCTCCACTGGAGCAAGGCCAGGGAAATCATAGGCACAGCCTCTCCCAGGGATCCCAGGAACAATAATAGACAAGCCCGGTCTCAGACAGGAAACTCAGGAAAGAATTAAAGGAGATGCCTGAAAACAGGAATGGAGTCAAGGGTACCTACATCAGGTCTAGGACCAGTCCCAGCAGAGCAGACAGTGAGTCCAGCCAGTGAGACAGGACCAAGAACAAGTACTCTGAAACATAGCTTGGGCAAGGCGATGGCACCAAGCCTGAACCAAAACAGGGACCCCAATGTGTAGAATCTGTAGGGATGTTCAGGCTGATGCCATTACCTATTGCTGTGTTCAGAGCTGTAACAGTCTGAGTTTTCCTATTCATCCAGCACATTCCCTTGTGACTAATCATACAATAACAGCCAAAAAAAAATTCTCCTGCACATATAAAACTTGTTGATTGGTGTAAGTCGACCTGCTCTGTCCATCTTGCCTGGACTCCCACAAGGGCACAATTTGCCCATTGTGCCAGAGGTCCATTTAGGCTCAAAGCTGGGCACCTGGTGAGCTTCAGTCCCCTGGTCTTTCTTGGGCACAGTGCCCCAGTCAGAGTAATCATTGTCCCTGCCCTGTTGCCAGCTCCAGGAGCAGCCCACTCTCACTGCTTACAGAGAGAAAATCACAGTGGTCTGCAGAGTGATGTGTTCACCTGGGAATGGTCCAGATGTCATCTCTGGGAAGTGTAAGAGTAGAGCTGATACAGACACCAAGATCTCAGACAACACTGGTGGTTACAGAATGAGGCTCATTACAGAATGCAAGTATATGATTTACTTCTACAGTAATTAGGCCAGGTAAAGCTGAGATCATGCTAGTCATCAGTTCCAGAAAAGGCTCAAAATTAAAAAAAAAAAAAAAAATTGACTAGAAATTTTAACTATGCCCTAAAATTGGGTTCTTTCTTTTTCCATTGCCTATCGAGAAAATTTGAGATGATTTCTACAGATGTAGGGATATGTAGTATAGGTACACTGCAGTATGTTAAAAAGTAATCTGGAAGCATGGGAGAAGATTTGCAGAGTGAAGCACATGATGCTGAGGAGCTGATTTGTGCTCTGTGTCTGTATGGGGGATTTTATGTGGCTTGGTCCTAGTCTCACTGCCTGGAACATACATTGGCATGCCCATCATTAGCAGGTGTAGTACATTGGGTGCATTCTTGGAATTATCTTTACCTTTAGCTTAAAAAGTCCTTTTGTGTGCTGTGAGGCTGCTCTGTGATATGAACCAATCCCCAATAAATTCTGGATAATTGGGAGATTTGTTCCAAATGAGCACTAATGACCTGAACTAAGACACTGGTATGGATGTTTCTATAGTAGTATAAGGTGGATGAGATTTACCCCATGGTTACAGACAGAGAGTCACATATTGTTTTTCTAGCTGATCACAAAGTAGTCAAATTTCTGCTCTTTTGAAGTGTTGTCTGCAGGTACAGATAGATTAGGTATCAGTGCCTTTACAAAACCAAGTTTTCTAAACAATTACATTCAGTTTAGTACTGCTGTCTGTGTACACCTGTTCAATGGGAGCCAAACTCTTACAAACAATAATAAAGACAGCCCCCAGCCTCTTATTCTTTCATACTGTTTCTTTAGTGTGAATGACTAGGATGACAAAGAAGAGATGAGACTCTCATCTTTGGGAAATCAGTTCTAAAAAATACTCTTCCAATATCCTCCAAATATGATTCCTTATTAATTTTCCTAGTTTATTTCCTTGTTTCCTGCATTTTCAGGAATGGACATTGGTTCATTTACATTAAATCATTTCTTTTTACCATCACTCCCATGGTACATTATTAAAATGTCCTAATTGTATCATGTCATATTGTACTATTCCAATAATATTTAATGCAATTTCATCAAGCTCCCTGATGTACCACAAACATACCCAAAATAGCCACAGACACACATCTACATCCATGCAGTGAAATAAAAGCAATTTGTCCACACAGTAAGGGGACTGATTTCAGAACATAAGTTGCCTGTGCTGCCATGTGGGAGGAGTCCTAATTTACTTGGTGTCTTTGAAGGCTTGTTCTTTTCCACTTGCCTTGTGATAACATAGAAACCCCCTTATTATCTGAACAGAGAAATGGAGAAAAGCTGCAGTGAAATTACCTTTGATAGCATTCCCAGTTGTCTTTGCCTGACAGTAGTTTTGATGGAGTGAGTACTTGACAAGGAACTCCCTTTTTGGCAGAAACCACCTGATATGACAGGGAATAACACAGCCATGAAAAGGGGAAGCAAGTCATACTTTTCTGAACCAAGGAAAATGCAACTCTTCCTTTTTTATGTCACCTCTTCTCACATTTCATTCTGCTCACACCTCAGATGCTTCTTGAAGGCTTGCTCTTATGATTTCCATCTCTAGAAAAGAGGCCTTGAATACTGACATCCCAGACTTGAAACAACTCATATTATTTAGCCATTTTAAAATTGCTACTGTCTTATGCAGTGAGTCTTTCTACCAAGCATGAGAAATAATGAATGCCGGAGTTCTCTTCCAGAAAGAGTGACAGGAGTTTATTTAACACTTTATGTGTCAGATTTTCTAAAAACAGCAAGATATTAAGCTTGAAATATTTAATATCGTCATTGTAAAGTCAGATTTGACATTGACATCAATGCAGACCAGACAATGCCCCCTTTCAAAATTCTGGCAACAGTTATATTTATTTTTTATTGACTGTTTTGCACACAATTTGAAATCATAAATATAACTGCAACTAATAACAAGGTCCTTAATTTTTTTTCCCACTTAACTAATGTTTTATATTAAAAGAGATTTAAGATCAAAAAAACAAAAATTGCTTCCATGAAATAAAATGAAGATGTTTTAGTGCAGCATTCAACTTAAGCAAAGCCAAGTCATAAAAATTTGGAGATCTATGAATATCTTCTCTTTGATATTCCCTAGGATAGGAAATGAAAAAAAAAAAATAAAAAAGAAAAAAAAAACAGGAAAAGTAATTCTAAAAGTCAGTGAGACAAGCAAATTCTGTGATATTAGCTGTCTGATTTTGTTATTTTCCCAAGTTAAATGTTTGAAGGAATCAATAAACTTCTCACTGAGCCATCTAAGGTAAAGGAAATGTTTGTAACATTTGTTTTTAATTCTTATCATGCATGTGTTTGTAGTGGAATTTCATCAGATAGCTAAAATTATTTATCTCAAAGAAGACAAAAGTGTGCAAAAAGCTTTAATACCATGATTTAGAAAAGGGAATACAAACTTCATAAGAGGCTTGAGACAATATTGTGAAAAGATTAGTATTTGGTTTGAGATACAGTCAAGCACAGAACACCAGCCAAATACTTATCATCTTTACAGAGGAAATACGGAGCTGGGATTGTCCTTGGATAGATGAATGTTGAAGAATCATTTGGATGCTTATTCTGCAAATATTCTTATGTGAAGAGGTAGGAAGGTTCCACAGCTGTGAAGATGTGTCCTCTCAGTTTCAGCCTGGGTGATTGATCTCTTCCTCTGACAGCCCTAACTACAGCTTTGGAAAGGCTCAGATGTTGGAAGCTGGTTTGCATCTGACCTGCTGACTCCTAGGAAAGGATCCAGGGTATCCTGTTAAGAAATAGAGCTTTCCTGACGTGCCATAAACCACAGCAATGAGAACCAGATATCTTGCTGGAGTTTCTTGGCTATGATGTGTGATAGTGAAGCGCGGTCCGTCCGTGGCAGACTGACAGGTTAGGTGGTATTAATCACCTCAGTTTAAGTGGCTGTTACAAGTACTTTGCAATATAGCTTGTGGATCTCTGTAATGCTCAAAATGAGAAAAGTCAAAGCATAAACTATAACAGAGAAATTTTGTAAAAAGGAAATTTGTAACAAGTTGGAAACCAACTATTTTAATGGAACTATGACATGATTGAGTAACTGGGAAGAAAATGAAAAATTTTAATTTTTTTCATAATTTTGTTTGTGCAATCTCTTTAACAGAAATCAATAAGACATAAAAAGACACATCAATAATCAAATAAGACAATTCTCTTACTCTCAATCTGCTGGTGCAAGTCAAGAATATGTGCAATGTTCACATTTTCAGTTTTTTATAAGATTTTGCCTATATGTTTTTGAGATTTATTTCGAAGATCTATTCTTTCCCTTGCAGAGACAATATAAACTGAGCAAAGAAAATGGTTGAGTTAGCAACTGGAAGGAATGAAACACTACTAGCACCTAAGGAAATGTATTTCCAACAATCACCAAATGAGGTGATTTCCCTTTGATGTCAGCCTGACCCATGGGTAATAGTTTTATACCAACTCCAACACCAAGAGCAGCTTGCCAATATTCTTGTCCTTTAAGACTCACTGTAGCAGCCATCTTCTGTGTTTTCAATCAAATAAATGTTCTACGGATATGCAACTGCAATATTTCTCAGAGAAAAGAAAATTCTTTCAGTTGTTTTGATAATATAGACATTTCCCTCTTTATTTGAACTTAAGTCAGGGGCTCAGATGTGTCCTTAGTGAAAGTTTGGATTGTGGGGCTAATACAGAATGAGTAGAAAAGAAGCACACCAGAGGCAGTGGGAGTCTTCACTCTGATTCATTGGTTCCAATTATCCAATTGTCTGAAAAATAGTAACTATTTGAACATATTTTCTTTCTCCCTGTCATGCCCATAGATATTCTCTATCTCATTTTGTTATCTTATATACATAAATTTCATGCATCTGGTTAGATAAGTAAATAAGATGTGACTTATAAGATCTGCAACACCAAGCCATTTACTACTGTGATGTCTAATGATGTCTAACTCAAAAAAAATCTTTTTGTATGAGAAGTGCATTTTTTTTATTTTGTAATTTTCATTTTTATCTAGGAAATATCTTAGTGAAACATTTCAAAACAAATCAGCACAGATAATATTGCAGTCTGGTATTTTGATTTAAACTTTGATTAAATATATAAATAAAAATGAAATGTTGGAAATTGTGGCAAGATAAAAACATTTGTGTTGGACGAACCCTTCAAGCAAGAAATTCTTTTAACTTTCATCCTTCTCCTTGCTCTTTCATTCATACATATTCTACAAATTCAAAAAGCAGGTTTGCACCCTGCAAATATTAAGGCCTAACACATGCCAGAGTCAGTGTCAATCTGAATTCAGCTGAACCAAGTATTCAGCAAGTTAAATATACATATGTGTGTGCTGGAGTGGGACATTATAGGAAATCTTACTGAGACAGAAATATTAGCAATTTTTCTTTCCAAAAAATGGCAAAAAAAATATTTTAGATGAGACTTAAGCTCAGAAGTGATTAGCACATTTTTGAATATACTTTCCAGTATTTTTGAAAATGTGCTCCCTCAAAATGCCAGTCACAGCTTCGGAGCATTTAATTTGCTTGACAGTTTCAGTGCCCCTGCTGCTAGTGGGACTGCCTGGTGTGAGGCTGTGGCTGAGCTTCTCACTGCTGCTTTGACAGGCTTCAGGCATGAGAAAGGTGTCATCAGTTTTCTGCAGACCATGCCCCAGCAACTGTTGACCCAGCTAGAAAAGAAGGTAGGAAAAGGAAAAGGTGATTGGAGACCTTTTAGAACTCAGTTATAAAAGAGAATAAATAAAGTGCATTTCAAAGACTTGCTTGAAATCTTCTTATCAACCAATAAATTTGTTAAGGAAAAAAAACCCAAATACCTACACCACCTGAAAAATAACTTTTAAATATTTATCACTGTTATTTTGTAGAATAATTAAAAAATCTATTTTGATTTTTTTCCTAGCACCAAAAACTTACACCTTCTTTTTCATTTTTCTTTTTGTTTGTTTTATATTTATTTATTTGGTTTGTTTTGTTTCCCAGCCACTAAACTAGATTATTTGTAAAAAAGGAGAATTCTCTTTTTAAAAAATCACTGCCAGAAACTTAAATTATGCTGGACTTTAGTTCAAAGTCATTAGGACCAACTAAGATTTTCTAACATGTCTAAAGAAGATGGATGATAAAACACCTTCAAAAAATATTTTTAGTATTCTGGCCAGCTCCTATGAATCTTAGATATAGGACTATGTGTCACCAGGCAATATGATGCCAAGACAAAAATTAAATTTTCATGACTGCAGATACTTATACACAGAGGCAAGTAAAAAAAAAAGAAAATATGTTGATTGTTCTTGTAGAAGCCTAGATTTCCAAGTCTGCTTACTGCAAGAATGTAGATGTGAATTATAATCTTTTGTTTTTTCCTCCCCAGAAGCCTTCACTTTTTTCTTTGACTACAAACAAATAAAATCAGATTAAATTTCCTAGGGCTTAAAAGAAGCACTGGAAAACCTTCAGACTTTTTTTTCATAGAAAACATTAGAAATATAATTTCCATTCTTCATTAGAGTTTGAATTTTTGCAGCAAATTTAGCATTTCAGCTAAATTTGTTGAATAATCTCTAAAACCAGTAACTATACTTTCTTTTTGGTTTAGAATTTTCTTTTTATGCTTTCCTGAACTACCACTAGCTGTCATATATGTGGTATCACATGGAAATAGCAATTGTTATTGTTCATAAATCACCACATCATCCTGTTTCTGGATCAAAAATAATGCACAGCACAAAGTTCTGCCAGGCTCCTTGGTGACTCTCTCTCAATGAGAGAAATTTAGAGTTCCAGGGCTCATGCATTTCAGTACTTATGGTATCCATACCGTCATCTCTTTGCAGAGTGGATATGTTCTGAATATTTCAAGGACGTATATATATGTAGATGTTAGAAGTCCCAGAAAAAATTTGAGCAGATGGGTCTTCTTATGAACACCTGCTTTGTCCAGACTTGGTGACTGTCAGAGAGCAGCAAAAAGGTGACAGGACTCCACCAACCCCTACTATGGCTATTTTAAGGTCACTCACAGGCATTATCACAAACAGAATCTCTTGCTGTCTCAGTAAAAGATGAAAGTCCTACACATTTGTGTACTTTATTTCTCTGCCCCATGTCTGCCATGGAAACAAAACATAGTTGTTCCTGAAAATCCATGTTAAACTAAAGAATGATATGCTGTATGAAAAACTTAAAAAATAACAGAGGAGATTGTGCTTAAATTTTGTTAAAAAACAAGTCACCCTTCAGAAATATAGAGGTGTTGAAAACTTCAGTGAGAAAGGTGAAAGTTTTGGATAACTGGTTAGGATGTGAAGAGAGGTTGTAATGGTACATGGTTTATAACATAAGTGTTAAACTCTAGGAAACTGTGAATAATTCTTACCTACATAAGTCATCCCATTTGTAAGACGTAAATAATGAAAGCCATCTGATGTAATATATATAATGGTCAGTTCATACTTAGTACATTATTATACTGTGGATTTTTTAGAAGAATTTAGTAAAAAAGCACATCAGCTGAAAACAAGTCAGCTTAAAATTCATGTCAAGAAAAGACGGGTTTGAAGTAACAATTTTGCAATCATTGCAAGGGAAAAGTAAGTGAGAGTGAAAAATGCAGAAGTCAAAGACAGTCTGACCTTGGGTCAGAGAAGATGGAAAAAGTTATTCAGAAATGCACTTTTTTTTAAGAAAAAAGAAAAGAGAGAGGCATTGAATGCAGAAAGCTGAAAGCAGAATCTTTAAACAGTAAATGGAAATAAATATGTTGATATGAGGAAAATGTCACATTGATGTTCAGATGTAGAAGTCAACAACTAGAACAGCAAGAGGCATTTTCATACAATAACCCCTACTAAACCTTAAATATGTCACTGTTCTCCCTCTGGTTATCCTGCAGTTTCTGTTCTAGGGGTATCCTTGTGATCGTTTCTGATCATCTCTGAATTAGCCTCTGGGCTCAGCTGTGCAGATAAGGAAGCACCTGATGATTTTGGTCAAATTAAAATGTGTTTAATGAATGAAATTTTGTATAAGACAAACCATGATTACTTCAGACAACGGGTTTGACTGATATTAGTCTTCTGGTTTAGCCTGAACTGTAATGTTTGTGAGATGCTACAAGAATTCAATAGTAAAGTATTTTTTGAATGTTTTCTCAACCTTACTCTAGTCATGTTAGTTTGTGTTAATTTCTGCACCTCTGTAAAACCTGACTGTTCCACCTCTATATCAACAGAGATATGATATATGACATTCACTCTTGTCCTGCCATGGGAGGCTATGGGAAATTCTAGCTTCATACTTTTTACTACCCCTGCATCAGGTATTTATCACACTGAAGGTACTTCTGAGTTTTTTCTTCTCCAAACTGAACAAGCGCAACTCTCTCAGCTTCTCTTCATATGACAGATGCTCCAGCTCCTTGATCACTCCCATGGCACTTTTCTGGACTTGATTATGAGGTCTCTTCTGTCCACATTACTCTTCACCTTATGCTTGTCAGTCTTCTTACAGAAGCATAGACTTACGGAATCACAGAGCCATAGAATATGCTGAGCTGGACTTCCTTACTCAGTAGGGGCTCTTCATGTCTCTCCACCACTGTTCCTAGTTTAAAATTTTTCTCATCATTTTGGCCAGCCTCTTGGCAAAGACTTTTTTCCACCACTTGACTGGGTGGGTCTTTTCCTATCAGTCCTTATTTCTCAACAAATATATGATAGTCACATAAACCAAAGTACTGCTGTTGGCATCAGCTGCACTAGCAGCTCCCTCCTTCTCTCTGGAACTTGCTTTTAGCTCTGGTGCTCTGGGAGGCTCCCAGCTGCCGCCCCGGGGCCGGCTGCCAGGTGGAAGTGGCGAATGAGCCTCCCCTGGCTGGAGCAGGAGCGGTGCCCGCCCTGCAGGAGCCGCTTGGGACCCCCGACAGACGGGCTGTGCGGAGCCTTGACCGCCAGCACCGAGCTGTCCTGGGTGTCCCGAGTGGACAAGGGGGTCATGACCTCTCCAGAGGTCACCAAAAGTAATCACAGGGTTGTGAAGCATTAAAAATGTATAAGTTACAGTAAACAAAATCTTGTCTTTCTGCTCCCATTCTATCCTTCACCTTCAAGAACAAATGTCAATCTATCATGAAGACCACAAAATGTATGCCCAGATAATTCTTGCAGGCTTGTCACTCTTTCTATGTATATGTGTTTGCCTGCTGGCTTATAGGAAATTCAAAAGTTTCCTGGCATCTTGCCCTCCTTTTACTTTACAGAAGCTACACTGGGATTCTAATAACATGGAAAACACAGCACACAAAATCTGTGGAGGTTCAAAGGCACTGAGAAGGCATGATCTCAAAAGTGAATAAATTTAACATCATAAATATTCTGTGTTGGAAGGGACCCAACTCCTGGCTCTGCACAGGACAGCCCCAAGAATCACACCATGTGCCTGAGAGCACTGTTCAAATGTTTCTTGAGCTTTGGCAGACTTGGTGCTGTGACCACTTCCCTAAGAATCTTGTTCCTCTGGGTGAAAACCTCTTCTGAATATCCAGCCTAAACCTCCCCTGGAGGAGTTCATACCGTTACATGGTATGTTGGTATGTTCATATCAACATGAAATACTGTGATAGGTCAACAGGCTATGGAAAATAGTATTCCAAGATGATCTTTAAGGTCGCATTCCAACCCAGACCATTCTATGATTCTGTAAATTAGTATAAGGTAGATATACAACTTCATGAAATCCCAGAGTAAGGCAGGACACAAAAGAAGTTGAAGCCAACAAGGGATGGCAAGCTGCCTGCTCTGAGCATGCCAGAGGAAAGAAAAATGTGCCTTTCCAGGGTGATCAGCAAATCCCCACCTCATCTTTGCAATAGGGTTTCTGTTGCTGCTGCCAAAGACAAGAGGGGGGAGGACTGGAAGAATATAAAGGAGGTATTTCCCAAAAACAATAGCTCTTCCTGTGAAACTTTTCTGGCTGTTTTCCCTGACCTGGGCCTGAGACTCCCCCACACTAGGAGCTGGACCTCATCCAGTTACCTGCCAGCTCTTGGGAACATGAGAACAGAGTAGGGACAATTGGATTTGAAACACTGGTGTTTAGTGGGGGTTATCACACCAAAGGGAAGAAAAAGGAGTGGGAAGCAGGAATTGAGATGGGAATGTGGACACTCTACTCCTGAGGAAAAGATTAAAGAGTTTCAGAAAAGAAAGAGGACACATAGCCTCACTCAGGTCTCCTGGAGCTTTCTGACCTCTTGGCATCTTTCTCCATTGTTGCTTACTATTACCCCACGCTTACTATTTTTGATGGTACCCAGGCAAAGCTGCAAACATATTTTCTCAGTTTATTTGTTCAGGCAAGTGGGGACAGGGGGAAAAATCTGCTCACCCCAAGCCCATGCAACTCTGTTCTTGATCCCAGTGCTCCATGGACCAACACCTGCACTGGTTTCATTTAGATCTGTCTCGCTTTCCCATGAACTACCATGGGAATACCATAGGCAGCAAGAGATCTTTGCCTCATGGAAAAGTCACCTTAAGGAAGTATTTCCTAGTTCCTCAAGCACAATAATCCTTTGCTTTCCTAATTGATTCTGTTGTCTATCTTGTAATTGGTGCTTTCATCCAGTCAGTCACCCTGTTGCTTGGCCAGTACCCAAGGTAAGGCACCTCAATGTTTAATCATTTGCTGCAGTGTACAATAGCTAATTGTCTCAGCATCAGAGGATGTCAGCTTCGTGTTACCTTGTGAAGCACATCTTTAGATAACTTGTCACAATTTGGTGTGCTCCAAAGAGCCCACTCCAAGAGAGTAACAACAATCAGGAAACAGGCACAGCCAGATAGCACCCATCTGAAATGTTAGCATCAAAGCAACCATCAAGGTGAGAACACAGCTTAAATACACCACTCTTGGTCTAACAATCAAATTCCAAATTGACAGGTAAAAGTGATCTCAAAGATTTGGCATTAGACTTTCAACAATCTTTGGGACTGAAATCAGAGACATTTTATAGAGTATTAGGGGCAAGACCTCCATCTGAATAGACAGGGCCAAGGTTTGTACAGAGATGGCTTTTTATGTTGCAAGGGAGTGGGATAAGAGGTATAAAGAAAAGAAGAGATTGGGTTGGGCAGCTCATTTTGTCCCTTACAAGTCTAGTAAGGACCAGGAAGTTATCACACAATGTGCTGAAGTCAGAAAGAGGGTGGAAAAAAGGGCCTATGACAATGAACTCAGTGGAGAGTCAATTCAGACCTGCTGCCCCACAACAGATTATATGAGAAATATATTACATCAAATAAACAGGTATTTGTCCAAAGCTTATTGCCTAAAGGAAAAAGATAATGCTGAAGGTGAAATCAGAGTGTGTCTTGAATGGTGGCTGTAGCTTTATCACTCTGTAAATAGTCTTAAAAAAAAAAGTTAGACAAAATGCTCGAAAGGTGGAACCATCTGAGTTCTGAATAGGCAGAAGATGAACATTTGGCTCTTATGCACATCTCTGTGCCCATGTTCACCCCTGTGTTATGCTCTTCCATGTTAGAATTCAAAAAAGATAACATCAGAGCTGTTTCAATACCTTACAGCAATAATTAGGGATGAGCGGTTTCTTTCTTTCAGCCTCACTTTCCAATGACAGTTACATCCACACTGAATTAGGTGAAAATATCACTTGGGACTCTAAGTGTTATATCATTGTTGCTTACAGCATCATAAAAAATAAGTCATACTTTAAAACACTTGCCTTAGTGGATGTCAGACAGCTACAGATAGTAGGAACCACGTGTAAGCAAGGGTTGAGATGGTTCAAGGAACCAAGGTTCAAGGAAACATGTCTATGACACTTAAATTACAAAAACAATTTTTAGTAATGGTAATGGCTTCTTAAAACAATAAGCACTGTCTGATTACAGACAAACCTGAAATGCAAAATTCAGACCTTGTATTGTTTCAGATAGCAGTGAAAGCTAATGGGGTTTTTTCAGTCTCAGTGTGGACTCTGCTGCCTTTCTTTCATTGAGATAAATTTTTAAGGTTTGGAATATTAATTTCAAAATTAAAAAGAAGGAAAACCACACAAGATGAGCTTTTCAAACACTGGAATTCATATTCAAATCACTGAAATATTTATTTCTAAATCTCTTAGGATCAAAAGATAACTTGTCACATTCACATTTTAGTATTGGTTGGTAATGCACAGAATATATGATTACAGTAATTAATATGGATTAATAAAATATTAATTGAATTTCTAAAGCACTAGTTATAGAAAAAAGGTTCAATACAATCTTAAAAGTATCAGTAAACTTGCCATAAAGCAGACTAAAATAAAAAAGAACATCTTTTCAGCTTGAATGACTGAAATTAAGATGGCAATATATACTAGCTTTTTCGCCAAAATTAAGACTGACTATAAATTAAGATCAGTCTCGCATAATGTGGCCAATGAAATTGCAGTACAGATGTGAGAGTGATCCACAGGTTCATGGGTTTTTAAGGCCAGAAAAATCATTTCAATGATCTTGTATGACATCCGCTACAATAAAGACCATAAACCCTCATCCTGTTTCTTTCCTTCATGCCATTAGCATGCCTTAAAGTATTCCAATAAATAGTAGAACACTCCTGTAAAACTTTTCATCCTCCCTTTTAAAATATCTTTTTATTTGCATGAAGTATGCTGTGGTTAAACATTGGACTGTGGGGAAACTTTGGGCTATTTATAACTTTCACTGGAAGTGCTATAACTGTACCTCTCATTCCAGACCTTGCCTGCAGGTTTGATGAAATTGTGGGGGTCTTTGGGTCATTAAACCAATGTGCTTGAGGTTGAAAAAAAAAGTTTTGTGACAGGCAGTGAGGCATCTCACCTGATTTCTTTATAAGAAAGTGTTGTTTTTCTTCTTGGGACTGCAAATGGGATTAGGATTTCAATATTAGCACCAAGATAACAATTTAATCTGTAGTTTTACGAGACTTTAATATAAGGAAAAGACAATTCCTTTCTAATGGGGACTATCAAAACCTCTTTCCCCAGCTGGACCATCACTGATGTGAAAAGGAAAGCCACAGGTCCACTAATGCAATGTTTTCAAAAATCTCTGACTCAGACCATCAAAACCTCATATAAAACTTGAGGGTTTAATGCACAGTAATTGTTGGGATATTTGTATTTGCTTTCTTGAAAATTTTGACTGCCAAATTTGACAAGTTGCATGGGTGGAAGTTGTTTTTGAGTGATGATCTAAATAGACCTGTCTACTTGTTGTAGAGAACAAGCTAAGGTGCTGCTAGGTCTAATTGTTATTAATCTGTTTTTACAGTGGATTTTAAATCCAACAGGTTAGAACATCTTTTAAGATGTTTACATACAGTAATCCCAGTAAATATCTGTTCAAAGATGCTCAATTCTCTTCTCTTTCTGTGCCTTATATAAATTGGAAAAAATTATGTCCTTCAATCCTGTTGTGATCTCACTTTCTCTTCAGAAAATGCTCAGAGATTGAGAAAGACAAATGCAGAGATAGACAAATGCTAATGCCTTTTTGTTTGTTTTTTCAGAGAAAAAACTTTAAATGCTTTAAAAAAATATTCTCACATTGAATAAGCAATTGGTTTTTTGAGGCACAACAGAAAAACAAATCTCTAAATGCAGAACACAAAACAGTTGTTCAAACAAGAGTGGTAGCACTAATAGTAATATGTTATTTCTTTTAGAGAGTCTTTTTGGATCAATTTATCAGGAGCCTACTACAGCAGAAAAGCTCTTCATGCAGCCCACAACTCTATGATGTTGACACAAAGTGTAGGTGACCCTATCTGTAGCTGACACTACTGCTAACAAGGACTTTGAGACAGTCAAGATTAAAAGATCTCTTTAGATGAGTGCCCACATATTAGGTGTGTATCAATATGAATGCTACAGTTTACACATGCTGAGATATAATATTATTTTTATCACCATGGAAGGAGTGCAGGCATTGTAGGAAGCAAGACCCCATGCTAAGTCTTTTAGCTTTCTGAAAAGTGTCTAAACCTTTCATTCTTACCAAAAGTTTTGATTTGCTCCTTTTTTTGTTTTTATTCCACAGTCAAGACAGAAAGTTTCTAATGGAACCTCTTATCCCTGCTAGCTTTATTGATGAAGCTTTTGTTACAAGCTCTCACAAGCAAAATCCTCAGCCTTAGTAAAAAAGCCCTAAGTGCTTTCTGCAGACACTAATTTTAAGGAGCTGTTATCTACAGTTTTCATATGAAGGAGCATTACCAGACTCCTTTCCTGATCCTACCAGCTCTATTTTGCAAGTCTTGGTTCCTGTCATGGTTGTAGTTCTCTTTGGAAATTACAGAAAGAGGTACTGAAGTTCCTATTCTACCAGTCACGTCCTGGCAGCTGTTCTGTCTGTGGGGGGAACCCTTCTGAAATGCTGTCTGCTGTATATCAAGATGGATATGAAAACCTTCTGTCTTTTAGGCTAATTTGGAAAATAATAAGAACGTTCAGATATTTGAATCCAGCTGTCACCACTCACTCAGGATGACCTCACTGTGCTAAGGCAGAGTTTTATTAAGAGCTACTCTGAGCTAGCTCCAAATGAGATGATATGTCTTCATGATACAAGTCAGAGTTCACAGAAAGAGAGTAAAAAATCCATTAGGGTAAGTGGAAAAAAATATATACACTTTAAAGCAATCAAAGACTTTCTGTTAATAAAGTCAGCATGCTTCAAAGCTAAGAATGAAAAAATTATTCTCAGCTTAATAATATATGTTTATGGTGTGAGACAAGGTACTTGCAAAGCAGTAGACATATTTATTTAATTCCAGTAGTGTTCAGGGATTTTCTAAGTAGCTGAACATACATTAAAAGGTCAGTCAAACAATTTTTAAGTTCAGCTCAGGTGTGGTCAAGAGCAATTTTTACTTTTCTTAAGGGAATTGATTGTCAGACCTAGTTCATCCATTGAATATAGCTCTTTGCAATGGTGAATTTGCTGCTTTTTTTGTCAATTATTGCTTCTGTGATATTCTATATCTTTAATAGAGCTGATAAATAAACTCATCTGCAGTGACAGTGAAGGATTATTTCTCTCTCAGATGACTAGGAAGATTCTTTATGCTTATACTGTATTTTCTGTCAGTCATATGTATATTTCTCTCTACCATATTTTCCATTTTTCCCTAATTAATAGAGAAGCCAATTCTCCACCAACTGGTAAGACCATTACTGCTGGGATCTTCAGTAAGAGGATACATCTGAGCCACCTGTTTATATTTTTCACCTTTATGATCTGTTTCTGGCTCCAGCCACACAATTCATACCCTAGCTTATTGAGATGCACACTGAAAGCAGTGTGACAAAAAAGACTGCACATTTCTAGCTGTGTTTTTGTATTTCCTATCACAGTGCTAAATTACTTAATATGATCTATGCAACTTACCTATTAAAAATTTAAGTGGCAAGGAAAAAATACTAAGTGTGGTGTTAGGACTGCTTTGTAATGACAGACTGATGCAAACTGAAAAAAGAGGTGATGAATAAAGTGGGATTTTTTTTTTTTTTGGTGTAGTCGAGCAGTCTTGCTGCATTTCCATTTTCTGCTGCTGAAAGATTTGGGTTACAGAAAGAACTTAGATGCCAGACACCTCCCTGCATTTCAGCTAGTTACCATACTCCATTATTTGCATTTAGCAACTGTTAATACAGCAGCTGTTGGAACTACTAATGTTCAATCTTCCTCTTTTATTAAGACACAATACTTTTCAAGATAAAACTTTTTATGCAAGGTTTCCAGGCAGTCATGACTTGAGATGCTACCATCCTTTGACAGGATTCCCTGTGACCTGTGTGATTTATAACAATGCATGGACAATAAGATCAAATTTGGCAAAGGTTATACTTCTATACTGCTCCTGACTACTCAGATTAGCTAGCCTAATTTGTAAGATCAATTTTCCATTTGTGGGCTTCTTATTGACATAGTACCTGATTTTGTAGTTAGGGCAGCTCGAGGATGCTTTTTGTTACTGAAAGCAGATTGATCATTTAAAGTAGTATCAATATAAGCCTTCATGAAAGGCCTTTTATGGATTTACTAACTTGATTAATTTGTTTTACTTTTTTTTTACAGCAGTAAGCATGTATTAAAACCTGTAGATTTATTAATTTTTTTCATAAACTTCATTGCAAACTATCTCCAGCAGTGACACCTTCATTAGTGCTAATGTAAAAGCATTAATAAGACCCACTTTTCCCTCTTAAGCTACACCAAGGAAGAAACTAGTGTTTTAAAACTGCCTATAAAATAGCTTTCTAAGGACTGATGATATTATGGCATCACTAGATGGAATTTTAAATTAAAACTGGGTGGTTTACCTTCTGGAAGCTGCATTACTTCCTCTTTTGTTGTGTTGATATAGGAGCTGACTTACACAAGTGGGAAGAGTAATGAGACTTTCATAAGATAGCAAGTGAAGGAGATAAGTACAAAATTGAACTGACAAGCTTTAAGGTGGTAATGTGCTTGTGTGCACTGGTGACAGCTGGTTGGAAAATTCCAAGTACTTTCTGAAAAGATGATTGATATGGATTCACTATGCATATCTTTAATAAACAAGGTCACTCTTCTCTGTTTAGATTTTTTTATTTTACTCTGATCCTTTTAGTATCTAGCTAAAGAATATGTCTGTCATATACAATGCATACACATGAAAACCCCAGCCATCTCTCCATTTATGGCTGCTGCCCTGGGGATTTTGAAGGCCAGCTGTTGAAAAATGAGAGCTAATCAGTGACTCATGAAAATGAAAGGGGTCAAAGCTTGCCTTTTCCCACTTCCATGAAGTCTGAAGACATCAAAGCAAAAACAAATCAATAAATGAAAGGCTGCATGTTTTGCCAAGGCAAATTTTACTGTACAATAGAGGCAATCATACCTTCAGTATTTTCAAGTCTTAAAACATCAATTCTGTAGCCATAATTAAAAAAAAAAAAAACACTCAGAAACAAAACCTAGCAAAAACCAAAACACACCACAAGGTACCTGCATTAAATCTGAGGAAGTATGATTTTTTTTGATGAACAACTGCTGTAAAACAGTTAAATTATGTTATTCAATATATTTGTGTTTTGCTCTAATTTAAATATGAAGAATTTTTTTTTATCTTATGTGAATCTAATTAGCTTGGATATTTGGAATTACAACAACTTCTATCAACTTAATTTTGTGAGACACCTTACTTCCTTGTCAGTGTACCCTTTAGTTAAAATTACCACCCAGCTGAAAAGGATTATCTGTCTGCCTAGTCTTCTACATCTTTACCAATCTATAGGTTTGTGCTATAGAAAACCCCCCAAAATTACTCATTCCCATGCTTTTGTATCTCATATACATATTCTGGAGAAAAAAGACTTGTACCCTAGATTTGAGTGCATGTTGATACTGCAGTTAATCTATGTATTTACTAAAGTTCTGTGTTCTCTGTACATTTTACAGGTACATTAGAGGTCAAGCATTGTCCAAATGTAATCTCCTTCAAACAGCAGGAATTAACCTTGAAGTATCACAGAAATGATAACTGTGCTCTCCAAAGAGAAAATGGCATTTTTCTTTCTACTCTGAAAGTGCCAAAATAGCTTCTTTTTTGTTGCCTGGAAGGAAGATACTCTGTTCACACATTATACATTAAAATGATTGAAAAGGAAGAGGAAAAAGACAAGTTGATAAAATTATCAGATCTGTTATTGAGGACTATTTGTGGATGACACTTTTAACGATGTATTCAAAAATAATCTATCACAAGGCTGAACATAACCAGTTATCTCAGGTTATTTCTGAACTGCAGCTTGCTTAATATTTTTGGAAGACAAGCCCCTTGGGGCAGACTCTATTTCTCAATCCATGTGAATACTGTGGAAATCACAATATGCAACAAGCATGATAAGAAGCTTTAATTGACTAATAAGATTGGAGTGTCTAGAACAAGGTGAAGGAACAACAGCAAAGTTCCCATGAAACATTCAGTTGCCAAACAACATATAGTTAAGAAACAAATATTTAAATATCTTCTTTTAGAATGGAAAATCATATAAAACTTGTTAAACAACTGAGATATTTTTTGTAAGTGTTGTTATGGGACTTATTTTTCATTCTCGTCAAGCGCAGACAGACACAGAATGTATCTGCATGTCCACTGTGTCTATTTTTTACACATTCCATAAGAATGATGCTCACAATTATTTGGTATATAGAATTTCTTCAGGACATGCTTTATATTTTTAGAATTTGCACTGGGCACAGAGATAAATGTTTTTAGCAATGAAGTTTGTGAGCTAAACTACTGTACATCAGATCAAACATTCCTCCATTGTGATGGATGACTTCCCTTCAGCTCTACACTTCTGTTTATTTCATTTCAAGCTCACTTTAATCCACAGTTGAAGGAGCCAAATCTATATACAACATTGAAACTGCTCTGTGTTCCTGTCAGATCTTTCCTTTTATTTTTTCACTGATGCTATTTAAAGGATTCTCTGCTAGAAAGCTTAGACTATAAAAATGTATGCATGTCAATTTTGCATTCCCTGTGCAATCTCTATGATAAAATAACAAGTAATTCAGTAACCTTTAACCATGTAGCATGTCTTGTTTCTCCACCTAAGGATTTCTTTTGCCTTTGGTAAATTGGTACACTGGGTCTTCAGTTTAGGTTAGCCTGAGAATCCTCTTTATTTGGTACTGTCCTGAAAATTAACAAATTAGAGAGAAGTACTTCCACTGTTTATTTTTTTCACCTCCAAATTCAAGATAATTAACCTCTGTATAGTCAGAGATGTCTGCAGAGCTTTCAGCATTGATAGTAACTGGAAGCCTCTGGGTTTTAGTGTAAATCCTTTGAATCTTCTGCCAAGATGACATTAGGCCAGAAAGAAACACTCATTAACTGGCCATCCTACAACAAACACAAAGTCTTGAACACCAGCCAAAATGAAAATGTTTCCCTGTTGTGTTTACACTTGGTAGCATTTGTGTAAGACGACTGTAGGATCACAGAATTCAGCTTTCACCATCTCAGGGCTCCTGCCTTTGAGCTCGTGGGTGAAAGCTGCCCAGAGGGCTGTGCTCAGCAGCACGGTGCAGATCCTAAGCCACCGGCCTGGTGTTTTGGTCTCATAAGCATATTAGTCAGCTTTATGGGATTTGCATTTAACAGAACTGTAAGGAGATTAATTACAGCTCCTTAAGCCACTGAAAAATAATGTAAAATCAATTACTATGTTATTGGCTAGGCCAGACCACGTGGTGGCAGGCAGGACAAAAGTCAAATGAGCACAGTACTTTCACTCTCCATTTCAAATTCCTGTTAGCAAAGATTTTTCAGATCTGTGAAGATGATAATGAAATATGGGATAATGTTAGCCAATTTTTAACAAGGGGATTTTTTTTTTTTAATTCTATAATAATAATGACTATAATTGCTTATAATGGCTTGTTTTTAATTCTATAATAATAATGGCTTATAATGGCTATACATAAGGCCTTTGTGAGACTACAATGGTCTTTAGTATTTTACTGCTGAAGTAAAGTAAAATTTTTCAGCAGTAAAATTTTACTGCTGAAGACTGCTGAAAAATTCTGCAGATAATGAATAGAAGTCCAATATTTTCTTCCTGTAGATAAACAGCCATGGATTTATCATTTGATAATCAATGCATAGTTCAGTGGGAACAATTCCATTTGTCTGCATCTAGCACAGTACTTACACTGTTCTGAATTCATGAGACATTTTAAACAGTTCATCATGCAGAATCCAATAAAATTTTACCTCTGGAGTTTTGAAAACAGGATTGAAAATATTTGAGGAATTTTATTTAGGAATAGGATTGTAAAACAAAAGTACAAACACTGTTCCCACTTAGGTTTTTTTTCTCATATGCCTGCTGTCCTCCACATTCTACAGTTTATTTTGAACTTGGGATATTTTATAGTTCTCCAATACACATTTAACACAGACTAAAGTCCTACTGGACACACGTGCATGCAACCAAAGCAGGAGTAGGCTGAGCTGAACCCATCTCTCTTCCCTCTCCTGGGTTCAGGTAATATCCCACAGCAGAAGACCCACTCTGCATGGTAAATCACACACAGCTGCCACACAGGATAGTGCAAACCTCTGTGCATGGGACAGAGACACACACTTCCAGCTGCTGCAAAGCAGTATAGTCTCATTGGCTGTGAGGGAAGCGGGGAGCAGCTTGAGTGCTGTGAAAAAGCCAGTTTTGTGTGAATTGCTAGAGGGAAGATAAGGGAGGGTGAATGTAATAAACCCAAGACTGCTATTAGTATAATGCCTATTAAATTCTTTAGAGTTCTTCATGTTCAATAGTGACTCCAAATCCAAGTATTTTGTGACCCATCAGAAATCCTAATTCTTGGTGTAGAACATACATGCTAACTGGAAAGGGAATCCTGATGGGATTTATCTCATTTCATTATGACACAAAGTGTGTATCTGGAAAATAACTCTTTCAATTAATATTTTGACTGAGGTGAACTGTGAGCAGTGAACTACAAGCAGCGTTCATCTATGAACACTGCTACCATGATTGTTCAAAGATGGTTGAGTTGCAACTGCACTTGGTTCTGATTAATGAAATATTATTCTCAAAGCTTGCTTGGACATAGATGTCCCAAATCATTCCACGTTGACCATTTCTTTCTACAAGAGAGGCAGGACAACATTTAAGAAGTTAAAAAATGCTGGGACTCAAACAGTTCAATAAGATGAGCTTGTATTTTCTGGATGCATTGGTGACACATGACGTTATTTTCTTGTACAGCATGTTAGTATCACTTCATAACTGTGCATGGATAAAGTGAGATAATTGTTGGCAGTGAGAATGTAAAGCATCTTCACAGCAGTGAAGTCATAACAGGATGCAAATAACCACTGCTAAAAGTCCCAACAAAAACAGTCTTTAGATTTAAAGGTGTAAATACTAAGTAATTCTTGAACCTTATAGGCATAGTGCACTGGGATGAATTCAGACTAAATTTAAAGAGAAATAAATGAACAACAAACAAAATTAAACTTATTGAATGAATTAACATAATTTTGTAATGCTCAGGGCCATTAAATACATATGCTTTCAGGAAATCTACATACCTCGCTGTCTATGTCAAAATAATTTTGTCTTCCTCTTTGAAAAAAAAAAAAAAGATTCTTATAAAACACAACTGTCTGACCCCAAATCAGAAGAGTTTTTGGCAGAAAAAGCAATAAAGACAACCACAAAATTAAATTTTGACAAGTAAGGATCCTGAAGAACAAACATTTTCTGGGAAGTTCATTATGAGAAAAGAGACTGGTCTCTGCTCTTGTACAGGGCAATAAATTTTACCAGTTTAAAAAGCAGAGGAATTATTTGGTTCTGCTGCTTCCAAGCAGGTTGGGGAGCATCCCCCTGCAGACTGTAGCTCTGTTGTGGATTAGAGAGGGATGGAGACTGTGAGATCTCTCATTTGGATGCCTCAGCTGTTCTCTCATTTGGTCAGTGGAAAAAGATGGGTGCGAACAATTATGTAAGACATTCTGGAAAAATAAACAAACCAGCTGGTGTTGCCTTCTACATTCCCTGAAGTCAAAATACTCAAAAAACAAGGCAGTGATTAAGAGGAGATTGCTTCTCCTGTCATAGGTCAGGAATGTGACTCTCTGCCTTTAAGATAAGACTTGGCAAAATAATTTCTGGCCAGAGCCTTGGCACACCGAGCAAGATAGGAATCTAATTGTGTCCTTTTTACAGCTGGTTGTCAAATACTTAACTGATGAGAGAACTTGTTGAAATTTCCCATTCAAGCCACTAAGTGTCATAACAGTGTGAATACCTAAAAAGACTTCTTGGATTTAATAAAACCCTTTCAGAAGGAAAAAAAAAAATAAAATGGTCTTAGGTTACTCAGGTTTTGGTCACCTGCTGACTAATCGCCTCCTGTTTAATCCTCCATAAATTTAAAGCCTCAGTGATTTCCTCTTACCCCCTTCCTGACTGGAAAGTTATATTCTTTTAGAGAGGAAGCAGTAGCAATCTCAAGTGACATACACAATCATTAACAAGACTTTGAAAAATGAGCAACAAGAAAAGTACACTCTGAGTTTGCTGTACATTTTTTCCTGTAAATTATTCCCTCATTTCTAGCATTTTTGTATGAGGAACATAGAAAGCATTGAAAGGGATATATTGTGTCTGCTTAGATGAGAACATGCTGATAGGGAGTGGCACATGTAATGACAAGTATCTCTCCTTACTTCAATACTTCTCTTTCTTTCTTTCTTTCCAGTTTCTCCTCTCCAGCAAAATGCTAAAATGTGACTAGAGCAGTAACAGTGATTCACATTTTATCTCATTTTTATCATCTACTCAGATAGGTGCAGACAATTGTAGAGTGAAAATGGTAACTCTCTGAGGCTGAAGTTGTTACCCATTTAAAAGATGAGCATCATGCTTAGCTGCTTACTCCCTATGAGGGTCTGAAAGCATGAAGAGAAAGAGATGAGAGGGTGCATCAGTGTGTGTGTGTGTGTGTTTGTTGAATGAAGAACACTCTTGGAAGCAGCAGAAGGTTTATTTTTGGTGGTACGGGTGACACCACATAAATTTGGCACCACAGCTTGCCTCCTTAGAAAACTGTCTGCAATGCTATTATTGAGCAACATTAAGAACTGAATGATTCTTCCTATCTGCAATATAAAACATTCATGAAAATTTCATAGATCCCTTTTTGCAGTAGGCTTTCTAAGTAGATTCTGTACAACTACTTTATGGCTGCATTTGCAATTTTACAGTTAAAAATATATTAGTGATTTAATTATTAATCCTAATACACAGGGGTTCATAGCATTCTGATAAAAGTCCCCAGAGCAAGCAACTTCTCAATGAGAAAAGGCAAAATACATCTGGAATAGAAATCAACACTCTTCCCCTTTGAAAAATTTAAGTAACCTTCACTAACCTGAATTCATCTAAATGCTGTTCATTCTATGGCTGGATATGGAGTAGCTTGATGTCCATCCTTCCCCAAGACATACCTACCTGGAGAAGGACACTCCTTTACAGGAGATGTCAGGGAAGGCCTGGCCATCCTGTGCCTTCACAGAAGAGATCTACAGTCTGCTACTCTTTGAGAATGGTGGAGTTCCTCTGTGTCTTTGTCATTATGGGTGCTCCAGAGAAAGGCTAGGATACAGTGTGCCATGAATGAATTGTGTATATCCCCCAAAGGATCACAGGCAAAAGCAGGTTTAATACAAAACTGAAAGCAGGACAAACTTCATTGTCAAGGTTCACTTCTGCTACTTACTGGATGGCTAAAGCACCCAGAGAAAAACCAGACTAAAAGCTATCAATCTAAAAGTAGAATCAACCTTAAATTATCTACATGCATGTTGGGAATGAAAAAAAAAAGGTAAGGATGGGAAATGGTACAGCTAAAAAGAAATCGTTGTGGAGCAGTATTCCAGCCTGAGTCCACTTGGATGCCACCACAACACTGTGGAGTACTGAGATTTTGACTTCTTTAATGTGCAGTGAAAGTTTAGAGGTTTAGAAGATCTGGTAAGCAAGTCAGAGGTCCTTGTTGCTTTGTTATGCTCTGTGTCTGTGTTTCAGGGCAGGAAAATGTCCCTATTGTGTGAAAGGCAAATCAAATTTTCCTAGTTAATTTTTCCAGTGATTCCAAAGTCCTACAGTCCCTGAACAGTTTGTTGTACTTGTGTTATGGATTTAACTTGGCACTTAGGCTAGGCCTATACCTATCTAGTTTATAACCACAGCTGTTTCTGATCACATTTCTATTGAAGACAAGATAGATATATCTTTCTTATTTTCTTATTTCCCACAGAAAAAAAAAAAATCCCTGATTCAAACTGAATACCAGAGAGATAACATCTTCTTCCCCTTTTTATGGGTAGTCAATAAAAGTCTATTGTCAAAAGAGTACCCAGTTTTATGAATTTCTTTGACCTCTCTAAATCATTGAAGGCTAACTCTTATGGATAATTAATATGAAAGTGAAATTTGTGATCTTTATTCTATTTGAATAAAAATCTCAGATTCTCTGTTCACTTGTCTTGGGTGAAATTTTACCCATGTCAAGGGAAAATGAAGCAGTTGCACATCTCTTTATCTCCCAGCCATATTCTAGAAAATAAGAAATAGAAAACTTACTTCCAAGAGCCACAACTTAAGGAACAATTAAAGCAGCTTGACAAACCAGGCAAGAGTTGAGATAAAGTCTCCTTCCTAATGACAGCTTGTAAACCAGGGTAGAGTTCTTTCCTTTTAAACACACATCTTCGCTCAAACCACAATAATAGCGTTCTGATCAGTGCTAGGGGGTTCCAATCAGAAGATTGAAGTGATTTCTCACCGTTTTCTATTAATTTATTTTATTGGTTAAAATGCCAAAGTTTAAAAGTTATTATAAGAAGCTAGTTAATCAGTCTAAAAAATATTGGAGGTTCAACAATGTAAAGATTATGCCTGTAAAATTTTACAAACATATACTCTTCATCAGAACTGAAAGTTGGTGGGGGTTTTCAGGTAAAAGTTTGAATTTGCACAAAATTTTGATTCTCCATAGTTCTTATGCCATTTTGTTTATCCTATACATTTTAAAATTCTTGATTTACTGACACAAAAAAAATGAAAAAGTGAAAAAAAAGCAACAATGTTGTATTCAGGAATTTTTCTTAAAACTCATTCTGCCGTGCACTTTTGTACTCAGAAACACGTTCTTCAACTTCTTACACAATCTTTCCATGAAGGAAAAGAAACCCTGTGATTTATTGCCCACTCAAAACTGAGTTGCACACCTAGCAAGATGAATATTTATGAACTTTTCACTGTCTAGATCCTTATCCTGTACTGCATGCAGTGAAAACGTACTGACTTACACTAGTCAACAATCTTTGCATAATACAGGGAGTCTTATCAAAGACATTTTACCAGCAATAAAGAAACTAAAGACAAATTTTTCAGCCTGAAATATCCAATTAGCTCCCTTAGCAATATACCTATAAATGTTGTAGTAGTGTAAGTCTACTTTAAGTCTTTTAGGGCCACAGTTTCACTTTACATTTCACATTACATTTCCTACCCAAAATAATACCATAAAAAACAAGAACTCTGTTTCTGAATGCAAATAAGACTGTACAATGTGTTGAGGAAACTTGTGTTTAGCTAAAAAGCTTCAAAAATTAGAAATGGGGGGTAAGAGTGAAAAATAAGGTGCTTAGGAAATAAATAAAGAAATATTTCTATTAATTTCATTTTGAAAATAGTTGACATGGTTTATGTCAGTTGGAATTTAGTGGTGGTTTCCTCTGTTTAGTGTCTAAATATTCAGATGTTAATATTTTAACTAAATGAAATTGTTATAATATACTTACTTAATTTTTAATCCATTTAACTTTGAATGGACATTCCAGATTTTATTATTTACTGCTCTGGATGTTAATAAACTTGTAATGTTTGAAATAGTGTCAAATCAAATACCAAGTTCTGTTGAAAACATGTTTTTCTTCAGTCCTGAAATGAACCTTTAAAAACAAGAAGATGAGAAAGAGCAAGCACCAATCTGTCTCGTTTCAAAGGGTATTGATGAACACAAAACCCCCTAAGTAAAGAGCAAGGAACAACTTGAAGCAAAACATATCTGCTCCTGAAGAACCAAACCAAAAAAAAAAAAAAAAAAAAAGGCCATTGTAGTCAAAACTCTGTAACATTTGTCTAAATTGCATAAACTCTTATTTCCAGAAAGCCCAGGAGACAAGGGGGAAATTGAATGAAGTTCTGCCTCTTTTGAAAGGGGAAATTATGCCTGACATATGTCAAAATTCCATCCCAAGAAATATAGCAGGATGGATTATGAGAGAAATGATCTCTTCACTTTTGCAGCCAATTGGTGTTGGCTCCAGCTCAGGTATGTGACAGGAGGTCACAAACTTGAATTGCCCTGCTAAAGTGCTGACTTGATAGAAAAATCTAAATTTTGTTTATTGCCACACAGTCTCCTCCAGGTAATAGCCATTTATCTATTTGCATACTCTACACACCCTCTTTTCTGGAAAGCTCTGCACTTTTGTCAGTATTGCTATACAGCCAAGGGACACTGGTTAATGGATTGATTTACGTTGAAAGGCTTACCCCATAAAGAACTGATAAACAGCCTTCATAATATTACTTTTTCCAGTCTATATTGCAGCATGCTAACCACAATTCCTCTGAAAAAACTTTATTTACAATTCAGTTGTTATTTGGATATAAAAAATACAGAAAACCTTTCCCTCGTCTTTTAAAAAATGCCTTGGGAGAACAATATCTGACCATAAGTTAAATACAGCTTCTTTAAACAATCCAACTTGTGAGACTTTGCTTTCATAACTGATTAAGTAATGAACAGTCTGGATGTTTTGTGGCTAAGAATGTACAATATTTTCTTTTGCTGGAAAGTATATTTTATAAAGATCAAGTGTCTGGACTGGAAGCAAAAAAGAATGAAGGCAAAGTAAAGCAGAATGTCATCAGGAAGGGTCTAACTAAAGCATTTGATTTGCTTCCTTCTTCTATTTGTTTTCTTTAATATTAAATAAAGTCTGAAACTCTGTGCTAAGTAGAGGTTTTTGTGAACCCAGGTATTAACAGGCTAATTGCACTCATTTCTTAATGCACTAATGATATAAACATGACTGACTGAAAGATTTCTTATACGCATAAATTTTGGGGAAAAAATGGGGCATTTACTATCAAACAAAAATATCTTTAAGGGGGATTAGCTCAGAGGCTCTTCAAGATAAGTCTCATTACTATTCTGTTTATACAGAAACACTAGAAAGGATATTGCTCGTCACTGAACTAATGTTTGTGTCCAAGCCAGACGTACACAACACCTTCACCAAATGTTTCTTTGATGGTGAAAGCTGGTCACATTACTGCACAACTGAGTCTGTGCTCAGTTTTACATTAACAATGGAAAACTGCTTTTAGACAGAGCATTTGAAGCTGCTGTACTTGGGGTACGGGTGCTCTGTTGATGGCTGAATACATGTGACACTGTTTAGTTCCTTGTAAGGAGGGATTTTCTTGCAGGCAGAAAGGAAAAGTGAAAGAAAAAAAGAAAGGAAAAGGGAAAGAAAAAAAAAGCAGAAAAAGAAAATATAAAAAAAACAAAAGAAAAAAAAAGAAATTTAGATGGATTTGATTTGCTTTTCATGTTAACACATAATAATTACATAAAAATTGCTCACTTTCTTAATACAAACAGCCCCATAACTATTTTTCATCCAAACTTCCGTGTAGACCCCAAAACATCTAGTCTCAGTTTAGGGTTGCTTCCAGCTTAGGCTGACTGACCTTTTGAGGGCCATATATCACAGCTATGACATAGCCCTCATGACTAACCTCTTTAACAATATTGGATTCTCTCTTATCAGTTTCAGTTTGGACTCCTATCTTCTGTCACCTTCCAACAGTAGATGGGTGTTTCTGCCTCCTACCTGCTCTCTGCCCTTCAACTCATCTTAGTGATCTGCTTTTATCCTTGTGTTGGCCATGTTCCTGAATTCACATGAGCCTCACCCCTGAAGACAGAAATCACCTGAGAGACCATGTTTCTGTATGTTGCAGACTGGTTCAAAAACCTCCCCTTTAAATCCTTAGAGAGCCTTAATTCAGAGACATCCAATTCAGCTCCTCAGACATATCATTCCATCTCCCGAAAATTAGGGGGAGAATTGATTGATTAGATGACATCTCAGCATGCAAATGAAACCAAGTGTCATGAAGCTGAACAGTTCTTCAGGCAGGACCCAAAACAAGGAAGCAATGACTATTCTGTGATGTATTCCTCTCCCTCACCTTCTTCAGCACACTTAAATGCTGTGTTGGATTCATACCATGCACTGCAGCACATCTGGAAAGCTACCACACAAGCAAAGCAATACAGCAAACACAGCTTGTCAGCAGTCACATATGCCACCAGGTGTGGTACCTCTTGAGGACAACCCTCATGTGTGGTTCATCTGTGCAAAAATTTTGGAATCATTTTCCAGCAGAAGGTGAAATCCCTAGAAACGAAATTACAGCATTTTCTTAAAACTCACACTAATAACAGAGTGTCCATTGAATGCTTTTCAGTAATGACTGCTAACAATCAAAACAAAACATCCCAATTACAATTACATATAAGAATGGGCTGAGTGAAAATGCACATTCTGAAAAAGCAGAAATAATTTTAGCTGAACCAAACCACTACAAGGATATAACGCTATTTCAGCAAAAGGGCCCCAAAATGACCAATGTGTTCCCAGCAGTACAAAATAAAACAGCTTGCATGGAGCAGTTTAGTGCAACATTGAAAGCTGGCAAATTGGCCTCTTGAACCTCTCAAGGTTCACATCAGTGAGTAGAGCACATGCTTAAATTCAGCACCTGGCATGTGGCCATTCACACATAGCAAAGGGTAAAGCAGGAGCTGGGACTCCTGATACATCAGGTTATTTCTGCAAGAAAGGTAAAAATTGTGCTATTTCCTAAATAACTAAGGCATTTCTGAACCATAATGATTTGGGTAAATCTAATAGCCAGCCTGTGCTGTGATTAACAGAAAAATAGGGAGCATCATGGGATTCACAGAATGCAGTCACCCTTTCTTTGTCTCATTTTTCTATCGCTTTATTTAATTACACTGCAAGTAAGAAGACTAAGACCAGTATTAAAAAATAGGGTGGGGAAACTACAGCTGCCTGAAAGAGTGCAGCTGTGCAGCCCAGTTTCTGCTTCCAGGCATGTTTTGTGTAAAGCAAATGAAACTGAAAGCTTGTAATAAAAGACCAGTGATCTGCAAGATTTTGCAACTTGTTATGTAGTTCATAGGAGGAGGTTTGCTAAGACCATGCTGGCACAGATGAGAAACAGAAGTGAAAGCAGGGAGGAATTTGCATACAGAGTGCAGATTTCATTGTTCAGGACAAAGCTGCCCTTGATTTGCTTCACTCGTTGTAACAATCAGCCCAGTCAACTGTTTACATGCTCTCCATTGTGCTGGTGTTGGCTAGGAAATGGCAGGCACAATGGGGTTTGCTTTCCGCTGGCACTCTGGGGAGCAGCAGGAGCTCTCACACTCCGCAGCCAGCCAGACAGGCAGACGGGCCTCTCTTTCCAAGGAACAAGAGAGTGGCTTGTTCGCTCTTGAGCTGTGCTGCTGTGACGCTGAAGACAGGAGCACGTGTGGCTGAAAGCAGGGCACGCAGCACGGTTTGGGTGCCAGGGAAGAAAAGGTGAAAATTAAAGCAAAGTTCTGAGAGCTAAAAGCTCAGAAGGCTTTAAACAACTATCCCTTCCTGCCCAAATACTTGCATCTCAGCTACTCTTAAGAAACCTTTCCCAGTTTCTAGGAAAGAAAGACAGGTGAGGGGACAGGCCAAGTGTATTCATTCATACCTCACAATGGAAAGGTCTGTAAGAAAGGAATGAAACTCAAGCTGTATGAAGAGATATGGAAATAGTGGTCCTTTTACTGTAAAAGGGGTGGGTAGCATTGCTGCTGTCATAGCAACCTAGTCACAGCAGTAAATATAAAAAGCTCTCAAATTTAAATATAATCACAATTGAACAGAAGGTCAGGAAAGACAATCCCCCTCTCCCCTCCACCACCCTCGCCTCATTCGTGACACTCTTAATGGGTTTAGGCTGAGAGGCTTTTCCTTGGCCCACCCTGGTCTCATTTGAAATGTGTGGATGAAAACACTTCTCTAAGCTATTTAAAAAAACTTCCTGGAGTGTTTAAAACTGAGATTTCATAAGTTGTGCAGTCTTTTTCTTAGAGCCACTTTCTAGAAGAAGAAAAGACATCCCTGAAGAATAAAGGAAGGATTACAGTTGCATGGTTGGGAAGTGTTTGTCAAACAATTTGGTTTTGCAATTTGCATTGTTTAAAAAAAAAAAAATTTAAAAAATCCCATGGCTGAGGATCATGGGATTGGAAATGGGTTTGGAAGGGTTTTTTTTTTTTTTAATATTATTTTTTATTTTCTTTTAAATTCTTGATCATAGCCACTTTCATTAAGGCAAACCCCAAACTTATTGCTGGGAGCACTCACACAAACACATCGCTGCAGGCAGCAATCAGCAGTGGGCCACATTCAAATATCTACCTCTTTCAAATTGGAGAAAAGTTATGCTCTAAATCTTCACTGAATCTTGGTGAAAAAACCCTCAGTCAGCAGTAGTCCAACTCTTTCTCATCAGCCTACCTGCTAGATTTATATGATATGCACCCTGAGAAGCATATTCTGGCATTACTTGCTGTCCAAGTAATTGGGGAATATGATGACTAACCCACAGGATAGAAGAGTGAGGGAAGGGTTCCTCAGCCAAGCAAAACACAAAGGAATGTACACTTGAAAACAGTGAAATAAGACCCGTGCTATCAAAAGGCCAAATTCTGTGGAGAAACAAAATATACAGGAATACAATTTAATAAGGTAGAAAGCAAAGTAAGCATTTTACACCTCTATTAAATTTTCCTTACAAGTTTTCTCTGCAAATACAGAAAAGACAAGAATGTCATTTCCTTTATATGGATTATTAATATTTTGCTAGTTGTGATTTATTCATACAGGTCTGACTAATGATTTAAAGTGACATGGCTATAGCAGGGAAATGATAAATTATCTAGTGTATAACACTGCTTAAAACCTAAACATGTGTTTATAATTGCTGTTCTGGGACAGCTGCCAAAGGGATATTTTACTTAGCAAGTTATATTAGCATATTTTTTTTCCTATAAACAACAAAAATACCTCTTCAAAAATAGCAAGATTAGGGGAGGGGAAAGAATCTCATTTGTTTGCTGCTAGGAAGCATCATGAATCAGATTTTCAAAGGAATTTCTGTGTTTTCTTAATTAAAAAATTCATTTCTTGATACAATTTCAGTAGAATTTTCAGTAAAAGTACATGTTGCCTACTATTGACTTTATTAATATGATAAAGAAGCAAATCCCTCAGCAGGGAAGGCTTTCACTGTGTGTAGAGCCAGTTGTAGTACATGGAAGGAGGTGGTGTTTCACTTTCTGGATTTAATTAAAGAAGTAACTTACTGCTGAGGGCTAACAAGCACAAATTATGTTCTCAACAATTCTTAGAGATACATGAAAAGGACTGAAAATCCATAAATCCTGTTCTTGAAGATTTATTCTCTAACAGTAACCATCACATACTTGAATGAAACAGTGTTAATAAATGAAGAAGAAAATAAAAAGTCTGAAATCTACTATGTGACATTTATTTTTAAGAATCTTTACTTCAAGAAGTTTTTTTATGATATAAAGACAGGTATTTTTACTTGGAAGAAGATAAGAAGAAAAAAGATGTAAAAGATATCAAATTATAATCTCACAGTAAATATACACACCATGAAGCCACCAAAAGAATAAAAGGCATGCCACAAAATCAGAAGTAATATTTAACTGAAGAAAATGGAAAAGAGATTAAATGTAAACTATAATAAAGCCAGCCAGAAAATATATTTTCAGAGCAAATTGCTAAAGGCATAAAAACTATTAAGAAAAACATTTTTAAATTCTCATGAGTAGGTAGCTTGCTGAGAGCTAATATGGCCAATTCAGTTGAAAAGGAAAACTAAAAAGAAATGAGACAGAAAAATTAGGTGGAGTCTTTATATGCACTGTTGGTGGAGGGGTATAGGAGGTTCCCATACCATTGTCTGGCTGTGCAGGGAAAAAATTTCAAAAATAAGTATAGTAATCACAGAACCACAAAATGGCTGGGGTTGGAAAGGTTGAACACTGAAGGTTATCTGATGCAAACACCATCCCCCCACCCCCCTGCCTTCAATTATAGAAAGGATTTGGGAAAAAAAATGAACAGAAAGAATGCAATAAGATCATGAGTACCAGATGTTATTTACCCAAAAAGTTAAACAAAACTCTAATACAAAATAAATGATCTACCAATGGGGTTAGCATATTCTTTTAATTTTCATGATAACAGATTTGATACAAATTTTTTCAGGGTAGTCAAACTTAGAAACAACCGTTGAAAATATTAAGTTGAATTCAGCATTCATGAGTGCAAAGCAATGTATATTGGAGACAAAATTATCCTACTTATATACACCTATAATGATATCCATTAAAGGAGGTAGAAAAGATTTCCAGGGAACACTGTGTAAAGTTTGAGGAGAACATTTGTGCTAAAAAATGCCATGCACAAAGTTCAGATACATTTAAAAAGCAATAAAGAAAAGCATTCAAGCAAGCAAACACAAGAAATGTTTTGCACCTGTTCTTGAATGCTGCATGCAATGCTACTTGCCTAATCTCAAAAAGGATAGAGTTAGATGCAAAAGAAACAACACTGGAAACAGAAAAGACCAGAGGTACTGCACAGACTTCATCCAAGAAGAATAAAGTAATAGGCAAAAAGTGCAAGAGTCTTAACTGACAGAGAACATCTAAAAGTAAGTATAGTGCAGGTCAAGAAATTCATGATTCATAAAATCATGAATGAAGTTGTGGTATTTCTCACAGTGCCCAAGTATGAAGTCATCCAATTAAATTAATGAGTAGCACAATTACAATCAAAAGGAAGAACTTCTCTGCGCACATTGTGCTACTAGTGCCACAGGATGTTTTGTAGACTAAAAATAGATATAAACTAGAAAAATAATAGATGGAAGAGAGGCTGTGAGCTAGCTAATAAAGTCACTGGCCTGGACACAACCTACTGCAAAGGAAGTCCTTAAATTGCTAACAGCTACAAGTCAGGAAGCCATGTAGAGGGAAGAACTCTTCCTTACCTGCTTTCTTTAATATTTACTGCTGATGACTACCAAAGGAGGTAAATAAACATTTGATCAGAACTAATGCACTCATTTTCAATTATATTCTTAAGGAAACTAAGTGAAGGGTGATGAGCAGTTGGTAAAGGAAGAGAAACAAGAAATGAATTAAATCTATAAAATCAGTAAGGCTGTGAAAAAATCTGGCCTGAAAGGATAGGGACTATCACAAAATGAGTTATTAAAGACAAAAAACTTGACCAAGCTGACCATTTTAAAAAAACCACAGGACTATGATTTACCAAGCTGGATGAGTGATTACAGTACAGGGATCCAGTGGTGTCCTTGCTCACATAATCATTGGGAATACACCCTTCTTCTGTAAAAAAGAGGGCTGGATGCAGTGGTTTTGAATAGCTGCACATACTGATACCAGCTTTTCAAGACAGCCCTCAGGAAGGAAGCATAGGAAAAAAAATTAGGAGCAAACCCATCATGTGAACAAACAAAATATAGTACAATCGTGTCTGAGATGCTAAGTATATATTCTCCCCGTAATTAAAAGTAGTCCCCTAAATCACACAGAAATATGTATTTAATTTTTATTTCCAGACAGTAAACCCAATTCAAAATGACACTTGCTGAAATTGCCAGCAGGTTGTGAGAAAGCTCTTTAGATGACATGACTCCAATACTTCAAGAGAATTATATAGATGAGGATAAAAAGATGATAAAGGACAGATCTTAAACAGCATTTGTTTTGAGGTCAGATTGTTGTCCTTTATCTCTTAATTGGTGTTTTTGTAATGAATATTCACAGTCCATTTCTCTCAGCAAGAGTTTCTTCAGTTACCAGACATGGGTCTGTTAGGCAACTCCATTCATTCAGTAATGTCATTTCCTTGTTTCATTACAGGCAGCTTTCATTTCACAGGCCCAGCATGGGTTTGTGTTTGGAAAGGAGAGAGGAATTCAGCTCACTATGTTAATAAAGCCATGGATGGTTCCAGCTTGTTATCTTTAAATTTCACCCTGCAAGGACAATTGTTTTACATTAAAAATGATAATAATAATAAATTCTAACTCTGTTACTGTTGAAATGCAATCATTCTGATCCCTTTCTGCCAACAAAGGGCTACAGATAAAAATGAATATTTTACTGCGGCTGTGGGTGATGCCATTCTCTCTTTGATCAGTACACATGGGAGGAAGAACTCTGTCAGAGTGGATCTGTGCTTGCTTTTACCCTGAGCCTCAAAAGGGCCACTGAGACTGTAGAAGAGAGTAAGAGGTCCATACAATTTCTACAGTTTAGCTGTGATACTGTGTTTAGTGGCCCACTGTTCCTACTAATGTGCTTCTTCAGTGTTACCCTTCATGAGGAAACAGACAACAGTTCCTCCAGTCCAAGTAGGTGCAATGGACTTTTTTGAGGTTCATTCCTTCTGAACATTTTCTGAACTGTTCTGCCAAAAACATGTTTATATCCATTGATTTTCCAGGACAAAAGTTCCAGATCTCAAAAGAACTTGGGCATTGTGATGCACAGCTTGGCAATAACTGAAAACGTGAACAGGAAGACATTTCCTCCTCTGGGTGTGGTGAGAAACTGGAACAAGATTCCCAGAGAAGTTGTGGTCACACCATCCCTAGACATGTTCAAGGTGAGACTGGATGGGGCTCTGAGCAACCTGGTCTAATAGGCAATGTCCCTGCCCATGGCAGAGGCATTGGAGCTTGATGATCTTTAAGGTTCCTTCCAATCTAAACAATTCTATGATTCTGTGATGCCAAGGTTTGAGTGTGTATGCATGACAGCTTGGACATGACCCAGGGCTGTGTCTCTGCTGCCTTCTCTTTGCTGGCTGATGCAGTCCAGGAGAGGCTTCTCCTTAGTACTTGGTGCCTGGCAGTCTAATCTCAGCTCTCAAGTGATCCAAAGTGTTTGAAAACTCACCCAGCCTCCTGCCCTCCTAAAGGTGTGTTATGTTACAGATATCCCTTGTGATTGTTTTAATGCATCACTTTAATTAAGTTCATTAGTAGTAGAGATGTATGTGCCCTGGATTCACAGCTACTTCTGGGTTAATTTTAATATCAGACAACTTAATGGAGAAAATGTGTTGGTCTCCTCTGGAAAAACAAGAAGTGAAGATGTCAACTGAAAAATTATGAGATAGGGTCACAGAGAAGCAAACCAAATAAGACTTGGTCTGTTTTATGCTGAAATGTATTTTTCATTCTTAACTACTCAGATACTTCCTTTTAGAATTCCTCCCCAGCAAGCTATACCCTGTGAGAAGATGGATGAGACAGAGGATGACAGCTTCTGTACTCCTCTGGGCCTGAAATGGCTTTCCTTTCTATCCAATCTCCCTTCTCAAAATGGAACAATCTTCTCTTACCCTTTTATCACTGTTAATTTCTTAATGCCAATTCCTTCTCCTTTCAAGTCACAAGGAACAGTCAGCAGGACTCTTCATGAGGGACAGAGGTGCATTAAGTTTACTATTAAAGCAATTTCAGAGATGCCACATATCCAGACTGCCACATATCCATATCCAGCATTACAGGGAGTATCACTGTACATACTTTCTAAATGGCTCTCAGATTTCTCAGTTTTAATATGCCTCTATTAATGGAAACAACAAAACACATCAGCAATGACAGTGGCAATCTGACATCAGCTCCTCTGAAAACCTTGTTTCTCCACTCTTGCTTTCATCAGTGCCAAGAACATGACTTTTCCATTCAAGTGCCTCGTACAAGCCATAGGGAAGCACAGTGATGGATACTCTGTGTGGCCCAGATGGCTTCTTCAGTGTAATGTGAATAGCTGTGTGCTCCCCTCAGCACTGATTTCTGTGCTAAAGAGTGCATTCCATTTTTGGATCCTTCTCTTGAGCTTACTGCCTGCATGCCACCTCACCAGTATACACCATCTGTGGCAATCCTTTCTTTGATGCCTTCCTTTTCTCCTGAAGAATGGGGCTCTTTTGTACACTTCTCTTCTCCAGAGGTACCCTCTAAAGGTACCCTTGACTTCTTTTTCAGTGTTTGATAGCATGATCCCATCCTGGGTAAGTTAGAGAAGTGAACAGAAACTAGATAGAATTAAGCTTGTATCACAACTAAGACTAGCAAGCTATGCCAGGAAAAAAAAAAACCACAAAAAAACCAAAAAAAAACCACAAAAAAACCCCCATCAAAATAAAACAAACAAACAAACCACAGGGAAATAGAATAGATTAGAAAATTCAGTAGCAAAACAGAAATGTGTGAGAAAGAGCCTGAGAGATAAGTGAAAAGAGAAACTTTAAAAACACTTTTTAAAAAGAAAAAGAGAGGAATAATAATGTCAGGCCTTCCAGACAGATTAAGAAATGGGAACTCAGCCAACACAAGGAATAGAAGAACAATATTATAATTGATTCTTGAGAGATCTGGCAATGGGCCATTTAGCCTGCTTGTTTTTACCTTGGGTCATTGCCCAGACTGGACAATTAAAAGGATATTTTTGTCATAGAACCAGTAATTTTATTTCACTGCTGTTGAAAAAAGTGTCGCTACTAACTGTGCACACTGATTTAATCTGCACTTGTAGGATTTTGTGGAACAAAAAGCACTTGCTATAGTTCGGAAATCTCAGAAGCACAACCCTTTCTTAAGGTCTTCTCAAATTAAAAGAACGACTTTGTAAAGAGTAAGTGAAATCTCACCTTCTCTACCTCCCCTCCCCCCCACCTTTTCCCCACAGGGAAATTTTAAACACAAACTGACAGTCAAATTCTCCCTTTATGATCACCTACACTTTCCTCTCTCCCATCCTGATTGTTGACATTTGCCAGAAGCACAATGAATCTTTAAATAGGAACTTCTGAAGACTGGTGTCATTTATTTTCCATCCTAAGCTAGAGAATGGATGGTGGTGTGTATATAGTGTTTTCCATTCAAGACTATTAGCACATCTGTTTTCCAAGGCTTTTTAAGGGTTGCTATGTTTAGCAACAAAGTTATTTTAGTTGCATCAGGTCCCACAGGATTACAACGTTTCTGACACTGGACTTTTCTTACAGGTAGAGTTTTAAGAATCTGAAAATTCAGATTGAGCGTGTTTTCTAGCAGAATTAAACACTAAAACTACTATAAAGGAAGAAGAGGAATTGAAGGACTGGATTTGCACACTCTCATGCTGTAGGAAGTGACTAAAGCCCCCTGTTCCACATGTACCTGAAGGAATTTAAGTCCAAAACTCCTAGCTTCCAAGGCAGAAGCTTGTTCATTTAACTGTGAGATCATCTGCTAAAACTGCAGTTCCATATTCCATAATCCTTCAGTTACTATGTGCACAAGATTTAGAATGAGTCTTCTGCTTAGAGAATAAGAGTTACATCTGGAGGTGACACCTGCATTCCAAGACACTTCTCAAACAGTCGAGTAAAAAACAGCCTAAAAGTTCCATATCACTGAGGGACTTAAGCGTGACAATTAAGTTACTCTGAGGGAGTCCTGCAAAACATTTTTAAACAAATTTTTATGGATACAGGAATGAGAATATGGCACAGAATTGAATAAAGGGATAAAATAATGCCCACATTTTTTTCCAGCTGAAAGGATTTGGTACATTTGGGTTTAAGTCATCAAGGATTTTAAAAATTATAACAGTGAAATGATAGGTTTTGATAAATTCTTATTTCTGACAGAGCATAAATGGAGAAAGTTTTCCTTGTTTTGTGGTAAGAGTTCATAAGCATCTAAATAGACAAAAAATGTAAAAAAAAAACCATAAAAAGTAATAAAATATTTGTATTAGATTGTCTTTTCTCAAAATTTTTCTTTCTTATACAAAGAGTTTTGAAGTGCTAGCAGATTCTTGTGGTTTATATTTACATTTTTATATTTCAGTTCTTGAAGTAACTGTATATGCCTGGTTAGCTGTTAGAAAAGAGATACGGAAATTTTTCTGTAAGATAAAACAAGTAATTAAAAACTCATTGTCCATACGATTTGAAGTAAAAAAAAATAAATCATAGTGTAGGATGTAACAGCTGATTCTGCCTGAAAAGGGGTGGGGAGAATGCTTCCTCATTCATCCAACATTTAGTTAGATTTGATTAAATAAAAATATACAAAATCAGGCTCACATCCAAGATCAACACATCTTATTCTAACTGTTTTAATTTTCTGACCATATATTCAGGCACATATCAGCAGGTCAATGACTACATTCCAAAACTATTGTCAGTCAAGAGAAATCTAACTGGTTTATATATAGATAGATATAGATATAGATATAGATATAGATATATTTTTTTTTTTTAACAAATTTATCTAGTCATCTTGTCAGGAAAACCAGACGATGGAAAAACCCTGTATTTGAAAATAATTATTTTTCATTCATTATCAGTGGGACCATTGGAAAACACTGAGTACATTTAAGCCATCAAACAGGAGGTATGGAGAACAGTTTGCTATGCATTTTGGCACACTGGATCCTGGTACACTCTGGCATTTAAAACATGGAGTCCCAATTGTTTTCCCAACGCATTAGAAGCTCTGTGTGACTGTGGACTTCCCTTTGCCACGGGGTCACAGAAACAGGTAACCTCTGGATATCTCTAGATCAACCCCATGCTCAAGGCAGGGACAATTAGGGCAAGTTTCCCATGGTGGTGTCCATTTCAGTTTTGTCTCCAGAGAGGAGAGAGTCCACCAATTCTGGGAAACATGTTCTAGTTCAGACACCCTCACAGTGATACTTTTTCCCTTATGTCACTGCTTTCCCCTTATGTACACAGCCACCCATGTCACCAGCTGGGTTAGGCATGACTTGCTCTTGGCAAATCCATGTTTGAGTGGCATGCAATAGTTTGTAGCATAATCCTGTCTCCATCATTTATGCCCTATTAGAGCAGTCTCAATTTCAAATCTGTTTGGTATCAAATTGCAAGGGAAAGTGATTTGGAAAAGAAGTATCAATCACAGACCATCACCGGATGGATTATTTGTATGTGTGTGCATGTGCTTGTGTGTATGCATAAATGTATGTATAGAATTTCATAAAATAGGTTTATCTAAATCAAGGCATAAAAGAAACAAGGAAATAATCTTCATATTTTCCCTCTTGGCCTTGTGAGTTCCCTAGTGCTGCACCTAGAACATGCAGAGTTAGAAAAGATACAGGACAAAATGAACTAGATGGGATCAAGCATTAATTTCCTACTGGCTTAAGATTTTTTTTTAATGTGACTGTCTTAACCCAATTTGTGTGAAATAGTTCAGGTGAAGTAGGCTGCCCCTGTGTAGATGAAGGTAAATGTGGGTCTTGAGTGAGAGAGACTTGAGTTTATATTGCCCTGTAAAACTTCTCCATTTTTAAATGGAATTCTTGAATAAAACTGCTGAAGTATGTGATGTCTCCTCAGCCGTCATGTTAACTCCTAACCACTGGCAACTGGGAGGCTTTTCCATTCAGCACAGCCAAGGACAGATTAAATTAATAAAAGGGAGCAGTCTAGTGGTATAATCTGATCTGCAGTAAAGCAGTCTGGTCTGGAAACCTTTGACTTTAACATGAATTAAAATCTGAAAGTTTTTTCTAAACTTTCATTGCCTTCCTATGTTCCTGCACAGTTTGCAGTTTCATGTGTCACACCACCAGTCCCAGAGTATTTTCCTTTTGTGGAAGCTCTTCCCTACATATTGTGAGCATGCTAAGAAAATGTGTATGGCATAAGCACACAATATACACACTGAATGTGGCATTCTACATCCAAACTGGAGGTTGAAAGGGAAAGGACAAGAGGAGCTCTCTTAAAAGTAGGCAGCTCTGTGTAACAGCATCCTTTTATTCCAAGTAATTGGATCTCTTAAAATGTGTATAAATATCAGTGAGTATCACAAATGATGTCACTTGGCAATCTTTGAAATCTCTTTTCCCTCAGGGTCAGCAGCAGGGGCAGTGAACCTGGAAGATGCTAACAAGGCTTTTTAAAGCCCAAGTGGTCTGTCTCCAAATTGAAAATCTCTTAATCTACTCATTGGATTTTACAACACAAACTCTGTTTCTCCATGTATTTCTTTCTTTATACATCCTGAGAAGTAATAAGAAATAGCTTTTAAAATAGTTTCCAACTGCTCCATGTTAGCTTGGACAGTACGGAAAGAAAACATGTGAATAGATTTTCCTTTTCCAAAAAGTTCTAATTAGTGCCAGAAAAGCCATAAGAGTCTACATCAGTTCTGATTATGCAAAACTATTTGGGATATTGACTGCAATTTTCCCCTCATATTCTTCTATTCGTCTTCAACCCTACCCTAACTCTACTTTTGTACCCTTTTACTTCTGTATTTCTTCAAATATGACCATCACATCCCCTTAGTTCTAAGACTTTTGTCAGAGAGCTCAGTGATTAGAGCAGATTTTTAATTGAGACACCTGATGGACTTTAATTATGTGTGATGGGGGCACGTGCATTCCTAAATTACATGACCACAGCCCAGCTTTTCTCTGGGCAAACTGTGCTCAGTGGCACAAAGCTCTGCTGCACAAACTGTCTGGAGTGGTGCTGTTGAGGTCATTTATAAAATTGGCTCTGGAGGCTCTCTTTGCAAATTGTCAGTGTTTTGAGCCTTGCTGAGTCAAAGTCATCTTCCCCAAGCCCTTCCTCCAAAAGGTCCATATCCTCCTTAATTCTGGGTGCCCCAGGACTGATCACAGTCCTTCAGATGACTACCTGATGGTCTCTGAGGTATCTACATGGGTCTTTGCAACTCAGAAACCCTACGTGGTTCTATAGCAGCATTTATGGAAGACCTTTATACCATAATTTCAATATACTTCACAAAACCTGCTGTTTACAAAAGAACAATATCCAAAAATAGTTGTCTTTGCATATATTTGCAAATAGAGGGAGGAAAAAAGAGTTATTTTACCTTTTGCTTATAAAAATAATCATTGAGAGCAACCAAGAATTTGCACACAACTAGGCAAGGCTCACTCAGAGAGGGTTTCTGAAAATGAAAGAAATAGAGACAACCTGAATGCATGTGCAATTTTATTCTTACCACTGACTGCTTTCCTTTCTGTGCTATTTTGATCTCTAGGCATATGCTTTTTTGCTTCTAATATGTTCATGCAAATTTTCTCCAGCTCCTACCTGCAAGTGTTCACAACATGACAAGTACTCTGACATATTTATGTGACATACCTTTTGAAAAGATGATAAGGACATTACAGCACCACATTTTCAAAGCTATAGATGAGGGCTGTCGTGTTTTCCATTCTAAAGCATTATTTTTAGAGGGTTCACAGTCCTGGAACATAAATTATTTTTGGACCTTTGTTTAACATATATGACTGGAGTAACATATCTCTGGATACAATGTGAGAAAATATAAGTTCAGTAGAATTTAGACATTCAGTGCCAATGAATATACACAATTTGCAAGAAATGGGGTTTTGCCCACATCAGTATTCTTTAAAATTCTAGTTTGCAGCTGGTTTCAACTTTGCCATAGCTACACAGATTTTGGGATACAAATATGTGCACATCTGTTGTAATTCATATAAAAATAAAACATTCCTGTAAGTATGAAGAATGAATGCCCCTATGATGCAGGAGGTTTTCGACAAAAGATAGTAACAATTCAAAAGACCTGCTAAAATGGTACTGATGTTTTATGGAAAAAGAAAAAAAAAAAGGATAAATATATAACTCAATGGTTTGTTGCTGCAAGATCTCATATGTTTCCTCTGCCATTTAGGCACATGTTAAGGATGTTGCAGACAATTGCTATTTTTAAAGGTTTTTTGTTAATATTCTTTAGGTATATGGAAATGTTCTCCCCTGAAAAATACTCCTTAACCACTTCAAGAAGCAGTTTTAACAGACATTGTCTTTCTGCCATTTGAAAATACCATCAGCTCTCCTTTGGACTGAAACATAGCATAGCAGTGTTCTTATATTGGTATCAAAGCCTGTAGTACTGTATCATTCTTTTCCAGGTACCTAATAACTGGAGAAAATGGATGATGGCTAGAAGTAGTTCTCTTCAGGAATGTCATCAACTGAGGTAAAAAAATCATCTCCCCCCAGCATCCTCTAAAATTTGTTTGAAAGGAAAAGCTAGAGTCAGCAAATAGAGAGTTCTTCAGCTCACCTTGATCTTCTGCAAAAACCTAGTTGTGTCAAATCCCAGTGAAAAGTTTCTGCTGTTAGAAAAATCCAATCACCTGAAAAACTAGTAGTGTCTCAGTACCATGCTTCTGCCCAAAGTCTCATGGTATTGCACTGGACACGCAGACATGCAACCACATCAAAACTTTGCATCCCAGGTGAGCCCCAAGCACCTTTGCTCAAGGTCAAGTCAGCTCCAAGTATTGGCAGATGAGGTACAGGCATCTCCCCCATGGAGAGTAAGGATGAGAGTTATCCACCCAACCCTGCAAACAAAGGCTGTTTTGTGGTTTATCTGCTGAGATTTTGAGAAGAGAACAAGTGTTCAGTCCAGGTACCATCTTACACCCATGAAGATTCCTTTGTAGATGTCTTAACCCCCTAGGTGCTTTAACTACTCCAACACTGCCTCTTCTCACCAGGAAGCCTCCAGAGCCATTAAATTTAGGTGCTTGTTCATGCCAAGGAACACAGACACCAGTTTCTACTTGCTAGAGAGGGAAACTTTTCACAAAACCGAGTGCTAGGGGGAGCACTGGGCCAGGAAGCATGGAATCTCATTTTGAAGTCCCATTTACTCCCAGGAGTGCAAGCCAGTGGGCCAGGAAATCTGAGAGATCACTGTGCCCTGGGTAAACCTGCCAGGCCACTCACTCTCCTGTGTTATCCTGAAACCAGCAACACCGGAAATTGTGCATGTGGAAGGAAAATTAGAAAGGAAGGAAACCAAATCTATTTTAAAAGTCAGAGGATTTGGCTAGCAGAGGGGAAAGCTGCTGCTGGCTCCTTTCCCTCTTCACTTGTAGGATAGTGTGCGACTGCAGTAGAGCATAGGTGGGAGCCCACATCCTGGGCTGCTCCATGGCTTGTGTCCACGATGGTTCATGGGTCTAACTTGGAGCATAGCCATTCTTCTTTATTTCCAGCATCCAGAGGTTCATAAACTGTACTGCATGCACAGGATACACCATCTTCCCTCCCCTATTTCTTTGCAGATGCACACAGACGGAGGTATAGCTCAAAGGCAGCTTTCTGCCCTAGAGTAAACAACATAACTGGGAGGTTAATAGGAGAACAGCAGGTGATAATGCTATTTCTTTCTTCAAAATAAAGCCAGGCCGGATCCATTATGTGCTGCCTATACTTCAAAATGCATATGGGTGCCTGCCATTCCTAACTGGTACGCTGGGCCTTCAGAAGGTTGTGTACTAGCTAGACCTTGTATACCAGCCCTTCCTCTGAGATCTGCTTTCCTCCTTTGAATTTAAGAACTTTTTTCAAGGAATTTCACTGGAACTTTTTTCACTGGAATTTCCCCTCCTTTTTCCCTCTTGCAACAGATCTCAGCACTTTGCTATCCAACACTGCCTTCTGTCCTGAATAGAATCCACAAAAAATAGAGTTTTATTTATATTATCCTTTTCAGGATAATATGATTTGAATAAATTGCTTCTATCTGACATTTCTCCTCTTAGCCTAAAACTTGATTTTAATTCTAGGAGAAAATCAATAATAATGAGGTAAAAAATAATGAATTTCTCAGATTAAAAAGAAATAATAAAATAAAAACCATTCACATGCATTAAAGAATAAAGACTGTTATAAATCACATTCATTCAGAGAAATATAATTAAAAAAAACTTTGCTTTGTAGATTTTTATGTGAACCATGTGAATAATTCCAACCTCAGGAAGGAGTAGGTCTGATGTACCTTGTACTTTATCCTATGTGGGCATTTTTCACAAAGAATAAATCAACAGTCCTGCATGGAAAGACAGTCCTCCTCAGTTTTCACAGCCCCACATGTCCACTGGTAAATTTATGCCCTGGTCCACCTGCTACCATGGCATCACGCCCACTCATACTAGGTGAGTACCTCACAGAAGCCAATCAACAAATCTCTGGACGGCTTGGGGAGGTTAATACAGAGAATACCAAGAGTCAGGTTTTTGAAGAGGCTCCTGGCACATCTTGTGTTTTTAATGATTAGGATCTCACCCTCAGGGCTGTGTATTACCAGCTCAGTCCTTGTAGCAGGGGACTGGAGCAGATGGCTTGGCAAAACCAAAAGGTTCTTGCCTTTACAAAAATTAAAGATTAATTTGTTGTTTTCTTCTAATAGGAAATTTCATGCTGATGAACAGTATTGAGCTGACAGGCATATATTTCTCCATCCATCTTCTGTCCAGAGAAAAGCATAACCATCCTTATGTTAACTCCACAGACTGTCTACATCCTTCTATGCCATGATGAGAGAATATTTCAGCACTCCCAGCTATTTTGCCTTTGGCACCTCTGCTGTGGTTTCCAACAAGGATGATATCATCATGTGTTTATAGATTTATTTGCTTGTTTTTCATGATGTGGGCAATAGTCTACTACAAACTGGCTTCAGGTCCAACTATATCATGTAGACCAACCATCTGGCTCAGGATTAATTAACAGTAACATTTTTAGCCATTACTACAGATTTGGAACATGAGAGGAGAAACCTTCTTACTGGATAAGCAATCACCTTGTCACCTGAAGCAGCCAGATTAGTCAGTACATGGTGTTGAGTCCTAGCAGACTTTGATGGTGTGATCAGCAACGGTACATAATAGAAATGCATTTCAAAATATTAGACAAGTGCAAAGGATGTAAGGGGATTAGTCTTTTCTGAACAGGGGCAATGGGAATTAACCATGGCTCATAAGATTTTTGTTGGAAATTTTCATGTTCCTGTGTGAACACCATGTGTAATAACAAAGGGTTTGTGAGATTCAATGTAATGGAATCTGGTTTTATATTTAGCTGGTTTAATCTATTTCACAAGGCAGAAGGATTGAAGAAGCATTTTGCTGAAAACAGCAATAGATATCCACACTGTTTATCCAATGCTAGTAGCCTTTTTAAGGCTATTCTAAAGAACAGACTCCAAAATGTTTACCATTTGGAACCCCAAACCCTCCTAGGAGGTCATTAAGCATATAGGCAGCATAACTGCACAGCTGCTCCTCCAGTCATACTAATCTCCAGACAGATGCTCTTCATGTTCATGGGCTGTGATGAGTGCCAAAGAAACTATTAGAGAACAAATTGACTTACACTGGACCATGATCCTTGGAGAACTGGTTTCAGACTGCAAGAAGAACATTGTGAGCTGCAATGCAAATGACAGTGTGATCAGACAGAGCTGCCTTTTAGCTGGCTTTTCTTCTCCAGCATTTCTGAATGCAATCTTGCTTGAAGAGACAAAACCCAATACTAAAGCACGCTCCCATTATTTTCTCTGCTTATTTGCTTGCTGAATTTGCTGCAACTAACCTGGCTGCTCAACCTTTCCCAAGTCTGGCATACAAGGGATTCCCAGACATTTCTGTATCAATCCTGTGTTCATCCACTAGCTGCTGTGATCTGCTACCATATCTGTTGGAAATATTTAAAAGCAGTGAAGAGTAGGCTAGAGGCAGAGAGTCATTCCCTGTCATGATCTTCCCTGCCCTGCAGAGGAGGCCTGAACACAAACTAGCTATTACAAAACTCAGAGATCTCATCTGCTCCCCTCCTCCGAGGCTCACAGAAAGATCACATGCCTTTATCAAGTCTGAGTCCAGGGACCTGTCTGCCCAAAGAGAGGTGTCATCTGTGGTGCATCCCACCACAGACCTTACTTTTCTGACCTTCATAGCTACAGCAGATGTTCTTGTTATATTGTTATTCTGGGGAAGGGAGTCTCTCTGGGCTCCAGGGCTCTCATCCAGCTGCAGCTGTGGAAAAAGGATACATATAATAATAATGGAATCTTCTTTCTGTCGTTTCAGCTTATATCATCTTGGCATCAGCAGACAAGGTAGCATTAGTCAGTCAGTCATAGGGTTTCTGTGGACTTCTCTTCCAAACCACCACCCTTCTGTCTTCATTGCCACTCTGCTCTTATTCTCACTCCTTCCCCGCTGGAGTGATTTCAGACCTAGGAAATAAAGAGTGGCTTTTCTGCTGACCACTACGCTTTTTCTCAGCTCAAACCTCCTAACTGTGACATCTGGAAACACAGAAAGCTCAATCCACTTAGTAATGGTGTACCTATGTGAAAGTCTCGCAGTGTGTTGCTTGCAAAGTAGCAAATATCTGTGTCAGCCTTTATTCTATGGATTAGTTCTCTGGTTTTTGCCTTCTATAAGGAGTAAAATATAAGATGCTCCCACCAAAGACTTACAGAGGATTTCGAGCAATATGTTCCTTTACATATATCTCAAGCAGCTACATCCCTGAAGGATCTCTACTTCTTGGGAAATACCCTGAAGGGTATCTGTATTGTGTATAATTGCACCTTTTTTGAAATATATACACAAAATTACTTCAAGTTGTTCTGCAAACAATCCCTACTTTGTATAGGGATCCCCCTATTTTGTATAGGGATTCACTGCAAGAAGGAGGAGAAACTGTGAGCATAAAAAATGATGAGGAGGCAGGGGGAACACTTGGGGGAAAGGAAACTTGCTCACTATGCCATAATGATGGGAAAAGCTGTGTAGTCTGATTTGTCAAAAATAAGGAAATGTTACAATTTTTAGGCCTGTTATAGTTCTTATTTAATTTTGCAGAGGCTTGTAAGAGGCCATTTATTTTTAACATAAAACTCTTCCCTGAAACTACAGCTTGTCAGGAAAACCAATGCCAATGTTGCACATTGACTTAATCATAAGGAATGAAAATAAAATGCTCTTAACTGACATCCAGGAAAACCAGCTGAAATGAATTGCAGTTAAGCAGGTAAGGCACAGTCCTGGCAAATGTGAGAAGACACAGAGGACAAGAAATAGTAATGATTTTCCCATGTTAACAGCATCTAAAAGTGTTACCATTTATGTGTTTGTGCTAAGACTGCTGATGGGCTAAAACCAAATAGAATTCCTGGACCAGAGTGAAAATGTCAGGAAAATGAGCACTGCCTTCCTATAAAAATAGGGAATACAGAATTATTGCCTTTGGCAGTGAATGAAATTTGAAAGCAGACTGTTCCTGCAATGCTCTCTGTTCCACCTTAAAGATCCAGTATCCCTAAGCATTATTTCTCATAAAGCATGAAGGCACATATCCAGTTTTCTTTTGTTAGCACACCCTCAATTTCATCCTCTCTTTCTGTTTCCTCTACCTGTCAGATTCCTTAGGGAAGACATGTGCAACTTGGACAACCCAAACCAGAGTTCTTTCTCCTTAGGATTTGTTTATATTTGCTATTTCTTCCAACACACTTCCTATATTTCTGCCAAATAGCACTCACAAAAGCCCTCTTAAGAGAATAATAAGGAAAAGGCTGAACAGAGGTGTTTAGTCTGAATGCTGGCTTCATTTCAGCAAATCAAAAAGTGAGTATGTTTCAGACAACTTTGCAAATCACAATCTGAACACACACACTACAGCCTCATCACATTTCACTTTTGGATACAAGCATGGGTTTCATACAGAAGAAGAGCTTTTTTTTGCAGATAGGACATTTGCAAAGGGGACCTTAAAAGCAAACACAAAGAAACACACAAGAGAAAAGGACAAGAAAAAGAAGGCATTTAACTTTTATGTGGTTGCATTTTATTGTGACCAGGGTTGAACCTTTCTATTTACAGTTGTGGAGAAAGAAAATATTTTCCTGACCACAGTTGAAGAGAGACCCTGACAGGGCTTTCCTGCTTGCCATCTCCCATGTCATCAGTGTTTTCTGGGAGAAGAATTTGAGGTGGTTTTCCACCTAAGTGGTTACAGCTGTTTCCACAGGATCAGTCAGATGGAGTTTCTGCCTCTGTTTATTTTGGCTCTGATTTTCGGCTGGAGCCCAGCAGGATGACAGTGTTTGCTCAGGGTCTTGGGACTTTGGACAAACATTCCAGAATTTCTGACTTCTTAACATTAATGTTTGATGAATTCTGCTCTTAATTTCTTCTGGAAAAATGTCAAGCCCACTGGGGATTACCCTTAGTCTTACAGCAGTCTTTTTTTTTTTTTTAAGGGAAAAGGAGAAAATCATTTGCTAGCCTGTGAAAATGAATATGCTTTAAAAATCAGGGAACATACTTTTCTAAAACTGCAGGCTTCAGTACTTTTGTAATATTTTTTGTAATTTTTTTTTTTAATTTTGGTGCTAAGAACACTGCTTGACAGGAAATATCTACAGCTAAATCTTCTGCAAAAACCTGTTACACATAGGGCTCTAGTTGGGAAGGTTATTATGCAGAAGTTAAGTAGCTCTTTCTCCAAGCTGCTGTTTTGATAGCCTCAAAACACACTACGTCAATTCACCGTTGTCAAAGGCGACCTTTAGAAATCAAAATAAACACCCAGGTGAAATTCCGACCCCAGTGGAGAGAACAGCCTTTATCATTGGCTTCAGCAAGGTCAGGACTTCCTCCTCAGTACCTTATCTCTTGAACAATGGAAAGGCACAAGCCATACAAGTCATATCTTGAGGAACATTTACTAGCTCAAAGGGATGGATAGAGAAATTTATTTGCAAAAATATCCATAAATGCACAGAATTAAATCTATATTTAAATTACATTCAATAAGCACACTGTATTGCATGGAGTGGCTGCTGATTTCCGTGTCTACATATCTTTAGTAGCTTTTAAGGAACATCTAAATGTTCTGTATGTGTCTAAGTGATACTTACACCATCATCAGCTGACTTCAGGTTAGCTAGACAGCTGTACTTCAGAGGTCAGTGTCTGATTTACATTAAAATACCACTAAAAGCCAATGTTGCAGAGTCCAGTGGGTAACAGGAGTTCCCTCCGGACACACAGCAGAAGGAGGCAGGTGGGGATTCGGCCCAGATACATCTGGGAAGTTTTTTTTGGTTCCAGGTCTTTGTTCTCTTTTTCTTCTCCTTGCCTCTTCTCCCTCCTTCAGTAAGAAAACAGGGAGTAGGGGCCTCCTCAAGTGACAGAAAAGGTCTTATCTTTGTTGATTTACACCAGCTAAAGAGCTATCTTCAAAAGTTATTATAAAGCTTTTGAAAACAAACAAAACAAAACAAAAAAAAAAAAGGAAAAGGAAGGGATTTGTGTAAATATGACTAGACACAGGAAGGTGGATTCCTAATGAATATACAAGCTTTCACAGAAGCAGTTTTATGCAAAATGCTTCACAACATTTCACAGGCTGCAAGCAGGGCCATGGTGACAGTATCCACCTGCCTGGAGAAGTTATATTGAGGGACAGATCTAGTTTATTATTTGGATCCTGATTACTGTCCTGTCCTTCTCAGTCAGTGCTGTCAGTGACCTAGGTAAGGAATACATTTAATCTGTGCCCATACATTTGAATTTACTGTGCAAAAAAGCCAGAAACAACTGGAGGGAAAAAAAATTTGTAGATGTGAAACATTGTATTTGTACTTTTAAGTGCAAAAAAGACAGATCGAAGCATTTATTGAAGCTCACACCATTTCCCTGTGGAAAAAAAGGCAAAATAAAACCCTACAAAACACTCTGAAAATGTCTTCCTTGGGTATTTAAAATGGAAAAAGAGCAATAGACCCTCAGTTATGAACTTTTTCCCTGTCTTTCTTTTTTTACTTTCTTTTTTTCTTTCTCTCTTTCTCTCTTTCTTTCTTTCTTTCTTTCTTTCTTTCTTTCTTTCTTTCTTTCTTTCTTTCTTTCATGTAAGTGAGGCTGGAAAGTTGGAAATGGCAAGGCTGGAATTCTTTATCTGGGGGCATAAAGGGGAAAGGTAAAAGGAAAGCTAAATATACAACATAAAATTAAAAAGAGAGGTTCTCAAAACAACAGTTTGGAAAATTTGGCTGCTCCACTCTATGGACACACAAGGATTCCATCCAACTGACTACCAGAAAAGAAGGAACGACCATCCTAAAGCCACCTTTGATTAATTTTCACAGTGTAGCCTCTATTTGGTGATCCAAATTTATATTAAAAATAGTAACTACCATACAGTCTTTGGGTGTATTTTACCCAGGTAGCTGGGTCAGCCCTTTGCTTGGAAGCTGAGAGGTAATGCAATATCTGAAATATTTGGAAAAAGTGATCAATCTAGGCCAGATAGTTTACAGTGGAAAAAGATATGAGCATGCAATTCATTTTTGTGAGATATTAAGTACGAGAAAGGAACAAAAATATTAAAAATGTGGTTTTAACTATATAGATGTGTAATCTATAATTTTCTTTTAAATTCTTTGCAGCATATTTACATAAAGACATGTTCTTGTAATAGCAGGTAAATAGGGCATATTAACCAGCTGCCAAAGATACAGTGGAGCACAATGTAAAACGGAGTCCATGAGATGACTGACACCTGCACATCACCTCTCTTGATAAAATTCTGAACAGCTTCTGATGACACAAATAATTTGTCTTGCAAGGAGGAGATACTTGGATCTTTAAAAAGTTAAGAGTTAAAAGATAGTTATGGGGGAAAGGAAAATAACAATATTATTGAAGATTTGTTTGTGGTGTGGGTGTTTGCTGGTTGCATAATTACATGGGGAAATGTATTAGATGGTGTGAGATCATAAATAATGCATTCATGAGGAATGTGGGTGTGATTCTTGTAAAAGGAGAACCAGAAGAATCTGTTACAAAGTTGACATTCCTCTGAATAAGGCTGTCTAGCTATTGTTGCAACAGTCAATATTCCCAATGTATCAATCATACAGGACTACTATTTTTCATTTTTAGTTAGAACAAAATACCTTCAAATTATATTAAATCCACATGGCATTTGGAACACAGGGAATCCAGTTTTCTAAAACCATTAAGTGATTTACTGATACATAATTTCAAATCTATCCTTTCAAGGCACTGAATTTGTGAGCAGAGTTTGGAAATACAAAGACAACGCAAAACTTAGTTCTGCTAAACCAAGTCCATAGCACATCACCATACAAAGCAACACAGACCCAGAATATGAAAAACCACACTCAAAAATAGTAAGGATTCCTTGTTGGACTATAAATGCATGCAGATACATACCCAGACTCACCAGAATAATTTTATTTGTTAGTAATTACTAATAGCAACTGTTGAAATTTTGCTAGGATATTTTTCACACTGCTAGTTTATACAAAACAGAGGTAAGACACTCTGAAATGCAGACAGCACTTTATAACTTGGTTTAGAATAAATATCAGCATGGCCAGCAGGACTGAGCCATCCCTTAAGCATGCTGAGAAGGTAGGCATATGATAAGAAAGTCAATGAGAACCAGTTTACACATCAGCAGAAGATGGTTGTATAAATAGAACTGCAGAGTGGAAATGAGCTCTGAGCAAACGAGGGAAAGGTTGTGTTCAGAGACAGGCAGCTGCAGCATTACAGTTTGTCACAGGCTCCCCAGGGAAGTGGTGACAGCACCAGCGTGACAGAGTTCAAGAATTGTTTGGACAATGCTCTCAGGCACATGGTTTGACTCTTGGGGTGTCCTATGCAGAGCCAGAGGTTGGTCTTGGATGTTCCTTATGGGTCCCTTACAAGTCAGGATATTTTATGATTCTATAATTCAGTGTTACAAATATCATATTATATCAGCAAGATACAGGAAGGCAAGAAAAATGTTTTCAGGTCTGAGGAATGATCTGTCTTCAGCTGTTGTGTAGCCTTGCAGGAGACACACAATTAATCTGGAATTAATACTTCTGGTACTGGAAGATACAGATGAGTTTACTACCGTCTTCATGAGGCTGATAATTGTCATACCAATTCCACAGTAGCATATAATATGCTAATAGAAGCACCCTCAACTAAAGCAGGTAATACATCTTCCAAAATATAATGCAAAAACTGTATGATAATCAGGAACACAGCTGATGTTTCAAAATAGTGCTAATTGGGGAGAAAAGAAACAAGGAAAATATTCTCAGTCACATATTATAAAACCCTCATGTTTGACGCAACCCTCTCTTGGCCAAGAATCTGGGAGCAGCATGTTTTTATTATCAATGATTTTTTTAAAATATATGTATAATATCTAGTTATGTATAAATGTATAAATATATTTGTAATCCATAGGGATTCTTAGAAATCCAGGCCCTAATAAAACAAAATGTTTTAGTGCTTCGGGGCCTTTGGGAGCTCAAAATAAATTATCTCTGCAGGTCAGGCTTGAAGTGCTCTAGCAACAAAGTGTGAAAATGCTGGCACTGTTTCAGTGAGCAGTGACTTTTAGCTGCCAGAACAGACACCTTTAAAAATCAAGAGATTAATTAAAATTTCTCAAGAAAATTGCAAAAAAATTATTTACTCTAATATTTAATACAAAGATTACTGTACTTCTATCTTTCCTCGGCTACTGAAATAGCTGATGGGTATCAAATTAAGGTTATAGAGTGCAGCTAAAATTTCAGTCAAAGTAAAAGGTTGCAAAAGGAAAGATAGAACAAAAGAGCTTCAGTGGCACTGAAAAATCAGTGATGCTAATCACTCTAGAAAAGCAATTTGGAAAATGCCCCAAACAGTCATTGTCACAAGGAGGTATTAAGGGTACCAGCACCTCTCTAATCAGTAATTGCCAGTTATGTCTACAGTTCTTTATTTACTGGTTCCTGGTAGTTCCTCTGGAGCTAATTTTACTCAGTAGAAAGAACCAGCTTGTAGTTAAAAGGAACTGTAAAGATACCAGTAATTTGTTGTTCCAGACTGTTTTTCTTTTGCCTTTTCAGCAGCAGCCTGCAGCAAACACAAGGCTGTCTTGTCATTGTTGCCTGTCATTCACTGCACTAGTCTGTTTGTCTCAGAGCAGAAGAGGTAAGGCAAAGGCATGTTCTAAACAAGTGTGTTGTACTAGTCAAGACTGTAAATAGAGACAGGGTATGAAAGTACCTCCCACTGAAACACATAAATAGCTTTGTTGGAACACAAGCTTTCTCTAAGGAGAAAAATGTTTTCAGTGGAACTAAATTGCTTTAAAAAGCAATTTTTCACTGATTTACACTATGTATTCTTAAAACAAAATAAGAGTGCCCTCACATAAAGGAGGAGCTGCATGGATGAATTGTTTCTCTTGGTTAGAAAGGCTTTCTTGTCAAACTGAACTTGTTTTGAGCTGCTTTTAACTTCAAATATTTATTTTAAAAGGCAGAAAATTATTGCTAATTTTATGTTGTCAAACAGCCAGCCCATGCTTCATTTAGGAGCTGGCAGAGAGAGACAAGCATAAGAAACATCCTGCTATCTAGTGGACTGGTAATTTTATTCTAATCAATTTAACAAATTGAATGTAAAAGAAAAATGCTTCACAAGGGAAATAATTCAACTCTAGTCTTGAATCTCTATCACTGTCCCTTCACTCATTCTTATATCACACCTTCTCCAGCCAGGAACTGTACCCCATATGCTGCCAAATATGGAGAACTTTTTAACACTCTTCCCCTCCTAACTCCCCCAGTTTCCTCTTGCCTACTCCCAATCTCTTTCCTTACAAAGTGGGTGCCATTATTCCATTACTTCTATTTTGTATACCATTTCTAATTCTTCCTCCAGTTTGTCCCCCCCAAAGCCCAGCCTCGCCCAACATGTGTTCTTTTTATCTAGTGATGCAGGTAATGTGAATCCCAGCCTCCCGCTCCTATTCAAAAGTGAGCTTCTGTGTCTCATGCGTGTCTGTGGAGAGTATTCATCCCGGAGGCAGGTAGCAGGTGAACTTGAATAGGTGAACCACAGAAAAGAGAAGGAAGAGTAGCTCAGGTGAGTGAGGCCAAGTGGATCACAAGAAACATGGACTCCACTTCCCTTCAACTGTTGATGCCTGATGTTAGTGGCAGCAACTAATCATACAGTACTGCCCCTCTCTTGGGAGCAAAGGGAGTTCTGCTTCATCCTTGGAAATAGCAAGGATGAAAAGCCTAAGACATTTCAGAGTTTGGGAGCATGCCATATAGGTTATTTTGGATGTACTGATTTGGACTTCCACGTGTATAGCTACCTGGGCTAATGCTAATGAAGAAATTGCTTGATGCATGCTACCTGCCACAGGTTTTATGAGATAATCGGTGATGCCAAGCCCAGTGTTATCAAGACTAATATAACACCAGTTTAGATACAGAGCTAGGGAGTGCAGATGGACATGAGTCACATATGGATTGCAAATCCAAAGTTTTCTTGCCTCACTGTTCACAGAATAGATCAGGTTTGAAGGGACCACAAAGGGTCATCTGGTCCAACCTCCCTGCTCAAGCAGGGTCATCCCAGAGCACATTGCTCAGAATTGCATCTAGATGGTTCTTGAATATCTCCACTGAGGGAGACCACAATTTCTCCGGGTAACCTGTCCCAGTGCAGGGTCACCACCACAATGAAGAAGTTCTTCCTCATGTTCAGGTAGAACTTCCTGTGTGCTGGTTTCTGCCCATTTCCTCTTGTCCTATTGCTTGGCATCACTGAGCTGGTTGTTTGCTACATCCCTGCTGTTGTTCTGTTACAGATCCACCAAGTATAGACAAATTTATTTCTGCTTATATGTAATTATTTCTGAACATGTAGCTGGAGTTTTGGATTGCTGAATTCTATAGCTTTAATAATATATATATAGCTTTAGTGCTTAATTCTATGGCTTTTAACCTGATATTCATGGCCACATCTTCTTGTGACAGCAGTAAAGACTCACTAGCCATTCCTCACCTGATTTTCATTAAATCTGCACACCAAATTGTATGGGCTAGTAAAGGGGTTGAGCTTTCCTACATAAGCAGATACCTGCTTTAAATTATTTTGGGTGTCCAGAATTCATTTCACTGAACAGAAGGGCTTAGACAAATATTAAAGTAGGGTTCTGCAGAAGGAGCCTGTTTGCCTTCAGCTTTCACTGAATTTGTCACAACTCTACTTGCAGCACATTTTGGAAGAACATATTTTAAGACATATTGCTGTACAACAACTAAATCTCAGTGCTGATAAATCACATATCTGGTCTAAAAAGGCAGGAAAAAGAGGAAGGAAAAAGGTCTCTAAAAATTTTTACAGCTGGCTAGGGGAGAAGCATGTGGAACTTTCCTATATATGGATATGGATATGGATATGGATATGGATATGGATATGGATATGGATATGGATATGGATATGGATATGGATATGGATATGGATATGGATATGGATATGGATACTTCTCCTAACAGTTCATAATAGCCTTCACTTACAGAGCAGTGTTTGTCAGGATAGACCCCAAAGCATTTTACAGCATCCAGCTACTATATGCACAACATCACTGAAATGCACTAAGCCATCCACTGAGGGGAAAGGGCAGCTGGTATTGTGGAACAAAGGCTTCTGTACTACTGGATACATATGAAAGTTTTGTTCTTATGAAGTGATAAGAACACTAATTCACAACAACAAACATCTTGCTTGGATTTGTAAAGGAAAGAGGCATCTTGACAAACATTTTCCTGCATCACACTGAATGTGAAAGGAAGAGATGTTTCCTGACATGAACATAAAGAAAAAATTGTTCAAGAGGAAGATAACTCCTTCTTGAATGGCTCATGGAAACATCATCTCCTAGTGTTCCCTGATTTCAGCTTGCTAAAAGGACGTGTCAGTAGTCTGGTTTTGCCTGGTCCTTTACTGTGGTTACAAACAGCGCAATCTTCACCTTTAGGCCACTAAGTCCCTTCTGTCAAGGTTTTGTCACAAGCCGAGGTTGAGCACTGGATGATGATGCTACTGTCATGAAAAAAATAAACACGGAATTGTAAAAAATTATCACATGATAAAATGAACACGTGTTGCTTGGTATCCATGGCAACTGCAGAAACCAATGCTCTTTAACAGCCTTGCCTGAAATCATGTAAACTGCTTTGATAAAACATGAATTGTGGCAGATGGATATGTAAAAATAAAAATAACTTCATCCAATCTATTGCCCACATGGGACACCCTTGAAATAGTGTGAGTTATATAACCCTATCAGGAGTCATCTTGTTATGAGACTGAGATAGAGGTAGCATTTTTTCCATACATCTAAACAGAGTTAAGAACAGGTGCAGCAGAAATGGTGTAATAACTAAACCTAGCTAGAGAATGCTTCCTAGCATCTCTGAGGAGTAAAACTAACCTGAGCTCCACAGAAGAGGAACTGTGAACCTCTTGTGCCAGAAAAGGGACTAGTTTTGGGCTTTGACCCAATTTCACAGTTAGAGCACCTGCTTCATGGCACAGGCTAGAGCCACAGATTGGCTTTCTGTAAGCAAGAATCATGAGGGAACCGTGACAGAGGTGAAAACAGAGCCAGACACACATTAGGCCAAAGTAGCCTCCCCCAAGCTGCATCAACATTGCTCCATGGATTTGTGGTCAAATATAGTTCCACTGGTTGTTTTTCCTTCAGAAAAGAAAATCTACCTCCAGCTTGGTATGAGCCATCACTGAATGAACTGGATACCAGTTAGTGTCAGAGAAAATTAGAACCTGGGTCTGTGAGCACCAGATTGCAGATTAAACCTACTCCTCTGCTTTTAACAACCTTTCCCTTAAAGGAGCTATGTCTTGCTTTATGTTTGGCTTTTTTACAACAGCTCTGGAACACGCAGTATCCATCACTGCAGGGAATGAGGGTGAGAAACACGTGGAAGAATTAGGAACTGCTTGAGAATATGAATCTACACTTCTGGTAAGAAGAGCTCCTATTTATTCAGAGGTTGTGTGGTCTGAGCAGCCAGGGTTCCCTTCCAGGCTAGGGTGATCCTCTGCATGAAAAAGCATCCTCAGCATTGTAGATCTTTCCAAGGCAGCGACCATGTCTGTGGTCTTCATTTTTTCTCTCTCCTGGAAATTAAACTATATCTATCAAATCCATTTTGTAGAACCTGTTAAGCCAAGAGACTACTTTTCATCTTTACAAATCTGAACACATGAAGTTAAATACCTAAATTTCAGTAAATTTAAAATTTCACCATAAAGGCTCTGGATTAACATTACCATCTCGATGACTGGTGTCCTCTGCCCATGCTGGAGCTGAGAGGCATAATTCATGAATTGTAAAAATATCACTTTTCTCAGAAACACACATTGCTTCTTTTCTTTATCCTAGTAGTGTTATCAGGTAGTAATATGTAAAGTCTGTCTTCACCTTAAGCTTATCATATAAACTAACAAAACCAAAGCAAACAAACACCTAAAATGTGCACTTTGCAAATAGGACCTCTTCCACTGGAAATGCCATGTCTACTTCTCATTTCCCTTCTTCTGGAAATCTCCTTGTCCCTTTCAAAGGATGCAGGTCCCATGAACTCCAGGAAGAGTTTTTTAAAGTCAGAATGTGCTCCAGTCCAGAAATGAGGTCAAATGCAATTGTTATGTTAGTAAAAGAGAGTGACTTCAGAAATAGGCTATGTAAACACTGGAGGCAACTTCATGTTTCATTGTGGAAGTGCACTAGGGGTTGAGCTCACAAAGCCATACTGTCAATTAATCACAACTGGAGAATGGCAGTTTATACTACCCCATACCTTGCTGAAGTCACAAATGAACTCAGCAAGCACATGAAGAGGCCCCAAGGTATTCTAGGTTAAAAGCTCTTTCCCCTCATTTTGCTGGGTTCTAGCCTGTTGTCTTCTGAGTAAACACTTTTTCTTGGCAGTTTATTTAATGAGACTTAATTGTATTTTGTTTTATTTTCAAAATGGAGTCTAAAATTTAATATTCTTTCTTGCAAATGCTAAAGACCACACTGTTTTTCAGCACTATTTTATTTATTTGAAAGTAACTGTTTTGACAAAGGGACATAGGAATATTGCACTCCTGAAAAATAGCTCTTTGGAGACTTACACTTTTCATTCCAGTTCTTCTATCGAGTCTCTTTGGCTCCATCTTGTGATATGCTCGTATTAGAGTCTATACATTGTACTTGCCATCTCCTTTTTGCTGTCTCAGCACTTTTGCTGGTTTTTTTAATAATCATAAGGTTCCATTTGAAGCAGCACAGAGCCTTGAAAAACAGTGGGAGCAGAGAAAGGTCGAGCAGTGTAGTCCCCTTGGATTTATTTCAACATGAGAAATGAACCTGGACCTTTATGAACACTAATAGCACAGTTTTTAATAATAGTGGATATTTTTAATAATAATTACAATGACAATAAAAATGTCAGTGTTCTTATATGAAGCTTCAGAGAAGCTTAATATAACTGACTAAAATTGTGTAAACGATACTTTCGAGACTTTAGTAATGTTATATTCTCAAAATAAGAGGGTTTTGCAAACTGCATGTGAAGGAAGTGAGGCAAACGATGATGTCATATTTCTGCAGTAGTAAATGTCCTGAAAATTACACTGTCACACAATTCTAGAAGTGTTTTGATTTTTTTTGTCTCCCTTATGGAGATAGAATAACTGCATAATTAATGTTATATACTAGTGACACCAGAAATAAACTGAAAGGAATAAATAGACTCCTGAGATGCTTTAAACTCCAGAACTACAACATAATATATGTCAAGATCCAGTCTACATGCCATCAAAGCTAAAGTATGTCCCAGAAAAACAGTCTCAGAGACACTGGATGCAGAACTTGCTGAATTCACTGGTATGAGATAGGATCTTTCTTTTTGTGTTCAGAGTTTTTCACAGAAGGAGTTTTATCATAAGAAAAGGGAATTTCAGATTGCTGTGTATTTAAAATGAACATTTTGGAGCACATATTGATTTTATTATGCTTTTTATGCATACAGCTGTAATGCACACTGCATCCAAACACACCCAAGAGTTTTACAAGGCTTTCTGAAGGCCACTTCAAGACCTCACATCTAAGCTGCAAAGTTCTCCATGCTACATCAGTTTAGGAAGCACACCTCATTTGTTTTGCCAAAGCTTTACTATTAGCCTGAATAAAAGCAAAACACAACAAAACCCCGACATCTTTTTCCACGTCATTTAGTTTTCATTCCTTTCAACCATTTTCCTGTTTTACTTTGGAAATCTCTTTACTCGGCTTTCATGTTTCCTGCCTGCATCACTTCCTGTGCATCAGTCACATCCTGTCCATCTCTCCCTTGCAGGTGGCATAACCTTTACTAGAGAGAACTTTGCTTTGTGTATTGCAGCACATCCTGCTCTGCTCCTTGTCTCCCTCGGGTCCAGGAGCCATCCATTTCCTTGGGAACATTCCTGTATTGAAAAGGATTGGCGTCATTCTTCTTTGCAAGCACTCAGAGGCCTCTGCTATGCATAAGCACAAAGAGAGGAAACAAAGAGAATGTTAAACTTTTGAGGAATATGGTAATTTGTAAGGGACCAGCTTTTGGAAGCAAAAGTCAGTGGTGGCATTAGAGTTTTAAGAATAATTTCCTCAAGAGAGATGGAGATGTTGACACCACCAGTCTTTTACCATCAGAGAATCTTATCAAAATTACTTTCTCCAGAGGGACGAACTGTAAATAAATATTTCTAAACTGCCTAATCACAGTTTGTCCCAAAAGCCACAAGTACTGTTGGTGTCACTTTTTCCAGTGTCTTGCTGTAAATATGGGTGACTGTCCTTTTCATTGCACTTCCTAAATGCAAGTGAATGTGATGTAAAAGGAAAGCCATAAAAGTAGTGAAAAGAAACACATCTGAAAAAAGCAGTCTTTTCAAAGATCACAGGTTATACTACACCCACCTCTTTATACAGCTGTCTAGATGTCAGCACTATTAAAACCATTCAACAATTTTTAACCTATAAATTTGTCATCAACAGAAAAGGAAAAAAATAAAAATCCTGCCCTTTCTTTTAGAGTATAAAAGCAATGCTGTATTATGATAGTACTGCTCAAAGAAAGTCAGTGGGGACCACCAACACCAGCAGTTCTTTACAGACTGCTACTCCCATCTATGATTTTTGTTGAAAGCAATTTTATCTTAAATTAAAACCTTGATCCTCATTCCCCCTTCATTTCTCCCATGTGAGCTAAAGAAAATGAAGCACCACCAGGAAAAAACCAATAGCAGTATTCTGTAATAAGAAGTAAGGTCCTTTGTGGAGAACCCCGGAGTACCACAGTGTTCGCAAACACTGACAAACACTTTTAGCAGAATGATTACTAACAAGCCTCATGTGGTATTTGAACAGACAACCTGCTTTTAGTCCTATCAGGAAGTAAAACACCAAAAGATTATTCCAGGTATGGCATGATTCTGTGCATCTTAAATACTGAGTGTTGACTGACTTCAGCTCCTGAATCAGTCCTTTATGGACAACTTTCCAATATGCTCCAATTAGATACATGTTCTAATTTACAGCATCATGGAATGTTCCAGCTGGAAGGGACCACAGAGGGTCATCTGTTCCCACCTCTTTGCTCAAGCAAGGTCATCCCAGAGCACACTGCACACGTTTGTGTCCAGATGGTTCTTGAATATCTCCACTGAAGAAGACTCCACAACCTCTCTGGGCAACCTATTCCAGTGTGCGGTCACTTGCACAGTAAAAAGTTCTTCCTCATGTCCACTTGGGACTTGCTGTGCATCAGTTTCTTCCCATTGCCTCTTGTCCTGCTGCCTGTCACCACTGAGAAGAGCCTGGTTCCATTCCCTTGACACCTTCCCTTTAGAAATTTATACATTAATGTGATCCCCTCTCAGTCAGGACTCTTATAGTAAGTGTATATGTCATATCTCTTCAAAGAAAGAGGAGAAACCATTCATGTTTTGGAGAGTAATTTATTTCCCCAACCCATTCTTCTACTCATTCGTTTTCATGTGAGAGTTTTGGCTGAAGCTTGAATGGTGAGCATATGCAAGACGTGCTTTCATATGAAATACTGTTGATATGACCTCAAACTCATTGTATTTTTTGCTTCTTTTTTCCATAAGACTCTGGTTTTTTGGCTCTTTGCCCAACAATGAGAGGCAGGAAATGGGAGTATCAAAGATCTGACATTCCTTCTTGTGAAAGGAAGGGAGAGAACACATTCTCCCTTAATTTTTCTGAGCACAGTGTTTCTCCCACTATTTTTCTACCACTTTTCTGCAATTCCATTATATTTCAGCCATCTTCTCCAGCTGCATTTTTGACTCCTCTGATCATTTCTAATCAGAGAATGGTGAAGGGGTGGGAGCATCTTCTGCATCAGGTCTGAAAGCATGGTGACAGTTTCAGTGTGTGGCAGTGCTTTCAGTGTCCTGCAAGTGAGACCATGAACAGTCTCAGTTCTTTAAAGATGGGATAATACTGCTTAAGTGCCCTAGTTATGCTTAAGTATAACCCTCTTTTATTTACCTAGCTTTTACCTCTCCTGCAATTGAGAGCCAAGTCTTGTTCTGACACCTCATGAAGTTGTCCCTACTTCCTTAAAGGTTTCAGAAAATTCTTTGCTACTGTTAAAAGCCCACATGGGATTTGCTAGCCTGAAAAATCTCATGCTTTAGGGTTATCATGCTCCCATGGCTCCAGTCAATCAAATATGTTGGAGACTGGTCTTTGCTGGGAGCGGAAAGTACATTATTTAGGCTCCAGTAATGAGTTGTCCATGCAGATCAGCAGCTAAATTCACATAAAGGAATGTAGCTACATCCAGCTGCTGCTCTTAAAGATTAAACACAGCTTTGGAGACAGAAAAATCCTCTTCCAAGTTCTTACCTGAGGTCAATGATAATGCACATGGCACAGAGGTGGCCTGGACCACAGGTTCTCCAAACACAGCTGTTCAAAATATGGCAGGTGATTTTAGGTTTTTATTCTCCGTGCCTCTCAAATCCCAAATGAGAACAAAGCTAGTAAGTAAGGGATTAGTCCTAAAATCTGCCACGTGAATTCTTCTGAGAACTGCACTCTCTGCTTTCTCTGTTCCTTTATGCCAGGTAAGGAATTGGTTTCAGCCAATGCAAAGTTGCCTTAAACTTCACCTCTGAATCTTCATCAAGTAGTTTTTCTGAAAGTCAGCAAGTCTGAATTAAGTGGGATATACAAGCTTTTAGTGTGTCCTTCTGGCCTTAACTTTTTCTACTTTCCCTTTAGCTGAATGGCTTGGACCCTCACTTCCATTTCAGCTTTTATTTTGCAGCATGTGGTCATTCTATTCTGGAACATAATGAAACTATCATTATGAAAATTACTTTTGAAAATATAAATTTGTATAATTTTTCAATGAGGAGGCCACTGATGATTTCTGAAGTCATATTCATGTCTTGGTCAACTCCAGCTGACTTATATAGGGGCTGACTTGGCATATTTATCTAGCAGTTCCTTTCTTAGGTTTTTTTTTTTTTTATTTTGCCCAGCTACTAACTATAAATTTATATTGTGCATATACATAAAGATCTCTTGCAGAAGCACTGCTAATAAGAGATTTTGAAAATGTTGCTTTACCTCTGGCCAGCATAAATTGCAGTGGCTTGCATTTTTCAAACATTTCTTGCTGATTCCCTTGTGACATATGTAATGCACATACTGGAGCCAAGTATTTACAGCCATCTCCTTTCCCTCCCTTTTGGCTTGTGCATACACCCCTGAGCAGTGTGCACACAAAGCTCAAGGAAGCCATTAGCTCAGGCTTTGAAAGCATGAGATTTACAGAAAGCATGAGATTTACAGAATTTACCAGAAAAATTCATTGCCCAGCTCCAGATTACAGTGTTGTTCTGGTTGTAGTCTAGGGGTTAAAGCAGGAAAGTGACATTCCAGAGGTCAGGCTTCTCTCGGGAAAAAAAAAAAAATGCCCTGTCTGAAAGTTTCTCTGCCTCATTTTACACTTTGTAAAGTATATGACTATAATTCATCTCACCCCATGTACTGCTTGTTCTTCTGGTACTCTTTGGGAACCTAAAAAAATGTTAGGGAGCTTTCTGCAGTAGCATACAGGCAGGAAAAGAAGTGAACTACAATGTACTGCACAACTGGGAAAACAAAGGGAAGGATACTCAAACACAGTGGGAAAGCAAAGCTCTGTAAGAAAGATGAATGTTTATGAAGGGCATTAAGAAATATTATAAAAGCCATTCTTCTCATCTCTGTCACTGGTCAGAGCTCAGACTTTGCAAAACGTGAACATGATACTCATCTCCTTTGGTCTCCCCCCTAGCCCCCAGACTGTAACTCAAAGATAAATTCCCAAAAGACACATGACTTCCTCAGAAGATATGTATTTAAATGTATGCATATATATGTATAAATATTCTGTGGGTGGCAGGAGATGAATTCTTTTTATTCTCATTAGCCCCTTCTCCTGAGCCAGTGTGACCTTGCATGAGCAGCTGGGATCTGCTCTCCTGGGACTTCAAGCTTCAGCACAAGGATCCTTTTCTCCACCTCTCCCCCTTTCATTGAAAGGTTTCCTATTGAAAGGCAGCACTCAGAGAGGCCCCACAGATGGGAGCAGAGCAAGGGGAAGGAGAGAAGGGAGACTTTCTTCTAGCACCTTCTGTCCCTGCTTCTGGAATATTGAGTGTACAAAAAGGGCATCATTCCAGCCACTCTTAGAGGAGAAGAAGCAGGGCCAAGTTTGTTCATGGATAACTGGTGTGAACACCATGAAATCACAACACAGTTTGTCTCTTCATTTTAACTTACGTTAACATGGGATGCATTTGAAAAAGTGGTAGAGCAAACAGCGTTTTACCTGATTGCAGCTGCTATAAGAAACAACTTTTGTTTCAGGCATATCTTCATGATGGATTAATCAGGCATGAAATCCAGACATCTTGCTGCATTCTAGCCTTTCCATGCTCAGACCGTGGCTGGCTCAGCTTCTAGGTGTTAGGCATGTGGAACTGCAAGACTTTGGCTTTAGTCAAAACCCCCTGTACCCTTTCAAAGACTACATTATCAAGTTTCCAAGAACTGTTGTCCTCTGCATCTTCTCTAGATGCCTCTGAGACCTTTCAAGGGTTCTGTTCTTTTCTCATGGGCACAGACAAAGGCTTGCAAGAAGTCTATATCTTCCTTCTTTGGGCTCAGAGAGATCCCCAGCAGTGAAGAATGAGTGTGTAAGTTTATTCTGTGATTTATCTCAAGAAGTTCATACCCAAGAAACATCCTGAAATTCATAGATAACAGGCATTGAATTCCAAGTAATGTCTTCTGCTTAATGTATAAAATCTGGTTTCTGAGGTCTGACTCTGCACTTAATGAATGATGATGTATGCTGACCCCACACCCCCTACATTGAGTGGGACCAGAAGCAGTGAGGATTTCCTGAGTTTCAGTAATAAATGCCATTCACCCTTACTCACACAAATAACTTCTATAGCAGTGGATCTCTGTCACTCTCACTCTCCACACTTGCATGCAGACTCAAACTACAGATCAGATGCAAAATTATTTTGGGTAAATACACCTGCTTTTCCAGACACGGAGAGAGTTAGTTAAAGTGCTGAGTACTCCGATGTCAGAGGAAAATGTTCAGCAACACAGTGACAGCTGGATGAGGGAAGAGCTACAATCTGCAGCTCAGTACTGGCAGGAATCTGAGCCAGTGCCATGGAAACAGGCATCAGTACCTGTCAGGAGCTGGGAAGTTGCAACATCCATGGCTTGTGTTATTGCTGCACATTTGTGCCAGTGACATTGAAGCCACACTGCACTTTGCATTACAAAGACATGCTCCTGGTACAGAAGTGCTCTTGAGCAGACTTCGACATTGAAGGTTGCAAAAACAGGTTCCCCCTCTAAATATTCAAATTGTATTTAAAACATACCTATCAATGCCTCTGAACATAGAACAAACCTGACTGTAGCTACAAGGATTTGTGGAAGGAAAAAATCATAATCACTGTTTCCTAACTGGTGAGCAATTAGCCAATTATGCTAAAGGACTTTTGAAGCATGTTAAATTGACTAACAAACAAAGCTGATTTGTAAACAAAATGGCTGGATCCAGTTAGAAAAGGAAAATTGGCAGCAGCTGGGAGGCTGTCAGGAGACAGACTGGTGTCACGAGGCGACTGTTTGGAGCAGTGATGGTTTAGCAACTTGTCTTGTTAAGTGTGAGCCAGCTATAACAATTTAAAAATATTAATATATATGTACATTTATTTATTAAATGTACTATGTCTGTTGAGTATATATTTTATAGAGTAATATAGAGGGAATAATATACATGCATATAATAGTGTACATGTTTATATAATCTGCATATATAAGTATACATATACAACATACCTACAATATGTAATGCAAGTACATAATTTTGCCTGGTATTTTAAGTCAAATTAAATCAATTATTTAATCCAAATTCTTGCCTAAATATCACAATTGAAAATACTGTGACATACAAGGTACTGTTTGAAAGCATTTCTCCCTTTTCAAATGTGCTGCTATAATGCATGAGAGGAGCACCCTGCAACCCCACGCTCTCATCCTCTCAGAGCTCTAGTGATGTAGAGCATAATTTGTCTGCATGCAACTCTTCTTCTTGCAATTGGATTTGCAATTCTTCTTCAGGGGAATCTAAGCACATATGTTTTCAGTAAGAAAGAATATCTGGAGATAATCCCAATGACCAGCAAAACCATCCAATTAATGCAAAAGCAATGTTTATCTTAAGGGAATTTCAGAAAAGAGCCACTGTTACTTTAGCATTTTCAAATGTCAGAGGGTCACATTCTTCTGCAGTACAAAACAACAGTGATGTAAAGTGTTTAATGGTAAACCATGAGTCAGATCTGATAATTCAGACTACATCAGTGGCCTCAGTATGGGAAATATCACAGAAAATCCCATCATGAAGCTTCAGTCAATTATGAGTCTTCACTGTGATTACCCAGGAGGGGAATTGAATCTGCTGAACTTAAGAAAAGTCTCTTGTCTTCTTTGCTCTTGTTGAAGCAAACAGCTTTTCACTCTGGTCTTCCCCTCACTGAGAACCAGAACTAAAGGAAGAAATATCTTTTGAAACAAACTGGATAGCAAAAATATTGAGACAAGGCCTGAAATCTTTCCTGAGCATTACTGAGGGAAAGCCATTTTCAACATCCCCGAAAGTCATCTGTATGTGAGTAGTTTGGTCCTCTTCTAAGTGTTGTCATTCTTCTGCTAACTCCTTGAAGAGGTGAAGTCACTCACTTCTGGTGAAGTCAAAGGAAACATCAGGAGAATAAAGAGTGTTGTTTGAAGGATGAATGAAGGATTCAAACTCTGTCTTAGGAAAATTGCTATTACCTTTCAGATTTCCTCATTTCTGTAGAGACTAATTAATCTATGCAGGAAAACATAAACACATTTAAAAATATAAATGCTGTGGGTACATCTCAACACTCTGGGTAGAAAGATATAAAAGATGTAGATGCATATTACCTGCATTTCTTCTGATGTTCTGATTGTTTCTTTTAAAATTTCCAACCAGAAGTGTCTAGTGAAATCATTGCTTTGGCTGAGCAATCAACCTCTAATCAAGATTCCCTAACAGTAGATCTTTCAACATAAATGTTTTCTCCAACTTTTTTTGTGGAATATGACCAAAATCATGTCAGTCAATATCCCAGTTTAGTAGTACAATGGATTCACACCCTTTTAAAGAATGGAGAGCCTTACAGGTCCACATCTACTTAATTCACTCTGTGCATAATTTCTGTCTAGATAATAATTGACTGTTCCCAAATAAAGTTTTTGTTTATTTAGGAATCCTCTTTTAGACTATCCATATGTACTCTCCAAATCACCTTCAAACTCTCATTCATCTTTAACAGAAAATGAAATGGGATCTCTGATTCCAAGTGGAACTGGTAGAAGGGACAGATGCTGGGAGGAAGAAAGGGGTGTAGCACAAGGCTGACTCTGGAGCAGTTTTTTTTTTTTACAGTGGGGGCTGTAAGGAGCTGCCTGGGCTGCTGGCTGGAGCACAGGCATCAGTGCCAGCTGCCCACAGCTTTACATGACACAGTTGGCACTGCTGATTTAAACAGGCTGATGAATGTGACCTCCTGAATGAAATGTTAGTAATTATGCAGTATAGACAGCGAAAGCTCACATTAAAGGCATTTCATATCAGTTTTCTTTTTTATTTTTGTTTATCTGTTTGTTTTGAAAGGAACAAGATGAGCTAATTTTCAAATGAGTTCTCATTTCTTAACACAAATACTCTGTAGATATTCCCTATTGAGTGACCTTGGCCCTGTATCTTCTGTGCTGGTCCTTTCTGAGGAAAAAAAATACAGTTTTCAGAAGGGTGTTAAAAGAATGAGGACCAAAGTGTGAGATATCAGTAAGCATTTTCCTTTGTTAAACTGTGATCACTACGTGTCTTAAGGTAAGGAGAAGACCTGGAGGGATACAGTTGTCCTTCATGGAGGATTTATTGTAGAAGGACACTCGAGCAGCATCACACTGCTAATCACACTTTGAACTCTCTTCAGTTTTTAGTGGAATGAGATGCTCTCATGTAGCTGTTACTGGTGCTTGAAGAAATTATTTTTGCAGAACAGCCAGTGAAAAGAGAGCTCAAAGACACAAGTCCCTCTGTCACTTCCACCCAAACAGTGACAAGACAAAAATACACCTATTGTAAGTGCAGTGGAAAAGTCATTAAAGGAAATAAAGTACTGTCATGTTCTTATGAAAAATAACCTTCTGAGGCACTGAAAAATAGCCACAAAGAGTCTGCAGCATTACTGAAAAGAGCTTGCATTAGCTGTAGGAGCAAAAGATAAGAACATCCTCTTCTGAGCATGTGATTTGCAGGAATTGTATCCAGGACATAAATTAGGTTATCATTTAGTGTTATTTACATTCATACAACAATAAAAATAGAACATGATAATTAAGTCCTTCTTCTATCTATACACTCTAATTTATCATTAAGACAGTCTCCCACAGATCTTTAGAAAACTAGTAGCATAACAGGTAGTCATTAGAATGTATATTTCTAGCTTAGAGCTATTTTAGGCTCTCATTGCCATGGTATCTAGGAGCTTTTTGAGGTATTGAAAAAGGAGTTCCCTAGTGGACTTTATGTTGGCTCTTGCTCTCTCCCTCACTTTCCTTTGCTTTGGCTAAAGAAGGCAGTTAAATAAAGCTGTGTGCAACTTAATGTGAAGTCTGCATGGCTCCTCTTTTCTTTCTGAGGTATTTCAGTTCGCAGAAAAAAGTTATGAGCACCTTTTTGCCTTCTCATTTGTAAAAAGGGAGATGTAACTCTCAGAAGGTGAACAGTTTAGTTAAAATGCCAGCAGTAGAATAGAGTCTGCGAGAGAATAGGGCATTTCAGAAACCACACATCACTCTCTGGTAGCCCAAAAGAGAGAAAAGAAGGCTCAAAGAGGAGCAGCAGTTTAATCAAGATGCATCATGTGATTACTGCAATGAGACTAAAAAACACCTGGGAAAGCCAGAATATTGCTAAATACTCTGATAATTCTGCTTTCATGCTGTGAGATCAAATACTACAGTGAAAGCAAGAGGTAAATCATGGAAGAGTAAAAATGAGAGCAAACACAAAAATGGAGAAATAAATTATTTCATTTAGCTGACTATACAATTAAGTCTACTCATTCACAGAACCAAATTAAAAAAAAAAAGAAAAATGTCTTTAAAGAAGAAAACATCTTAAAATGATGTAAAGTTTTCTGTATTTGCTCTTTTCTTTGAATTTTGCCTTTTTCTGGCTGGTGATATGATGTAGGAATCTGACCAAAAGCAAAATATCTTTCTGGTATATTTTTATATCTGTGTGTCTGGTTATCACAGAGATCCTTTTCCATACAATACTTATATTGTACCTAAAAATGTCTTGGTTTTGTTTTCAGAATCTTAATCTTTGCCTGGTATAAAATGACAAAATTTCACTGGTTATTTCTAGATCTGTGGAGATCTAAATCAGTTAAAGATCTTTTTAAAGCAGAAACTTTATTAGCTCTCTGTATTGGCTAGGGTTTTTCCTGGGAATTTTTTGTATTTTTCCTGTTTTCCATCTCTTCCTTTAGACATATTTATAAAAGGAAACTTGCCTAAGTGTGCAGAAAGTTTCTTATAGGTTGAAAATTACTGATTTCCTCATTATATTGCTTACTCTGAAACTTCTACCTGGTCTGAATCTATTTATTACAGGTTTTACTTCATCACTCTTCCGTGTGCTCATCAGCTGTTTGGTGCAAGGGAATAGATGTATTTTTTCTGCACCGTGTGTTCCTATGCAATCACCAGTGCAGCTTGGCTCAAGTCACTGATGGCTTAAGCCACTGATGGCCTTGCAATCAGGAATGTGTCCTTAGAAGAAATGAATCCATATCTGTTTGGATGAAAACAGCAAAACACAAGTTCATGGCAGCTTCTTTATGTTCAGGCTGGTTTTCTACACATAATGGAGCTGCTGTTACTCCTGTCTCAGTGGCTTGGCTTAGAGTGAGAGATTAGATGGAGAGCAGTAGCTGTACTGGTGATATTTGGCAAACACAGAAATTTTCAGTACCGGCAAAAGAACACTTTATTCCCAGGGTCTGGCAGATTCACCTGTCTAAACTGTGGCCAATGCCTTCCGTTAGCAGCTGACTGAATAATTATTTTCTTTGGATTTCAGAAGCCTAAAGTTGCAGGCGTCTTGGCAGAGCAGGTCGTTGTTCAGGCTGCAGGTCAGAACAGTTCACTGCAAAAGTTTCTGGCACACTATTGTTTCTCTTCAGCTTGTTTTGATTTCCTTCTTTTGTTGTCTCTCACTCTCCAGTCTCTATTTGCCACCATACAGACCATCCTATTTCTCTTCAATCATCTCTTATACACATTTCTTATAAGTATTTTTCTTATGATATTCCCTCCAGTGACTGGAGGGAATAACATATTTAACTAGAATAAGAAAACCACCCAGTTTTCAGTGATTATTTTGAATTTTTTACCAAGATTTTGTCAGAAAAAAGTAACTTTTTCTAATACTGATGAATAAATGAATATAAAAAAATTCTAGACTTCCACAAAACTTAAAATTGTTCCAGTAAAAATATGGGAAACAATTTGAACATTTCAAATGACAGTACTGTCTCTGCTGCGCTTTCAATGACAATGTGTCAGTAATACTGCAGTCAGCTTAGTATCTTGAAGCCCTGGTCACTCATTACCTATATGGGGTACACATTGTAGGTCTCCTCTACCCTGAAGATTTGCTTGCCAGGGAAATAAGAATGTGCAAGACATTGTGGAGAGGGGGGTGTTATACACCCAAGCCTCATAAAACTGGATTTTTCCACATTGAGCTACTGCATCAGTGGAATGTGGGTGTTCCCATGTGTTCAGCTGTAGCCACCAAGGGAACAGCAGCTGCTGGATTCCCACCCTGAGATGCCTTACAGCTGAGGGAGAAAAGGGCTTTTAGTCTGCCACTTTTCCCTTAAGTTCCCTACAGTATCTCTCTGTGTCTATTATCAATTATCCAGACATACAGCTGTGCTGTGCTTTACAAGAATGTTTCCTCCTTGATGGGGGGAAAATCAAATGCCTTCTCTAAAATCTGTTCACCGACATAGCTGTCTCTACTGGTATAAAAAACTACATTTGTTAGCAAAACTGACAATATAGGAAGGAAGGAATCAAGTAAAAGAAAAAGTCTCTGCAAAAAAAAGTAAACTTTCACTTGTACTATAAAGCTGTTTTCAGTTGGATTTGAAATTCTTCTTTTTCTTGGTACCTCCCGACCTGTTTTAACTTTAAATTTCATACCCATGATAAGTCTAAAGAGTATAGTCCATCACAGTACACATCTACATACTGTGAGGATAAACAGTTTTTGGAGTGTCATTTCTCTTAAACAGGTTATTCAAAGGGTCACTGGACTAGATTTTTTTTTTTAATTAACCTGGGAATACAGAATGTACAAGATTGTATTTTATGTGTGTAGTGCTAGAAGCAAAAAAGCAAAGCCAGAGTTACTAAAAGGATTTTATTTGTCTTAAATAACTTTCATTAAGTGGAAAATATTAATTATATGTCAGCCAATAATTCTTGAGTTTATCTAACAGGTCTACAGATAATTAGGCAGGTAAAGAAGAAAAGCATAAATAAACAAAATTTTATAAGTTGACACACTATTTTATAACACAATAAATAAATTTGTAGAAAATTTTAGCTATGCAAATTTTTTGCAAAGCCCAATGCATGCTCTGCTTTTTTATCAAATGATTTAGTCTTTTCAATTGTCTAAAAAGTTAAACAAAATAAAGGACAGCAGAACTTTCATTTGCAAATAATTAGAAACACAGCATTTAATACATATTTAAAAGCTTAGATCCATCATGATAGAATAGAGACATTGACTTTTGTTTCTTGCTTTCCTCAGTAGGTGCAATTTTCAATATCCCCTTCAATTTGGGAGTTCAAGGGGGTATATTTTTTTTAACAAATTTATGTAAAATTTGTTGAAATTAATTTTTAAGTTAGCTACTCATTTTTTCTCTGTAATTTATACTAGCTGAGGAGATAAACAATTACAAACACATACAAGTTGGAATGTTCTGAATTTTTTGGCCCGACTTGAGTGGAAATACTTTGACTGGTAATACTCAGATGTTTAAATATCCCCAGTGAGATGATAGGCATAAGACTGACATTCCTTCTAACAGGATGTTGTATCATTAGGAGCTCAAACTTCTTTAAAAGTCTTTGACTCTAATTTTTGTAAGGGCCTCTGAAAGCTTTTTCTTCTCCTCCTACAACTTTTTTCTCTTCAGGAACTAAAACCCCAAAGTTCAGAGTAGGTTTTAGAGGTGGGTGGTCACAGCCCAGTGGAGGAAGAGGGAAGTGTCAGAAGGCTAAGTTAGGTCACAGCATAAATCACGTGTGGGGAGTGGAGAGGTAAATCATATATTCAGCCTCAGGCCAAGGCTGCCACGAGATTTTGTGTCTCACAAAGTGGCACAAACTGCTGGCTTACAACAAGCAGAGGTGTATGTCCTTAACCCTGCTCAGGCTGGAGTGGTTTGCCATCTCATCTAATTTGGCATTTTTCTAAATATGCCTCTTAGAAAGCACAACACCATGGCACCTTTGTGATTTACTTTTCACAGCATTTAAGAGATTTTAGCTGTGGCATCTCTGCTGATCACTGTATCTGTTAGCAATATCCTGGAGTATTTGTGTTATTGGCAATGCACCTGTTTACACTCTTCATTCTCTAGTTCTGCTGATAGAAACCAGCCTATATCCAGTAACCCAATTCTTCATGGGTCAATTTTTAGTTTCTCCTGTTACTGTGCTAACATTACTAGCAAAGAATAACCCCCTGTATGAGAGGGGTTGCACTGCTTGCTTGAATAGAAGTTTAACAGGTTCATCTGTGCCTCAAATGACAGTCATTGCACAATATGAGTTTTATGTAGATTTTACACTAGTTAGATACTCCCTAAGTAAGCATTTTAAACTCTGTAGTCAAGCTTCACAATACTGAGTGAATGCTGCCTTCATTTCTGCCCTCAATAGCAATGAAAAACTTTATCTTACTTCTGTAGGAGAAGTACAAGACCCTTAAAAACATAATGTCAGTCAAATGGAATGCCTAATTCTAGCTATTTCATTGAGTTATGTTATTCAGTCCCTCAGCTTTCATGCAAAATGAATAGACAGGAACAGGAATTAGCATCAGGCTGGATCAGAAAGTACTTGTTGCCCATTTACTGTGGGTGCTGACACACCTATTGCAACAGTTGCAGTGTATTTTGCAGGCATGACATTTCTTCAGTTGTCATTAGGGGGGAAGGGAGAGAATTTTTATGGTCTGGACTGAGTGCAGGATTAACCTTTCCTGAAGCTCTACTGACTGAAGTAGGGAGGAAGGCAAAGCTTTGCCCGAAGATCTCTTCCAGCCTATGCCTACACACTTCTGTGAGTAGCTCCCTACCTAATGTGATAGAAATAGTACTGATATGGACCACTAAAAAAAATGTTTCTTTTGCTTTCAAACACCCATGAACTACAAAGTATGATGCAAGCATGAATGGTGTTTGATTCATGTGCCCAGTGACGTAGCTTATGTAAGAAAGAAAACTCTAACTTATTTTACATTTTCCTTTAGGTTCTCTTTCCTCATTTGAAGATCGACCTCTCAGCTGTGTCTGTAAAAATGTCCTTTGCAACTGTGTCTGATTTATATACTAATTGTAGGAGATGATTTACAGCTCCCCCATTCCCACGACAAATATACACAGGTAGAACTAGAGCCTTCCTTGTGAAACACACTGAATTTAATTTCTTGATTTTGTTCAGCTTAACTTCCATTACAAATATCTCCATTCCTTGATTATTAGTAATTATTAGCATTCATCTAATGAAGTTACATTTTCTTTTTCTCTTAAAAGATACATGGAAAAAAACTCCAACTTTTTATCTAATTGGCCTTGACAGGATAAGAGCAGACCTGTTGTGCTGGCCTTAACAGTATTTCACTAGGCTCATGTCATTGGCAATGAAGTTTGTCTCAGAACTTGGGTGAATTTTAAACTACCTCCAAAAAGGAAAAATTAAAAAAAAGTAAATAAAAATTCTTACAGCTCAGATTGCTCAATGGTCTGTTTGCTGCCTACCAGAAACCTCTGAGTTGTGCCCTAATCACCTGTCTTGTTACTTCATTTATTTACTTGGTTGAGGAAAGACAGAAGTCTGAAGTGACTGTGTGCATGTACGTGTGCCTCTGTGTGTTTGCGTGTGCAAGCATATAGATATTTATGAGTGCAATTCCCAATCTCTCCCATGGCTGCTGGAGACTTTCCTGCGAAATACTTCCCTTAGAAAAGAACAAAGATTATTGAGGCTCAATGTGTACTTTTACCCAACACAAATCCCTAATTTTTTCTCTTCTTTTCCTTCACCACTAAAACTGTGTCACCGTATGACAACATAGTTGGGAACATGAGGATGTAAATGGATTCCAGATGCCCACCCTTAGTCTCCTTCAGTTTCATACTAGAAAATAGATTTTATTTTAGGCAGGAACATGGTAACATGTAAATACCCCCTTTTTTTCCTGGGTTTTCTGAACTCAATGCCATGAACTTCCCCATGACCAAACATCATAAGGCATTGCACTGCCTGGACAGAAGCAGCTCATGACAACATGGTAACTCTTCAGGCATCCCATGTCTCCATGGCAGTACACAGAGGGGGAGGATTTGGAGCTGCCAAGTGCTATGAAACACAGACAAAACAGCCCATATAAAATAATTTCATTTTGCAGACATGGATTCAAATTGACTTGGAGACCCTGGTACATGATGAACACACAGTGTAGGAGTGAGTTCAATGTGTGAGAAACTCCACACAGATCAGGAGCTGCTGTATGACCCCTCCTGCCTTATGCACTAGACTGGACTAGTCACAAAAAATGTTTTAAAGCATATGTCAAAGTAACTTCTATTAAAAGGAAGAAAAAAAATTTTATTAAAAAAAATTCCCATTATAATGAAATCAACAAACATAAAAAAAAAAAACCAACCAACCAAATAAAGCCAAACTACTGATTAATTTTTTTGTTTTGTTTTTATGTCTTAAAAAAACTGTTTATTTTGATTTTTTTGTATAGTTTGTATTTTAGACATACTTTCTTAGCAGCATAGCTTTCTTTTCATAACTCCTAACCTTGCCAAGAAAAAGAATAAATCCTAAGCATTCAACGTGATTCAATCCTTCTGTGTATCTAAATTATTACTTTCATGGAAACAGAAGTATCCAATTTTTTTCTGTTTCTGAGCACACATTCCTAATTGGCTAAGAGGGTACATTGAAATTCCTTTGGGAGACTTTTATACGGAAAAAGAACATCCCTTCAACGCATGCAGAAACTAAATTGGAAGCAATCTATGGCTGAATATTTGAACAGTTCCCAAGCCTTTTATTCTTGGCATAGAACTTTTTCAATGTGAATTCTGCTTATATCCAGTATGGTTCCCCTGGACACAGCCATGCAGCCATTTGAACCATATCTAAGAGCAAATTTTTTCCCTGAAATCATTGACTATTCAGAAACTTAGCATCCCATGGCCTGACTCATAGCTTGAAACTGTAAGACATCCTACCATCAGTAGAAAATAATGCTCCTTGGTGAACTTGGGGGCAGGTGTGATGGCTCTGGCTGTGATGAAGTCAATATCCTTCGTATGGATTGGATTTGAGATTAAAACAGTGCTGATTACACACCAGTGTCTTGTCAGCTTATGCGCAGTGCTTGCACAGCATCGATGTTTTCCTACTTTTTGAGGGTGTTTTGTCCCCACTTAGACTGTACAGCAAGTAAAGTGGGGGGTCCACGAGAAGCTAGGAGGGGATGAAACTAGTACAACTGACCTAAACTGGCCGAAGAAATGCTTCATGCCATATGGCACTATGCTCAGCAATAAACCTTGGGGAAAAGATGGAGGAAGTGGGGGTATTCATGGTCATGGCATCTGTTTTTCCAAGTAATCACTGCATGTGCTGAGGCCTTGCTTCTGGGGGAAGAGGCTAGACATCTGCCTGCCAACAGGAAATAGTGAATAAATCCCTTATTTTGCTTTCCTTGCACACACAGCTTTACTTCACTCATTAAACTATCTTTATCTTGATCCATCCTGTCTTTTCTTTTCTGATTCCCTCTCCTGTCTTGCCAGGAGCAAGCTGGGAGCAAGTGGCTGTGTGTGGGTGCCGGGCTGCTGTCTTGGTCAACCTACCACAGCAGGTTAAAATGAAGCAGCAGCAAGCCTACAGAAGGTTAGGAATAAAATCACACCTGAGAGTAGGTGTATAAACTGCAATCTGGCTTTAGTAGTATATTTGAATCATTTTTAGGGAAAAACTAAAAAGACACAGACGCCTGAGTTGTGTGTTACTGGGAGAGGAACGCTGAGGACTGGTACCAAAAAATTCAGCCCCGGTGATTTAATCTCACCTGGCTGACTTCTCTTGGGAGGAGAAGACAAGCACTCATGTTGCCAGGCACTGAGCAAACCTACACATTTCATCTGAGACATTAGATTTTCTCTTTTCTCTGAAATGCATAAAGATAGGGACACAGTACTGAAAGGATGGTAGGCTTGTCAGACCAAAACCTGTGCAACTAGCAATGCACATAGCCTTCTAGTTATGCTGGTAAAATGAGAGCTGGAGGAAGAAAAGAAAAAAGTACATTTTTACAGGGGTAGCAGGGCAAATAGAGAATCACTATATGCAATGCTTCAAAGTCAGCCACCCTGGAAGGAGTACTGCTACAATAAACAGTTTGACTTTTCTGGGTACATAAGAATGAACTCATACTCCATAGTTTAATGATGGGGTTCCGATAAACCACAAACCACACAAGATTTGCGTGCACAGGAATTGTAGGCATCCAGTGCAAATCAGAACAATCCCTAATCAGTGCAGGACCAGAAACTCTGTTCCTGTGGTGTAAAACATTTCCTTGGCTCATGTAGGAAAGCCCCTACTTCTCACCCTTGCCACTGGTTTTCAAATGGGAGCAAAAACAACAATTACTGATAAGTGCAAATAGTTGAAAGAATGCCACAGAGATTTAAATGTTAAAACAAATCTCCTCTATTGATGCAGGAAGACTAGGTGTGTTCATGGGCTGAGTGACTGAGCCAAGGGAATTGCATTCAAACCTAACAACATAATTATAACTTTCCTAATTATTTTCCTCCCATGTAGAGACACGCTAGAAGTGTGCAGGAACCAAACTGTCAAAAAGGGCTGGAGGTAATTAATGCTACAAGTGAGAAATGTAGCCAGGAATATCATACTTTCTAATGGTGGCTTCCTTACAGACAGCAACAACAACCCTGCACAAATGGCATTCCTGAAAGTGTTCCTGTAATGACCCTTTGAGGAGACATACAGAAATGTTATGAGAACCTGGAAGGCTATTTCTTGACCCTTTCTTTTACCTCAGAATTTCTGAGAAGCCCTGTTCTAGCTTTAATTTCATGCATTTTATTTTTGTAGCAGTCCGGTCCTGCACAGATGTACCATGGACATTGTTTGGGACAATTTCAGCTGCAGATAGAAGGCAGAAAGAGAGAGTAACACAAAAGCTTCTTCAACACCCACGTTGATAGCACATTAAGTAGAAACTCTCATGATTGGTCTTATAACTGGTAAAAAGTCATGCTGCTCAGATCTGCCATACTACCAACCAAAACTAAAGTGTTCTCCTTTACAAAGTTTTATTTTCTGTATGAAAGAAATGATGGCAAAAGACTTCTTGCTGGGAGGTCAGTAGTGGGTAGATGTAATGAAATAATACCTGTGCACGTTCTGTAGTTACAGAGGATGGTTTGGCTGCTAATTGAAAGGAGAAGATCTAAATTTTACATCCTGGATTGCTGCTGCCTGATGATTCTGGACAAAATGTCTTTGTTTTACTCTTATTTCCCTATCAAGAGGATAAGCTTGTTCTTGCACCATGCAAATTCAGGTTTTGTTTTATGATTATACAGGAAAAGTGAAAAAACCACCTATTTCTTTCCCAAGCCAAGTTCTTCATCTTCCAAGCAGAGTCTGGCCTGTGTACTGAGCTATTAAAGAGACAGGTGAGATTTCTGCTGAGAGAAAGGGCAAAAAGAAGGCTCACATAGCATTAACCAGCTTCTGCTCGAGCAGAGTGCTCAGCGAATGAGATATCTGCAGTTTTGCCACACGGCTGTAGTTGGAAAGGAGGATGGATTGCTGACTCAGTGTCTGTCTTTCCTGGAGTGGAGATTTTCACCTAAACTATCATTTTCTAAAATTTTAGAGGAGTACTTTTGCTATGGATGTCTGTAAGACAAATTGAGAATTAGTGAGGAGTCACAGTTTGGTGATGCCTCAATCTATCACACACTTGCTAAGCACGGAAATGTTTGTTTTCATTGAGGGAGAAACTAAACAGGTGAGATAAAGCTAAGTGATACTTAAATGCCAGTAATGCACAGCCCATAGAAGATGGGAAGAATTTCTGCTTGGAGGTGTATTAGAGAAGCATGCTCATTTCTCAGCAAAACCCAGTAGGTCACGTGTCAAATTCATTCTGGACTCAGACAGATGCAGCAGACTGAGGAGGAGCTGCAGTTTTGCCATAGAGAAGTTTCTTTTCATACAAAGGTTTGTCCATAAATTGGTGATGTGGAGTTCAGAAATGCATAAGATATAAAGATGGAGTTTGGCCATATCTAGCTAATGAAAGACAATGCTTTACAGGAACTGGTCTCTTCTGCCAGACCTGCACCCAGCTGCTACCTTCTGAGTGCTAATCCTGCAGAACCAGTGCAGCTGAATTGCAAAAGCTGTAGCCAAATACACCAGATTTAATTCCTTGGTTATGTTTCAACACAGGCTGAGGACCAGCCACAAGAGAGATAGGGTGGAGTGAGAGACACCATTCCAAGGAGTCCCACAAATTAAAGAGGCTGTGGCTCAGAGTGACCATCCCAGCATCTCTCTAAATGGCTGTGCTCCATCTGCATCTCTGAAGTGTCCAGGCAGCAGGTTACATCCATGCAGCCCACATATACATATACATACATAAATATATATATATACACTGCAACATTAGATGGTACTTAAATGTCCAGTACCCTCACTACAAAGCACATCAAGAATAATCTTACCATTTACTACAGGATCTGGTTTTGTACTTTACAAATTCTGTGGCGGGTGATAACAGAGTAAAGCAGGCTGCATATGGTAAGCCTCAAACTTCACCTCATTCAGCGCAACTCCCCAAAGGCTTCCTGGACACCTCTCTTGTTCACTTGGGATGCAAATGGGGCTCTAGATTGAGGGAAAAGGAAATTTGGAGCTAGTGAAGAACATAATCCTGACATGGAGGTGGAAAAAATGGTTTAAATCTCTGCAGTTTTTTTCTTGAACTTTTCATGATGGGGGGAAGTTAACCAAATACCTCTCAGTGTTTTGTACTGGAAGTGAAAAAACTACTGTTATTCTGTTCCAGCGCAGCTTCTTGAAAGCTAGCATGCCACCCCTTAGGGCTATTGTTCAGACTTGCTAAAGAAAGGCTCTATTCTCCCCTCTCCCCTGTGAAAATAGAAGTTATCTCTGCTTGAAAATCATCGATACTGTGCATCAAAGGATTCACCCCAGCTGCCTCAAATCCAACTCCAGTGAGAAGCCTGGTGCTACTATGTTAACAAAAACGGAGCTGGAGTCTGTTTAAGGCTTTTCAGCTGTGTAAGCAAAACTGAATACTGTTGCCTCAAAGGTGAGGACAAAATAACTTGGCCAGGTCAGAGAGTCAACATGGTCCCTTCTCTTCCTTTCCCCCACTACCCTCATATTCTGCAGTCTGAGGAGACCTTGGCTGCCTTTCCAGGCTGGGGCTGGAGCTGGGGCTGGTCTCTGCACCCCAACAAAGTGCTGCTCTCAGCACTGGGGATGCAGCCAGCACTGATGCTTGGGTCCCACCTGCCCGGGATGGGTCCATGGCTTCATCCTGCATCCTGCCAGCCTCGAGAGAGCACCAGCTGTGCACATCTAGCAGTAAAACAGGGAGCAAATCTGCACTGTCTCACTTAATGGGTGCTATGTAGAAGCTTCATCCAGACACACTATTTGCAGGGGGTTTAAAATAACCAGTGCTGTGTGTTGCACACAGATTGGCCATATCAGACCTTTCTCTAGGAAAACAACTGCCCTTTAGGGCTTCTATATCTCAGAGGTTATGTGAAGTAAAATAAGTTCATTTGTGACTCCTTGAGAATACAGCATGAAATTCCTACTCCTCAGGGAAATAGGTACAATTCCCCTGGGAGATATTAGACAACATGGAAAAAAATGTAGTTTTATTTTCCTAAACAAATTTGTCAGAAATTTAGAAATTAAAAATATTGGACAAATTACAGAGAAAAATTTTTTTTCATGTTTTCCATGTTCCAAGTTAAACTGCATATTTTTTTCTTGTATGTGAATCTGTGTGTGTTTCTGTGTATGAATAACATATATAGTAAATCTACACTTCCTGTTAAAATTTTCAGCCAAAGAAAAATACTGGTTAAATGTAATAAGAATGAAGCATCCTAAACTGCATTATATTCTACATTACTTTTTCAATAATCTGAGTGCTTTATTTGAAGAGTTTTGAAGTTGAGATAAATTTTGTTTTAATTTTTTCTATAATCATAAGAGTGCAAGGAGAGTATTTTTTATTATGTTTGACTTTCAAAAATGTATTCCTTTCTGTTTTCTAATTACATGCACATAGAAAAAAAAATGGAAGAAGGAAATATGTTCTAATTATATAGAGAAACTTTCTTTTTAATTGAGAGTGGAAGAGAAATTCATTCATGGTGCTACAAAATATATGTGAGGCAATTATATCATCAGGACTTCTTTTTGTGTATAACTTATGTGCTATGGAAATAGAGCAATTATGATATCATGGTTTTTTGTTGTTAATTAGAAAATTAGTCTGCTGTTTGCGTAATTGTGAGGAGATTCTCTTTTATTGGATCTTTCTATAATAAGTATTAGAAGTAATTATAAGTAAGAGAAGGAAAAAATAGCTTATTTGCAAAATAAAAAAGGCAATAGTGCTGCCTTGCTACTATAACAGCTTGAGTTACACACCATATAAGATACAGAAAATGCCTTTTACGTAATGGTTTCAAATTCAGATTATAGTTGAAAAGTACAGGAAGAAAAATCACTTTATGTTTTAATTGTAGAAAGACTTGATAGTTTCAATTACACACGAGGTTCAGTACAAAACTAGAAAGAACATGATCTTTTGCTAATTATTCAGACCAAAGGCTAATATCCCCATTAACAGCAGACAAGGCACAAATTCAGAATGGCCTTGAACATGATGTTGATGTTCAAGCTTTCTGAAACTGGACAATACAGCTGAAAAAAAAGTAGTTAAATGGGATGATGTGAGAGTTTGAAAGCAGGCAATGGATGTGTCAATCTCTTGCACTGAGTCTGAGCATGAGGAAAGTGAGACCCAGATACACCCACAGTCTGACATGGCTCCTTGGACATCTGTAAGATCTGGACCCTGGGCTTTTAGTATTCACTCTCTGAGTAAGAAAAGGAAACAGATATGAGCCAACCCCTATGTTTGCAATGTGTCCTTGGTCAATGCTTCTAGGTGGTTAAACCAGAAAGGAAAACAAAGGCTGTCTTTTAGATTTTCTAAGCCTCTTTCTCCTTATGTTGACACAATCTCGTACAAAAATCTGCACATAATAAATTACCAGGGTATAATGTAGCAGTCTTTGCTGTCCTTGTTTTAGCATAACTTAAAAGCATAATTCAGACAAAATCCTTATTTATGGAGAGATGCAACACTACTAAAAGTAGGAAATTTGTTGCTTTGCTACATTGTTTCTTTATAATTTGAAGGGAAAAAGGTCAGTTTATTATGCCTGATTTGCATGAAGTTTTGTTCATTAGATGAACAGTTGATCTCTGAATAAAAAAAAAAAAATAACTTGATTTAAGCTGAATATTTCTCACACTAGCCATTTCTCTTGTATTTTTGGAGTCATTAATGAATATTCACAGATGTTCAGGCAAGAGTACGTAGCCTGATGTTTATAGTTCTATTTTAAGATTAAACCTTGTAAAAACTTCCAAGTGGACATCCTACTTACTAATGCAACCATTTCAAATTGATGTTTTATGGCAGTGAGTGCCATGGTCACTGCTTACACGTTTGCAGTTTAAGTCCTCAAATGAAAATAAGTCATTAGTTGCCATAATACATTCTTTTGATTAAGGTTTTGCTATATTTTGATACCAAATCAAGAAACTAAACTCTTATATGTACCTAAGGAAAAATGTTTCTTGTATAAAATGAGTCAGTTGTGAGCAGTCTTTCCATATCAAAATATGAAAACTCAGTTAGTGCCACATTCAACAAAATTAGGTGTTTAAACAGCTGCATTAAATAAGAATCAGTTCCAGCTTACTGAGTCTTTGGTCTCGCATTTCTTTTTCTTTGGGAGAAAACTACTTCAGACTCTGTTATATCTCATTTAATTTGCCATTTAAAAAATATATTTTGTTTTTCTATGTTGAAACTGCTCTATGAAATCATTGCATGGCACCCTCTTCTCCTTGTCCTTATCTTGAAGCAGGATGTATTTGCATCACTTGTAGCCCATATGGCCCTCAGGCAGGGTTGCAGGAGTGAGCCAGTAGCTCAGCACAGGTGTGGAACATGGCTTAGTTTAGCCTCTGTGCTCTCTGGCTGCTGCACTGCAGTCAGATCCCTAAAGACACAAATGCTCCTCTTGACCTAAATGATCTTTCTTTTTGCGAGACGTAATGTGGCAACCACAGTTCATTGCCCTGGAGTAGAGGGCCCTGTCTGGTCTACTTTGGAGGCCATTTGGAAGGTGAAAGACAGAAAGGTCAAGGCTATCTCTGTTCTGAGGGATATTTTGGTAAACTCACTTTTTTTTGGTAAACTTAAAAATGAGGAAACATTGAAAAATGTGTGTTTGGCTGCCAGAAAAGGGATCCTGATTTCAGATCAATCTGACTGCATACTTTTGAGCTGAAGAAGGTCTCTGGCAACAGGAATTGTGTCAATCCCCTTCAGCAGGTCACTGTGTCAGTGCTTAGAGCTCTCAAGACATAGCACCCAGAGAACCCAGGTGCCTGTTGGGGGAGTCAACACCGTCTGACCTTGAAGGGGAGAGCTCAGACACCAGGCAGCACTCCCAGTTCACCCCGTGCTGTTGTTGTACTGCTCCATCCTGCCCAAACCTGCAGGAACACAAACATGTGCATCGTGCTCCAGGAAGTTCCAGCCTCTGAGTCAAAAGGTGATTTTGTTCCTCTGGCTCACTGAGTGGGAGGATACAGACCAAGAAGGTGGGATTGCTATACTTGTAAGGGATTTCCTTGAAAAACTTCTGAAACTTATGTTTGCTTTTCTTGCAAGTACTGAAACTCTTCCTCCAGGACGAACAGAAGTTTTATGCAGAGCAGAAGGAAACTGGTTTGTTTAAGTGAGAAACAATAGAAATTTTAATTCTAAATTCTTCTTAAACAACACTGTCTTCAAACTGCTGACCTCTATTACATATTCTTAGATACAATTCAGCAAAGTCTTACACCCACAAGAGATTTGCATATCTTTTCGTTCCAGGTGAAGATATATAGATAAAGTCTATTCTTTTGTGTGGAGGCTGCTATTATTTCTGTCATCTTGTTTTATAAAGCAGCTTGACTGTTGTTTGCCTTCTTTCCACATCTATTGGTAAAACAGAATTGGTCTTGGACCCACTGATTTAAATGATTCTCATACCACAGCAACACTGTTTCAAATACATTAGAATTGTTTAGAATTTTATGAATGTTTGTGAGTTTGGTCCAAATGTGTACAGATCTGTCAACATGTATTTAAGATATTTGTGTCTTCTGGGAGAAAAAAAAAAAAAAAAAACAAAAAAACCACCAAGTTTAAAGCACAGTTCCTCTTTGAAATTAAACCCTTTATTAAAAAACACCCTAGTATTTAGTGTTTACTTTCAGTGCTTCCATGGCACATATGTTCTCTTGATAAGCAATAAGATTTTCTTTTCCTAACTGCCACCAACGTTCTCAGTGTGTTCTCTGAGCTCTTTTCTTTTCTTGCATTGCTAACAATAAAGGGTCTCCAAACAAATTAGGCCACTGCTACATCTGAATAAACCCCTGGTATTCAAATTATGCCCTCAGTGAAAGCCACTCAGTCTCATTGCTCTTAATGCTTTTGAACAGGTTTTCAAGAGCAAATTTTACTAAAGCAAACAAACAAACAGGCACAGCAAGCTGCTGGTGACCAAGATCTTCACCCTCTCCCGTTACCCATTACCATGGTATTTAAGTCCAGCACAGATTGTAAGTGAGGAGTTCCAGCAATACAAATCTGCAATCACACTCACAAATAAGACTGAAAGGGTTTTCTTGTTTTTTTCCTGTATTGCATTTCTATTTCAGGGAAATAGTGTTAGCATACAACACCAGGCAGGGAAAGTGTTTTTGGGCTGAGTGCTCTTTACTCATCAAAGTATTTAATCGTCTGTGCCTTTCCAGCTTCCCAAAGAAGTGCCCCAATATGTTGTGAGTAGGGGAAAAAAAAAGAAAAAAAACAAAAAAAAAAAAAAAAAAAAAAAAAAAAAAAAAGAAAAAAAAAANATAAAAAAAAAAAAAAAAAAGGAGAGGAAAGAAAAATGATTAGAAATATCTGATCAGATGATCCATAGCAAAGGGTTCCAGTCATTTACTCCTTTCTTTAAATCACTTGAAAAAGTTATAGAATCACAGAAACATAGAATCATAGAATGGTTTTCATTGGGAGGGACCTTAAAAATAACTTAATCCAACCCCCTGCCATGGGCAAGTTGCTCAAAGCCCCATGCAATCTGGCCTTGAACGCTTGTAGGGATGGGGCACCCACCGTTTCTCTGGGTGACCTGTGCCAGTGCCCCACCAGCCTCACAGGAAATACTTTCTTCTTAATATCTAGTCTAAACCTACCCTCTTTCAGTTTAAAGCCATATATGTCTTTCACATGTATGTATATCAAAAAAATGGCCAATATTTATAGAGAGTGTTTACAGACACCCGTGATAAAATCATTATCTTTTGTCAAACTGTGCCACAAATCCTTGTGTTTTCATTACATACAGACTGGCTATCTTCCATACACAGTGTATTCAGAATAAACCTCATGCCTCTTAAAACAAACAATAGGAATGAATTCCTCTCATGTCATGGAAATACTATGCTAAACTCCTGAAAAAACAAAACCTATTATCTCTCAGTGAAATTTATTTAAATCAGTAATTCATTTTTATAGGTCTGTCTTAAGGCATGAACACACAAATAAATATAACTGAGTTATGGTAGCTAGCATGTGTTTTTTTCCACAGCATGGTGAACATGCTGCTGTTTATCACAAAATTCTAATGCCCTCACTACCCCAGAAGAGATCTGAATAAGAAAAAGCTAAACAAACTTCAGCTGGTCAGCATCTGTTTTCAACGTACTTGATCAGATGCATGACTAGTCTGAATTCAAACAATCACTCCCTTTCTTCTTCAGGGGATTAAGGGTCAGCAAACCTTTTAAAATATTTAAATTACAGAGGCTTAGTTGTTAATCGTACTAAGCATTCTACACAGCATATTATCTCTAGCTATTCTTTTATTTGCAGTTTGATTCTAATAGTATCTTTATTTGTCTTCCAAGTAACCTTCAGTGAAATAATAAATTCTCCACGAGTTCCTCAGGCATTTTGTTGTCCTTGCGGAAGAGGAATAGGCACAGCACTGGCAGCTACATCTGAATCTGTATCAAATGTGAGTTTGAGAACATTCCCCATGGATCTGAAACACAATCCTATTTTATTCTACATATAGTCTTCATATTGCTAAATTAATAGGTGCTTTATCTATGTAAACATGAGAAAGCAGCCTCCTTAGAGGTATGCAAGGCAGCAATCCGGGTCAAATTTGCCTCTTGTATGTATTTACATGAATCCTATTAACTAATGTAAGTGCAAGAAACCACAAGTGCACATTGCAGTTGAGCTTATGGATGCACAGCATCTTCCCAGGGATAGAGAAAACTGCCTATGATAATGTATTTTAAAAGTTTCTCCAACATGGAATATTTCTGAGGCTTTTTTGGATACTGACGGGGGTTTTATACAATTTCAGTATCTTTGTAGACTGCAGACTTGCTTTCTACACACCCCTTAATTATAGCCTGTGAAGTGCAGCTAAAGAGGGGGCAAGGTTGAGAGTAAGTGAAGGGGACAAGCTGAACTAAAGACAATGCTTCATTTTAAAGACCAACCATCCCTTTTGAGAGCTGCAACTACTATGTGTCTGCTCCTCTCCACATTGCCTTTCTTGATTTTAATTGCATTTTACAGTTTTGAAGAGGGCTAAGTTCAGCTTTAAGACATTCCAGTTCTAGTTTTAAGGGTGAGATAAAGAGCAAAAGATGCTATTAACAAGAATTACATTGTTTCTATGGAAAACTAATTGATGGTTGCAGAAATGGCAGAGCACACACATTTTGGTACCCAGGTTATTCACTTAATGCCCAGACAGAAACAGGCTGTGACAGTGCAGATTACTGCTAGTGTTATATGAGATCTGCTGTCAAATCACTGCCCAGTTCTCACCTTTCTGCTAGAAATAAAGCAGGAGCAGGCTGCCTGTGCTCTCACTCTGGTGCCTGGTTCAGGCAGCCCACATGAAGAGGAAAAGAGGTGTGTAATATTATGCAGCACAAGGGAGTCTTCATTTAAACATCTATCTGCATCAATTCAGCTCATGTGCTCTTGGGTTTTAATTCACATTTCCCATCTATTTTCTCTTCACCTGGTTGAATGTGGAGATTATTGTCAGTAAGTGAGGTGTCAGTTCTGACATCAGAACATGCTCAGAGACATGAAAGATTTATGTGCCCCATGGTGGGATCTAGAAAGGGAGGGTGGATGTTTGTTCACAGGAGATTTTGTAATCAGTAAATCTAGTCACTCTGAACTAATTGCTTTTTCATAATGATGGTGTATAAAATGGAACCACTCCAGCTGTACACAAGCCTCAGTAAAATTTGCTGGATTGTATGGTATTTATTTTAAAAGTCTACTCAGGGTAAATGCTAAAAGTTCATATTTACATAGGAGATATGGAGACTGAATTTTCCATTGACAACCTGTGTATTTAATCCTTCTTCACAGAATACAAAGAAGAATAAGTGATGTATATAATAGTGGGGATGAAAGAGAAAAGTAAGTGTGTAGTTTTGCATGGAAAATATATGCAAGTTTTAGAGCTTTCAGCAGGTGTTGATTCCATCATGCAATCAGAATCTGCACAAATTCTATAGTGTGTAAACTTATCTCCTTCCTGGAGCTTGCCTTTTAATGTTAACATAAACAACCTCAAAGTAACATAAACCAGAGCATAGTGTTTCTCTGGTGCATGGCTATTCTTCCAGTTTTTCCTTGCAAGACCTTTTTTTTTTTTTTTTTCCTCTTTGGGCCAGGTTATGTCAAGGTCTTTGCTACTGCTTGTTTTGAGGTAACAGGAACTGATTTCAAAACAAGTCAGACAAAATGGCTTTGCATCTCTCCACAGGGAACTACCATTTGACATGTCAGACAGCCAGCAAGAGCTCAGGGCTGAAAACTGGTGAGGGGGGTGAATGGAAAACACTCAAAAGAGTCGGGTATAAAATAAAGTCTTTTTTTCAGAGACTCAGACCTATATCATTTACAAAGAACTCTGAACGAAGTCACCTTCTGCTTTGCCTTACATGTGAGCAATTCCATGTGGGACATTTCCCATTCCCCTGGCACTCTGGAAAGCCAAGGCAATATAACCCCTTGGTTCCAGCACTGAGCTGCCTCCTGCTTCAGGAAAGCCTGAGGGAAGGACAATGTTGCAGCTGCCAACTGAGCATGACAGCAGAGGGACACAAGGGCAAGGTCCAGGTCTGTGAGGAAGGCAGTGGGTCCAGGCTGTGTGCAGCCTCCCTCATTGCAGGGAGGAAGCCAGGTAGAGTTAGAGTGACATGAATTATCACTGCTGCTTTCTGGCTACATCTCCCTGTGCCTTTTTACAAATATTTACCAACTGACCACTGTGCTGAGTAAAGTTCATTACCATTCACTGAGCTTTTATCCTGTTGCTCCTTAACACAAAATTGTTTATACACAGCAATCTCCAGTGCTCACAGAATGAAAAAAAAATGCTGAAGGCTCTCAAGCTCAGCTGAAGAGGTTTCCACAGTCATTTATTATCCCTCCCAAAATGGCACAGTTGAATGAATACCATGTTTAGCAAAAGCAATTTATTTTGGGCTTGAATACAGCCACCTGCCTTACACTCTAGCATTCCAGGGACACCACAAATGCTTCTGCTGGTACCTGACACAAAGGTTATTCCTGTGGCACTGCTGACACAGGCAGGGCAGTGAGGTGCCAGACAGAGCTGCACCAAGATCCCCTGCTTAAGGGACAATTTTAGCACCAGCAATCTCACCATGTTAGCCCTAAATAGTATGGCTTTCCTACAATTCTGAATAAAGAAGTTCTATAAATCGATTTATATCTTTGAGTGTCTTTAAAAACCTGTGTTGTATTCTGCTAGAGCGTAAAGAATGTGCTTCTCTCTAGTATGGAAATTCTCTTCTTGATAAGCATTACAAAACTTTGAATGTCTTTCACCCTTCAACAAAAATAATTTTGTACAATTAGCTAGGGAACAGAGAAATACATCTGAAGCCAGCTTTTCACACATATTACCTTTTACAATGAATACACTAGCTTTACTACTCAACACCACTGGGAAACAAATAAATTTCTGATATGATGTGGCATTTAGCATATCTCAGTTTTTTTCCTAGTTCATTAATTAGTTATATCAGTATGGGTTTATTTTATTAATT
>VXAC01000965.1:0-49649 GCA_013399225.1 Rhipidura dahli
CCGCACCGCCCGCCCAGGTGCGCCCCGCGGCCGCGCTCCCCCCGCCGGGGCCGTGCGACCTTCGGGCCCCCCACCGTCCCCAAATCACACCGCAGCGACCCCTCCGCGACCGCTCCCTGGCTCTGCTCTCCCCAGGGGTTCGGAGCGAGGACCCCACTGCTTTCAAGGCAGAAATCTGGCATCGGGGTGCTCATGTGTGGGTGTCCCCCCCAGTGTGCCCCCTTCCTTGAGCGGCACCCGGGAAGGGGAGAACAAGGTAACCTGGCGCTGTCAGGAACACCTCCCGGCTGCCTCCGCCGCTTTGATTTCCACCATCTCCTTCCTTGTGGGATGAGGAGCGGGGAGACAAAGAAGATGAGGTCAAGGAAAAACACCCACCGCGACTGCTTGGGGAACGGGGATCTGGGGGGACACGCACCAAAACTGAGCCCCACTTGCTTATTTTAAACATGTGGCAAACTGCTGCGAGGAGAGGGAGAGGGAAAGAGGCCCAGGGACAGGGGAACGGGGGCGGCGATCCAAGGGCTGCCAGAAACACAGGGGAAAAGTCTGCAAAATAAAGAGGCTGTTCCTTACCTGAAGGGAAGATGCAGAGAAAGACAGGGAGGATTTGGAAAAGTCCCAGGGCTGTGGATCCTGCCCCTCTCCCCATACCCATCCATCCAGCTCGAGCTTTAACCACTATCCTCTCCCTGGAAGAAGAGTTTAAAAAGGAAAAAAAAAAAAAAAAAAGGAGAAGGGAAAAGAGGAAGAGGGGGGAAAAAGGGGAAAAATAAATCAATCGAAAGCAAGAACTGGGGGGAAAAATGAAATCAAAAGCCCCACATGGCTCCGCAGAGCGCGGTAGGGACAGGCGGCCCCAGCTCCGGGCTCTCCACTGAAAGATTACACAGACTTTTTCTCCTTCTTCTCCTCCTCCTCCTCTCCGTCCCCTCCCATTACAACCCAGCCCCAACCATCAATCATCCCTCTGCCTCCCAATGCCTGCATCCTTCTCTGCGCCTCCTCCTCCGAGCGCGCCCGCCTCCCCGGCCATGCTGCGGGAAGGGGCGGGAGCGGCCGCGGCCATGCGAGCCAGGGAGGGAGGGAGCGAGGAAAAAGTGCCGGGGAGAGCCAGGCAAGGGGGTTGTAGCTGTGGATGGAGCCACGAAGCTCTCCTGTGCCCCGTGGGAATGGGGTGGCGGTGGTCCCACGCAGGATGGGCAGCGGGAAGGGCTCTTGATATCTGCCCGCCGACACTCACCGCAGCTCGGTGGCAATTTGGGAGAGGGGATTCCTCCCACCCCATCGGGTCTCAACACCCACTGTGCCCTCCCTGCCCCTATCCCGTGGGCCTACCAAGATCGCCCAAAATGGAAGCAGTTTGGGGTAAAGGGGCCGTCGTACAACAGTGAGGGGAAACTGAGGCAGGCTTTTGGCAGCTGGTGCGGGGTAGGGGTTGTGACAGTGACACTTCGGTCCTCGGCCCTCTGGGGGATGGCGTCCCCCCCAGCACATGGGGCTCCTCCACATCTTCCCAGCCCTGGCACCTTGGCAGGTGAGAGTTTCACAACAGTTCCAGGTCATTCACCTGCACTGGCACTGGCATCGGTGCAGAAACCCCAGGTGACTCAGAAACAGCAAGTCTCATAGATTCTTATCATTAGGCTGGCACTCCTTAGATAAGAGGATGGCTGTCAGGTACCCCAAATCCAGCTTGCCAGCCCACCAAGGACTAATGGAGCTCACAGAGGTGAGCAGATTGGATCTGCATCCCACCATCCCAGGGGTCTGCTCCGCCCATGAGAGGGCTAGGCCAGGAGGAAGGCATCCACTTAGCTTGGATCTCTAAATTTCCCTTGAGGGATGTTTTAGCCACAGTGAACTAAGACCGCTTCTGAATGAGGGTGCCCACGGGTGTAGGCTTTAATAACTTCCCTGTTTTGGATCATTAGCTCTCCTTTGATGGCATGTCCCCTTGCCATCCTGATGTTTCATCTCCTTTTCTTTTGGGGTTCTTATACAAAGAATAAAAGGATGCTGGTTGTTTTACACCACCCTTCTCCCAACTCTGTAAGACCATGGATCTTTCCTCCTGCAGGTTGGAACAGGCCTGGGATACTCCTTGACATTTCTTCTAATTATTCATGGAAACCTCTTCTAGCTCATAAACATCCTTAAGGATGCTTTTTTGGAGTGACAATAGCTTAAAGTCTCTAACAAGATTTTGTGATCTCATCCCTGTCACAGATTGAATCTGTGATCCACTACAACAAATGTCCCATGGAAAGAGGAAGAGAAGATGGGAATAAATATCCAAGAAGCAAAGATTATCTCGCAACACCTCTCTATTTCTCCATGAGGGGAGTGAGCCCCCTTGCCTTCAAATGAAGGAGGAGCTTCTCTGGGGCTTTTTCCAGGCTGCAACAGGAATTAAAACACTGAAGCTTTTCCATCTGGGACCCAGATGGGATCCAAAAATCCTGTGGCCTTGCCTGCCTAATGGAATATCTGTCTTGGTCCTGCTGGTCCTAAGAGCTGTGCTCAGACGGTGTCCACTAAAGTCAGAGGGAGCTCTGTGTGCAGAGGAGCTGCCAGAGTGGGCAGAGCTGGGCAGGAGATGAAAGCTGGCAGGCCGGATCCAGACCTGTAGCAGAGGCAGTGTGGGAGGAACGCCGACTCGAAGCACCTCTTTGTGGGGGATGTCAAACAGGGGCAAATATGTCCAAACCCTGCCAGCTGCTCCTACCACCCAAGAAGAAATGCCTGCTGATGGGATGTGTAGGCAGCTGGAGCTGGAAGGGGCCTTGGGGGAGGAGAGAGAGGGGTCTGTGAGCTGGGGAGAGCCCAGGAAAAGGAGGGGGAGATCCAGGGGATGGGGTTTCACACTTCAAATCCCTTCCTCTTGCTCTCACCCTCTCCTCTTGCAATGTGACTTCTGCTTTTATTTCAAAACGAAAAACATAATTTCTGCTGTTATCCTGACTGATGACATCCAACATGATCTGTTTAACTAAAAAAAAACCATCTGAATTACGAACTTTTAAAACCCAGCTGTTAAATAGCTGCTGCGAGGCTGCTTTGATGGTTTGACCTAAAGTACCACTTTGGTATTGCTGTTTTGGGGCAGGCTGACACATTGCAACGATAGCCTGAAAGCCAGTTTGAGGCATTATAGTAAAAATAAGACCCTCGATGGAAATTCTTCCTTTGGTGTAGGGAAAACTGTGCTGCCATAAAGCAACGGTCGGATGCCCCTGGCTCCAGTTTGTAAAAACTTCTCCTTGATTTTGCTCCGTTGCATCATGCATTGCAAATGGGATTGCTGTTCTTGGCACAGATCAAAGCAGTGGATTTCGCTGGAGAAAACAACAGATGTGTCCAAACCGTAACTTCAGGGAGGAAAAGGCCCCAAATAAGGTGTGTTTCTGAAATCCTGCTCCCCCTTACACATTTTTGAAATGAACTTCACCTTTCTGTTTAGCTGAACCAAAGATCTGGACTTTAAATCGCTTACTGAATCAGAGGCTGTGTGAAATTCGGATCTCTGCCCTGCTTAATGCGGATATCTGGGCTTGGAACTGTGCAGCGACTGCGTTTTCCCCAACTTCTTTCCTTCTCAAAGCCCATCCAAGACTCCCTGTTTAGGCAGCATGGAGCCCGATGCTCCTTGCAAACAGAATGTGGGAAACCACCTACCACTGAAATGCAACCACTGCAGCAGCTCAGCTGCAGGGCACAGGCACCTCCGTGGTCATCTGCACGTTGATTCCCGTGTTTGGTGTCATTGTGGAGGGGTGACATGCAAATCACAGCCTTCTCTAAGGTATTTGCAGGATGCTGGAGGAGTCACAGTTCCCATGGGACACTCAGCTGGGATCACTAGGCTGAACTTAGCTTTTCTCTGCCCTACGTCACACCGTGTGTGGCTGTGTGAATGTGGGGCTGAGTGAATGTGGCTGATTTGAACCCAGAGGTTTGCAGATGAGAGCTCCCCTTACAGCCTTCCTAATGGAATCACTCACTACCTGTAATTATATGGCTAAAATAGTAAACATGGGTATTTCTGAGGGCTGCACCTAGTAGTTAGAGGAATGCATGTCAGGGTTCCTGGTCTGCTCCTGACTCTCCTGTGAACTTTCTGTGTGGCCACTTTTCACACCACTATCTCCACACTTGTGCCTTTGCCTGCTCTGCCTGTCTGGGATAAGTCATAATCAGTCCTGCAGGAAGCTAATCCTGAAGTGCTCTGCAAGGGTATGTGTGTGTTTGGGGTGAGCAGCAAAACGCAAGCTGCTCCTTAAAGGAGGAAGAAAGGAAGTTTGGAGTGGAAACCCCCAGGTTGTTGTCTGGAGAGCGACCACTGATCCCAAAATGTTTGTAGAAATAAAAGCAAACACTTGTGCTCTGAACAATTCCCTTACTAAAGAAAAAAACCCTGTGAATAAGAACCAAATAAACCCCAACATCTTTATGCAGTAACAGCCACCTCTGATGTCTGCAATTAATTTTAAAGACCTTCTTTTTACTCATCATTCCATTTTTCATCATTTTGCAATTTCCCTCGCTGACCGAGCAGACTCTGTCCCTGAGCTATGCACCCGAAGCTGACGAACACACATCTAAACTCCCTTCCCTACCAATGTTTCCTTGCAGTTAGATCAGGAAAATGTCCCCCCAAGATCTCCTTAGTGCCCTGCACTGAACTTTGGCAGTAGCTGGACAGGGCAGACAGAGGGGATAGCACAGAGCTGGGCTTTGAAGAGTGACCCCCTGCCCTGCGAAGCAAAGTGCAGAGAGGAGTTTGTTGGTTTATCTAAATCCTCCTTCCCACAGCTGCCCCCGTGAACATCAGCCTCACCAATCTGGCTGTGTAGAAAGAGGCCAGTTGTGAAAAGCAGGAAAAAAATAAAGCTTTGTGCCACCAGTAAATAAAATGTAAGAACTCTTTGTTGACCTGTGTCCTTGCATCTGTAGATTAACCAGTTATCAGCAGCCCCTACTGAAGTCACAGTGGGGAACCCCCTCTCCTCAAATTGCCCGCTTCAAGCCCACAGCCATAAAAATCACCTCTAAATGCTGAAAAACAGCCAGGCTGTACAAGGGGAAGAGAAGATGGGCTGGTGGAAAACTTCCAGACTCACCCATGACAGAAAGGAAAACACGCAGGGATATTTTAAGGCAAATAGAGTTCATCACATCAACTTTTTTTTTTTTGACTGGTAACATTTATTTGTGTCTCTCCCTTTCTTGCAAAGCCCCTGAGGTGGTGAGGCCTAATTCCTACACAGGGGAGCATGTAACCATCCCTCGTTCAGCCGTGTTTGGAGGGCTGGCTGGAATTCACCATCTGTATATTTAATTCTCTGCAGAGAGCTGGTCTTCCTGGCCCAGTCTCCTCTTTGGGGTAAATATCAAGCAATATCTCTGTAGTGTATCTTCTTCACATCTGGGCTCCCCTCTAAGCAAAAATAGAAGATGGGCTGGAAGGTTCTCAAGAGCAAGTTCAAATGGCCAAATGTCAGCTCAGCAGAAAAGATGGATAAATCTGAACTGCCAAAGAATTATTAGAGTCACAGAATCTCAGAGTGGTTTGAGTTGGAAGGGGCCTTAAAGATCATCCAGTTCTGATCCCCCTGCCATGGGCAGGGACACCAGAAGAATTGCAGAGAGCTGAGTGTTTATCAGCAGAGACAGAAGCCAGTCTGTGTAATGGGACAGTCTTTCTCTGCTGCTTTTAAAAGCTCCTGACATCTTGAGAAAGTGCAAACATAGCTTACTGATTCCCCTCCCCTGACTGACAGGTCAGCTAAGGACATCTCCTCGATCCTATTTAAAGGTGGGAGATGGCATTGACTGTTTGCAAGTCTACATCTGCAGTCCTTTGAGCAAGGGGTGTTTGAAGGATCCTCTGGAAAAAGCTCTGTGAAACCCAATCATCTTTCCCAGGTCTCCTTCTGTCAATTCCTGACAGCAGTGGCCAAAAATACAACCCAACACAGGATGCCTTTCCTGCGTTCTCAGATGTGAAGCACTCAGAGACAGTGTCCTCAGCTGATTTAAAACTTTGTCCTGAATATCTGTGAAAGAGACATTCCTTGTTGTGTGGAAAAAAAACCCCAAACCCAAACAACTTCAATCCAGCACTTCTGTGGGTATTCTGGCAAATGAAAATGGGAGTTTTTGTGGAGGGGGATCGTCTTGAGTTGGCACTGGGAGTCTACCTGGGTGTGCCTGGCTCCGGGCTGGGCTGGGTTAGGGCTGGGCTTGGATTAAGGCTGGGACTGGGGCTGGGACTGGAGCTGGGATTAAGGCAGGATTAGAGTTGAGCTGGGACTGGGGTGAACTGGGCTGGTACTGGGCTGGACTGGGACTGGGTTGGGCCGGGGCTGCGGCCCCACTGGGTGGTGCTGTTATCCCTGCGCCGCCTGAGAAAGTATCCAGTTTATAAAAAAAATGCGATCCAACGCCGCCTTAAACCACATGACATAACAGCAGCTTGCGAGCTCCCATTAAAATCTCAATTTGGGGAAATTGATTCTACCTCTGAGCAATTGCGATGCAATTACTCCAACAGGCAGCAATCAAGAATCACATCAAAACAACACCAAACTTTCATCTCCTGCCTCGCAACCACCACCACAACAAAAAGCACCTGTCTTGCAAACGCAGCCCGGTTTCCATAAATATATATAATTTTGAGGGAGGGCAACTTGCACGTCCCAGAGTGGAAGCGAGCTTGGACAGGGGCTGCTCTGGCTGGTGCGCCTGAACTGTCCTGTCTGGGGGCTGTATTCTGTCCCCCCCCGCCCCATCTCCTGGAGGAGGTTTTGGGCTATTTACGGACTCAAGACATCAGGAACAAAGTCGCTCCCCCTGCCCAGCCACGCTCCAGCTGCCCATCCTCTCCCTGCGCACAGATGTGCCCCATCCCTGCCATGTCCCACATCTGTCCAGCTGTCACCCCCCACCCTTCCTCCCCTCGGAGCTCGTAAACCCCCCAGCACTTTGCAACCAGGCGAGTTCAGGGAGAGCTTTGTGTCCCCGCTCCGGTCTCCATAACCGCGATCAGCCCCGGGATGAGCTATCCAAGGGAAAGGGGGAAATATTGGGGAGGATGTTTACAGTTCTCATCAGTGGTCTGCAAGGAATTACTCGATTGACTGAGCGCAGCAGGGAGCAGCTTTAGTGGCAACCATCAGAAGGGAGGATAAATGAATAACCGCATGCACGCCAGCTAGCACCGAGTCGGGCAGGGAGCGCTGGGCAGGGAAAATGGGAAGAATCGAGGCTCCTTATAAAAACGGCCAGGGAGGGGGGAGGCAGGCGGGGACCGGGAGCCTCAACAGGTCCGGAGGAGGAAGGGCCATGCAGGGAGCCGGGGGACATGCGGCCGGGGGGCCCCCCAGCCCCCGCCCCGCTTACCTTGGCGGCCGCATCAGCCTCTCCAGCCCCGCGGGGGTCGGTGCAGGCAGCGGCGGCTTTTTAAATATTTATATAAATTTTTTTCCAGGAAGGGTAAATGAAGCAAAAATTAAAAACTAAATAAAATAAAACCCAAACGAAATAAAATAGTAAAAGCCCCCCAAGGGTCGAAGTGGGGGTGGCGGGGGGGTGGAGGCCGAGGGGCGCGGGCAGCCCCCCGCCCTGCGGGCAGCCCCGGCGGGGTGCAGGCGGCCTCGCTCAGCGGGACGCGGGGAGCCGCATCGCCCTCCCGGAGCATGTGAGAAGCAGCGGAGGAGATAGAGCCAGATAGGGAGGTCCCCTCCCTCTTCCCTCCTTCCCTTCTTCCTCCTCCCTCCTTCTCTCCGCACACGCCGAGCAGCGTCGCTCGGAAGGAGCGGCGGAGGGAGGGAGGCGCAGCCCCGGCCCCGCGGAGGGGGGGACTGGGGGGGTCTCCGCTGTAACACCCCCGACCCCCAGCACCCCCTCTCCGTGTGCAGGCAGCCAGGGCTGGGGGACGTGAAGGAGGATTTCAGGGTTTTCCCGGAGAGCTGGTGATGCTCCACCTGCAGCAGGCGGGAATGGAGGGGAAGTGGGATTAGGGGGCATCCCCTGACCAGCCCCTGGGGCATGTGTAGGTGCTGAGAGCATCTTTATATTGATGGGGGATTGTAACAGAGACTGGGACTAGGGGCAGAAGGAAGGCCCTCAGCAGGACTGTGTGGTTGGGAAGGGATGGAGACTCCAAGCTGCACGAAGAGCTCAGTGTAGTCGCCCACCCCAGCTGCCCCAGCACCCAGCATTGCCGAGAGCTGGGCAGTGTGGCAGCTCTCCCCCAAGTGTCGCTGTACAACACGGACGCGTAGAGAAAACCACACGAATCAATGCATAGAAAACGGCAGACGAGCCGAGATTTTTATTTTCCGAGGTGTTTGTAAGTTAGTTCTCAAGGTGTGCTAGGCTTCACAAAGTAATTGGGTCCTCGGGCCAGCCACCCACCGAGGGGCTGGTCCAAATTCTGAGCACATTACAGACAGTTGTTTTCCTCACGGCAAAACCGCTATCTGTGAAAAACAACTGCAAGGGCAAAAGAGTTAACAAAACGGTAACATTGTTTAGACTAACATGTATGAGGAAAACAGAGTTCTCACTCAAACACTAGAGAGCTGAAGGGTTTCTCTGCAAAAATGCTCTAGCATCGTCCACACCCAAGTCTCCCCACCACTCCTGAGGTGAGCACCCATCTCCCAGAGAGGTCTGTGGGGGATGGTTTTGGCATGTGCATGTACCAGGACGATGGGAAAGCTCTGGGTGCTGGGCTGTGCCAACCAAAGTGTCAGACACACAATTAATTACTGCAGCCCCAGAGCCACAAACACTAAATATGCAGTCGCCGTAGTGCGTGGATAATAGCAGCCCTTTGCAAAGTGTTTCTTTCTCCCCTTTCTCCTCTGTGTTTAAGAGACAGCGACTGCAGAGAGCACACAGCAGCTCTCCACTGCTTGATTAAGTCAGCAGTGAAGACAAAATGTGCCTGTACAGCTCAGGCTTGAGGAGGGATTTGAGTGTGTGTAAGGTACAAATTAGAAAATGGATTTGATTTAATCACAACGAATCTAAACAGCCCTGCTACAGAAACCTTGCCATCGAAGAGGGCTTTTTCTTAAATGTGGACACAGTGAGTGTATAGTCGTGACAAAGGAGCAGCGTGTTTGGGGATGAGTTGTTAAAGCAGGAACAGAGAAAAGACTTGGAAAAGCCTGATGTAATGCAGATAACTTATCAGTTATAGAAGGAACGGCTTCCTTCCGTAATAATTATTTTCAAATCAGTCCTCAGTTCTGGATACTGTGGTGTCTGGACACTACACCAGAGACAGAGCAGCTTCTGTCAGGCTTGGGATGCTGCACAGACAGGAAACCAGGCACATACCCTGCCTGGGAGAAGGCAAACTGCTTGTTTGGAGGAGCCCAAGTGAATGCAGCAGACAAAGAGGAGGGGGGAGAAGTGATGGCAAGCCCAGGCCTTCCTGCAGGTGTGCACAGTGGGTCGGGCTTGAGTCCCAGGCTGTAAAATACTGCACACTGGAGCGTTACTAATCCCAGCTCTTGGGGCCCGTGCCCCCACGGGCTGGGGGGGCATTGCCACCGCAACCACAGCAGCTTTGGCTGTGCTGGGGAAGGGCTTCCCTGAGAAGACAAAGCACAAGACAGAAGAATGTTAATGCACAGGGCACTGAGGTGCCTTGGTAACAGCAGCAGAGCATTGCGGCGGCAGCAAATTGGTGCTGAGCCCGGTTCCTGTTGGGAACCAGGAGCCCCGAAGAGGGGAGGCTCCAGCAAAGCACAGCTGCACTCGTGGGAACTCTCAGAAGTCTCCGCTGGCCACTTCCTCCAGCTCTTATCAGCGCGCCTGTTAATCTTTGGCATCACAACAGGAGTTGGCACCTCCAGTTCCAGGTGCAAGGTGCACGTCTTTGACCTTGCCACTTCCTCCATAAACACCCTGCGAGGTGGAGGAGCAACAACGGCCCTTCATGGGCACCTTCTGTGTGAGCTTCTCCCCTGTGGTGGCAGCACACCCGGCTGGCAGGGCATTGCTGGGGATAACTGCAGGTCCTGGGGCAAGAGAAGGACTCGATAGAGGGTGGACTTGTCCTTGCAGGGAGACTCCAAGAGTACTGATGTAAATTTGGTCCCCATGTGTGAAGTACAGCCAGGTGAAAATTAAATTCAGCATATTCAGATTTCCCTTTGCTTTGCTTGTCTGGTGAATCCCCAGTTTAGTGCCTGTGACCACTTTCTTAATCCTGGAGATGAATTGGCCCTTCTGCCTGTGCAGGGACCTTCTTGGCCACGAACCAAACAAAGCAAACAGTGCCAGTAGAGTTTGTCCTTCCAGAAATGATTAAGACAACACAAGTGAGCAGGCAGTTAAAGGAGGAGCTTGGCTGTGGGAGAAGAGGAACGGTAGCACAAGAGCCATTATCAGGAGACAGGTGGCTGCCCTGAGAAGCAGGGTGACCTGGAGAACATTGATGGGCTGGGACATGCCATTGATTCATAGAAGGGTTTGGGCTAGAAGGGACCATAAAGTCCAGTAAATCATCCAGTTCCAGCCCCCCACCCCACCCCCAGCCATGGGGTATGGCAGAGATCACAGCTCACTGACACTGGTGGAAATCATCTTCAAGAGTTTGTGGGCATCACCAGGCTGAGATGCAGGTGCAACCCAGAGTGTGAGACACACGAGCTTTTCATCTGCCATTTTCACCCATGCATGAGGGTTGCCTAAACCTATTATTTTGAAGGCATTTTCCATGCTGCAGCTATCTTCCTTGACCTCTAAAAGATCTGGCTGATCCTGATCTCAAGATGAAAGATTGCCACCTCACGGGCTGTGAACACCCGTCTGTGAGATTAGGCCCTGAATTATTAATACAATCAATGACTACCTCTTTTCATCCTGGAAGAGGCACAAAGGAAAGCTACGGGGGCCCTGAAAGGGAGGGAGGATTCTCAAGCAAGGGGGGAGAAGTCACCAGTGGAAATTGGTTTTCTTTGGGTGGAAACGCCTCCTGTGTCTGTTTTATTTTGGAGGCAGGAACAATGGCACCATTCAGGAGGTGACAAACCAGCTGTGTTGGTAGGGCTGATGGTGGCACTTGGAAACCTCCCATGGGGACTGTGTGTCCGAGGAAGGACATCCTTCCTTCCAGCCCCTTTCCTGCATTCAGTGCATTGTGGGCTGCATTAAAATGGGGTCCCAGAGAGCCTGAGCTGTAGAGCTAAAGCATGTGGGGCCACCGAGGAGAGGAGGAGCTGGGGAGCAGGGGGATGTGTTCATCCTTTCAGTGCCACAAAGCTACCAGCACCTACACACAGAGGTGAGACCTGACCCCAGGCAGGTGACAGAGCCTGTTTTGTGGGGTGCATTGTGGGGTTTCTTCACCATGGGAGGGATGTGGATGTCACCAGACTGGAGTGAACCAGGCATCCAGTGAGGGATGGACTGCAGGGCTGTGTTTTTGCTTCCTGGAGCACAGTAGCCTTTCCTTTCCCCTCTTCCCTGTGAAAATTTTGGTGTGGAGGTGCTGGGACCATGTTTTGCTGGCTCTCTGTCCTGATCTTTACACTTTTCTTTGGCTTGAGCCTGACCTACCTGTTTGGGACATTTTGGTGATATTGGTTCCTTTCTCCTTTCCCTGTTGCTTTTGGGAGGAAGGTACCCTGGCCCTATCCTCATCAAGGACCAGAGAAAACTCCCCAGTTCTGAGCCCCACATAGAAAATGAGGCTAGTTGGAAACCAAAAATAAAATGCTATCTTCACTCAATTTTTCAAGAGGTTAAAAAAAAATTATTGTGCAAATGAAGCTATTCTTTCTGGGTAGATAATGCAAAGCATTGCTTCAGTGCTGGCCAAAATGTCTGAGAAACAATTTCCNAGTTCATATTAACATTGCAAATAAGATAAGAAAAGAAGTGTTCAGTTACAATTATGTAGCGCTTTGTGATCACAAACAGATTCTGTAATCCCTACTCAGGGGGTTTCAGAGCTCAATTTAGCTTATTTCAGAGCACGAAGTTGAGCTCAGCCAAGATCACTCTCCTACTCTGTATGATCCTCATCTGCGCTCTGGTCACACGAGGGATCCGTGGCAAGCCAGGCTGCACAGCCAAGCAACATCTCACAGATGCATCAGCTGCCCTGGCTGGGGACCAAACCTCCTTTTTGCCTATGCAGCTATTTATTAATATTCTTTTATCTATTTGTTTTAAACTGATGCTTGCTTCGAGCATCAAAACCTGATACTGGTTCAGCTGTAGCTGCTGATGGGCTCATTCCCAGAGATGTGAAGCTCTTCAGTGTGGCTGAGAGTGAGCTTTTATGGGCTCTGACCTGGTCAGTGTTGTCCTCTTCTCAGTGGGGTCATGGCCCATGGGCAAACACAGGATCCCGAGCAGGTGGAAATATTCCTCCTCTCTCACCTGTTCTTCTAAACCATCTGACCTCAAGGTATTTGCAGCAGGCATGGGAATAGTCCCGTGGGTTCAGCATGGCCATCCTGTGTTTAAATTTAGGCATGATTTGAAATATCTGACTGAGGGCCTTGGAGTGACATTTACAGTAGAGCAACCCCTGTCACTTAATGAACTTAACATAGCAACACAATCCACAGCAAATGTGAAATTCAGTGCCAGGCTCTGCATGGAGAAAGCTACAGAGACAGAGAGATGGACAGGAGTCAAGTGCATCTGGACTTCTGGAGAAGAGCCCCAGCTGCTCATGGCTTCTGCTGTCATTCCTTGGCTTGATGTCACGAGATGGAAAGAGCAAAGGATAGAAGGTCAGTGGTGAAGAGGAGGCCCTCTCCACAAAAATAGTCCTTTGCTGTGCTACAGAGCTCTACCTCCATTTCCAGGCAGCTGTTAGAGAAACATTTTTACACCATTATGTCTCCTAGAGCGATGCACAGAGTAGCTTAGGGAGGCATCAGGGTTTTATGTGAATTTAGGTTGCAGTTTGCAAAGTGCTTTGTTCCTAAAATGCTGATTAGGTTTGATGCAGACACTGCTGTGTTAGAGACAAGTTGGTTAGAAGGTGAGTAAAAAGTCGCCTGCCAAGCAATTTGGGGAGCTCAAGCCTCCCCAAATAATTCAATCCCATCAGGTGACTCTTGCAGGACACTACCAGAAGAGTCTTCAGTTCAGAAGGCTGCATCTGGAGAGTGAGTGGTGAGGTAAAATTAAATTCAAACAAAGTTGGAAAGTTCAGCTAAGGATTTTGGGGTTGTTCTGAAAAGACGGTGTTAACTTCAGCATCAATCACTAGAAATAAAGAGTAATGAAGGTCGGAACACCAAAAAGCAAAGGAGCAATGTGGAGGGACACAATGCCAGCAAAACGGCATGAAGAAGCCTTAAATAATTGATCCCAACGTCTGAAGGCACCCGAGACCCTTCTCCCTGTTTCGGGCTGTGCACTGCCCACCCCAGCGGGGAGATCAGCCGAGCATCCCCAGCCCTTCAGCCCACGTGGAGCCCCAGCGTGCGGGGCTGATGCGCCCCTTCCCCGGGACCCGCCGCCCTCCCCTCGCTGCCGGTGACTCGCTGTCACTCCCTGCTCCGCTCCAGCGCCTCCTCACCGGGGGAATGCAAATTGGGCAGCACTGAAGCATATGGAGGGGAAGAATGCTCAGCTGCGAGTTTCGGGGATGGGTATTATACAAACCCAGCCACCAGCACGTCACCTTTTCAAAGGCTTCAAATCCGCTACAAATTGCTTCTGAATGACAATGGGAATTTCTCGCCCTTCACAAAGCCCACCATATTAGCATCTTTATTGGAATAAACTAGCTAATTTCTGCAGTCGAAGGGCTGGCCTGAGAATCCGTAATTCTAATTAGATGGATATTCATCAGCACCCTGATGCTTGCGGGGCGTCTGGTCCAGCGAGGGGCTGCCACCTGCCCGAGTGCAGATCAGACAAAGAGAAGGGGAGCGTTCAGTCCCTGGGGCCAGCAGCAAAGCAGGACATTGCAGGGACCGAGGGAGGGGTCCTTGTAATCCTCAATTTGTTCTTTGTGCCGTTTGTTAATTCCCAGGCACAGGGTGGGGAGTCTGTACTTGCAGGAATAATGATAAATCTGTGCCCTTCGCTGTCTGTCAGGTCCCTGTATGGCAAATAAACCCACAGCTAAGCCAGGCTGACTGACTGTGGCCAGGCTGAAACACTTTAGGAGTAGAAAGAGATTCAGTCAGTCTGTCTGTCCATCCCGAATAACTGCATAGCAGCTTGTCATTAAAATCAGCATTTATCTTGGAGAATGGTTGTGGGGTTTCTCCAAACCGAGGGCTGGTGCCTTGCAGTTGGCAGTGCTGCACAGATGAAATTTCTTCTTTGTTGTTACAAAGATAGATTCCATACAGAGAAAAGGAAAAGAGAAGTGATAAGCAAAAATCCATAAATATAAATACCCCAAAACTAAACCTCAATGATTTTGCAGAGGAGCAGGGCTTATTTCTCACTATGCAATGTGAAGACTTGGGAGGGCTTTTCCTGGACACGTGCTCCCAGAGCATTAATTAATTGGGCATTCACAGGGCAGCACTGGCCTGGCTTATAGCCAGGAGGGCTCAGAACTGTCCCAGGACTGTCCTCACAAACAATCCTGATCCATAACCCGGGTACCAGCCATGCTGTAGTAACCTCAGTGTTATCAAGAGGGAGAATGAGTGATGTGCCTTCTTGCCTGTAGCAGGTATCTTAAATCTCTGATCTGTTTGGCCAGAAGTGGCTCAGATCAGTTGCATTCAGTGTCTCTCAGCATCAGCAGGGCAATATTTTCCCTTTGTTTTTTTGTTAAACTCTTGGATTTAACCCATGGGGCATGGCTGTTCAGGAGCATTGAAGTCTCCACGGTGTAATTTAGGGGGGACAGTTCCTTCAGATTTTATTCTCTTACAAGGTCAGGCTCAATGGAGGAATGCTGAAAATGTCTCATCTCTGTGCTGAATAAACACAGCCTGAGGGCAAAGCAGGGCTGTTTTTGACACTGTCTGTCTAATTGTCAGAACAGTGAAGCCCCCCAGATGTGCAGCATCAGAGGCAGAGCTGGTGGCTCCAGAGTCCTTGTAGCTGCTGTGGCTCTCCCATTGTGCTGTGGGCCAGGCAAAGCAGACAGCCCATGCCAGGTTGCTGTCTCCATGCTCCCCCCATGGATAAATCTGTCCCTGGGGTGTACCCCGAGAGCAGCTCAGTGCCCTTCGCAGAGCACCAACCACCCAGTGTGCAAACCCGTTCCTTTCTCTGCCTCCCACCTCTCTGGGGGTTAATGGAAACAGGAGATGGGCTGCTGAAATGCCAGTAAACAAGGCTCAGCTGCTGAGGGGGAGAAGGTCAAAGGATAAAAATGAGAACAAGTCTGTGCGTGGCCCAGCGGCTGCTGCTGCCACCTGCCCCAGCCCCAGGATGGAAATTGCTGCTTGACTCTCCTTTCCTCCTGTTGAAGGTGTCACCCTTCCTCCAGGCTCTGTTAGTGTTTCAGTGGATTTGCCAGAGGCTTTCTTCTCCCCCAGACCAGTGGCTGAGGGTCCCATGGATGCAAATTGTCTCATTCTGGGTTTTTCTAAGACGGAGGCACAAGGGTTCCTGCTGAGGAGGGGATCTGACCCAACTCATGCAGAGCAGTGTGTGTTTGCTTCCCATCACCCAAAAACTGCCAGGCCACCCCTCTGCCTGATGCAACACCTTACACAGGCAGATTGCAGAGCCTGAACCATGGTTCTGCCTGCTTTGTGATCACAGATGAGCCTTGATGCAGACTTATTTATGATGGAAAAAAAAATGTATTTGAGAATAGTTTCCCCAGCCACTGATAGGCAGCCACTGCTGGGGTGGGATGTGGGAGCCTTGATGTAGGTTTTCCTATCCCTTGCCCCTGCTCCTATCCCAAGTATCAGCCGTCTTTCAGCAGTGCTCTGGTGATGGGATTAACGTGCATTAGGAGGTTTTGTTCTCATTTCTCCCTGGGAGGATCAGATGCAGTGAAATATCTCATTTTGCTGGTTGCTTTTGGAAAAATGTGTGGTATGTGTTAATGTTAGAAAGGCAAGGTCAAAGTAACAGGACCGCAGGACACAGGGCTGGAGAAACCCTTTTAGGGCAAGGATTTTGGTCCGTGTTATTGTTTTAGAAGCAGTGCAGTTGTTTATCCCCAGCACATGTGCTGCAAGGCTGTTCCTGGATCCCAACTGTTTTCTGTGAAGAAATGTGGAAGAAAAGCTGCGGATCTTGTGTCACTTGTCCTTCAACAAGAGAGCAAGCCCTGTGCCAACTCAGCACAAGCTCCATCTGCTGCACCCACAGGCATTATCCTGCCTCGGGCGGTTTCTGCTCTACCCAAGAAATACAAGTTGTTGCTGATATTTGTGCCAAAGTTTTTCACTGGCCATTTTGGCTGGAGGAATGTGAATTTGAGTTTGAGCGGTTTCAGCAGAAATCAGTCCTGAAAAGAGACTTCCTTCAGTTTGTAGGGAGCACTGATGACATGGTTTAGGAAGGATGTTGAGAATAAGCAATCCAGCTGAACAAAGCATCAGTGTGAACAAGTTTAAACACCAAAAGCCATTTAGACAGCATTGATACTGGCATCAGGTACAGCTGTTAACTGAGCCCTTTGATGGACAAAGTTTCCCATGTGACATCCCCACCATAAACCCCCTGCACTCATGATCTGTGACCTGTTTCTCTTGTGGGGTCAATGCCCCCAGCTTAACCTGTTCAAGTCAGAGTCATCTCAGCCTGAAACTGTTCCTCATGAGGAAGAACAATTGGTTTTAGGTCAGCTGCTTGGGGATAATTTATACCTATAGTGCACTAGAAGTATGAAAGTTTGCTTCTATGCTTCTAGGTACCTTTAGTTTGGTGGGTGTAGTATAAGAACTCTGGAGAAGTCCCTGTAATGATGCCTCACATACTGCTTTTCTTGGCTTCTCCCTCCTGAAGTTTATCGTCCTTCCTGGATCACAGTGATGGGTAGGTGTCTAAAGGCACTTTCCTCCAAGCAGATGTGACAAGTGGCAACAACCACAGGTGACCACTGAGTGCACCTGGGGCATGCACCTGCCTTAGGCTTGGAATGAGTCCCACACTGAATGGTACAAATGGGGGGGGGTTATGAACCCTTTCAGGGAACAGATTCACAAAGACAGGAGTTTTTTCCCAATGCTGGAGTGAAATTAGTGGTAGCAGTGGCAGAAACATTGTTTTTGTGGTGAAGAAAACATTGTGTGGCCAATGCCAATACAGCTTGACCAGCTTCCTGGAAGAGTCTTCGAGCAATTTGTTTCCCTTTGGCTCCTGGCACCCTTCTCCATTCTGTTCCCTAGGGATTTTAGCTGAGCTGGTGTGTTTTCAAAAGCCAGGTCTCCAAACCCAATGTTGTTGTTGAATCAGAGGTACATTTGCCAGAAATGCCTGGACTCAAACCTGACTGTGAGCTCTGTCCAAGCCATCCTGGACCGGAGCTGTTGGCCCACCAAAGTCAGCAGCCATGGATGGAGTGGGTGAGGTGCTGTGGTGGTATTGGCTGGTATTTTGGCTGCCAGGCTGGGGTGGGAAGGCACAAGTTATATTTTAGTTCAGATGAGTCTTCTCTCCCCAAGGCATGAGTGTTGCTGGCTCCGGCTCCCTCATGCTGAAAGTTTTAAAGGTTTGATACAGAATATTAGAATATCCTGAGCTGGAGGGGACCGACAAGGATCATTGAGTCCAACTCCTGGGACACAGGATACTTGACAGACATCCCTGGGCATGGATATTGGACAGACCCTTCTCCAACACTTCTTGTAAAAGAGATGTACTTTGTGTGTCTTTTATGTTCGTCATCTCCACAGAGCCCCAGCTACACCATGGAACTAAAATTGTCTGGGGTGAACATATCTTGAGGGGATGGGGCTGGATCTGGAGCACCCCAGCCAACCACACAGTGCTTTAGGGGATGAAAAGGAGCTGGTGTTCTTGTGGGGGTGGAGTGCAGCCCCCCAAAACCCTCTAAAGGCAGAAAGGGCACTAAAGGGCATTTATCAGGACACTGTGATTAGCAGCCGTGATTCTGCTTGTGGGAGATTTCCATTCACAAAGTTAATAATGTACTGGTAGGAGGGAGAAGGGAACCAAAGGCTGACTTTTTCAGCTGTTAATTAGCAAAGTCACACTGCTTTTATGCTGGATTTTCCTGCTGTTGTGTTTTAATTTCATCACAGCTGTGTTTGTTAGGATAGAATCACAGGATGGTTTGGATTGGAAGGGACCTCAAAGACCATCCAGTTCCAACCCCACCACCATGGGCAGGGCCACCTTGCACTAGATCAGGTTGCTCAGGATATAGCTGGTATGAGCATGGATGAGCTTTGAGAGAATTCCCCATGCAGAACATGCTTTTTTTCCCTTTCCCTCAAACAGGCAGTTCATGCATTGCTTGTTCATAGCAGCATATTTCTGGAAGACAAGTAATTTTCTTCCCTTGAAAAGGACTTGGGGAAAAAGGACCATCATTTCCAGGCAGAAATTTTTCTGAGGAGGATATTTTTGTGCCTGGCTAAGGAGAGACACAAAAAGGTCATAGAAAATTAAAATCACATGCTCAGAACATTTTGGGGCAGGTGTTTTTCCTAAGCCAGAATTCAGTCTTTGGAGGGTGTATCCCGGGATTTACGTTCCTTCTAAGATTTCACCTGTTGCAGTAGTACTACTGGAGGGCTAATGATTTCATACCCCCAGCAGTCTGGTTTCTCTGGACCCAGCTCAACAACAGCACTTTAAAACACTGCAATTTCTGCAGCATGCACGATGCCTCAGACGAGCACTCCGGTCTGGCTGCTCATCGCTGCATTTCACTTGGCATGTAGGCTACGGATGAGGAATGCACAGAATTTCCTTTTCCACCCCGTCAGATCCTCTGTCTCGAGCCTGGCCCAGCCCCAAGAGCACAACGGATGCAGCTGGAGAAGGGCAGGTCCAATCTTGCTGCTAAGCCCCAGTGACACTTAACCTCCTCTGCTGTGCGAGCCGCCAGCAGCTGGAGGTGGATGCGGCCGAGCATCAGCTGCAGCCTCTTGAAATAGCTCGTTTGTGAGGGAAGAGGAGTTTGTTTCCCAGGCTGGAAGAGGTGATAGAGCCTAGAGCTCCTGTGGGAGAAGAAGGAGGTGGCTTTGAATCTGAATGAAGGTGTTTTCCTGGTTTTGCATCTTGATTTCTCCGTTGGTGTTGGGCTGTGTGAGCAGGTAATGGGAGCACAAGCTCTGCCTGCTGAGGGTTACTGCCAGCAGCTTTGTCCCACTGGGAAAACTGACTGCAACTAATTGTAATTCCTTATTGTCAGCAGTAGTTGGGAATCAATAGGGAGCTTTGAGCTATCAGATAATGAGACCTGCTAATTAATCCCTCGTGTTGCTCCAGGAAAGGTGTTTGGGAGGAGCATTCGCTCTTTGGGGCAAACGCTTCTTGGTGCCACTGATGCTCTGTGAGACAGAGGCTTTCCCACAGGTCTGTTGGCTTGGCCTTTGTTGCAATGGGGGCTGTAAACACAGGATCAAATTCTGTCTTATCTCATCCTTAAAAATTATTTTTCTTGGCCTGGGATGGAACATTCACTGGCTTCTTTCCTAAAGCAGCTGCGCAGCAAAGATGGGATTGAATGAACCTCTTTCCCTTGAGCTTAGGAACAGCTCAGGATGGGTAGAAAGCTGCTGTTGCATCACTGGTACAGAAATAACTATAATTCACACCATGTACAAAGATACCAGAGTCTGATTGCTGCCAGCAGTGGCTGTACTGGTCACAACTCTCTTTATTGCATCAGAAAAGCAAGTTATATCCCAAGGATGATGCTGAGAAATGGAGAAGAGGTTTTAGTTTTGTTTGGGTTTTTTTCCTTTTTTTTTTTTTCCTAGTGGAATTATCCCAGCAAACAGTGTATAAATTGCTGGAAGAAAATCAGACTTCAAAAGACATTAGAAAGTACTCCTCTTCCTCCCCAGACTATAGATTTCCTTTATTGGAAAAACAGTGCCTTGAAAATAGCCTGTAATAAAATTTGCTGTTTAATTAGACTTCATTTAATTTATGTATTTAATTTTGCTGGAATGGTTAAAGACTACTGATGTTGAGGGAATTTCCTTTTTGTTTCTCCTATGTATTTCCTTATCTTAGAATTGTTAGGGCTGTCAAATGTTCTCTTCTGGTTTTGCTAGGAGGTCTTCCTTAGCTGTGTAGAGGCAAGTTTGCCTAATAATGTTTATTAACTTAATCAAAATATTAACAAAGACCTCTTTTAAACAAAGTGCTGGCTAGGCACTGGAATGAAATAACTGTTAACAAAACCTAGGAGTTTAAACTGGAAAGGAACTTTCTGCATTCAGCTTTGTGTTCCTAATGGTGTCATTATTTTGCTATTTAGTGACCATATAGACCTCAACTCTCACTTGAATTTTTCGCATCAAAAATTAAAGAGCAGTGAAAGATAATTTCTACAGAGAAGTTTTTCAGGCTTCCATAGCCAGCAAAAGGAAATCTAAGCTTAATCCTACATATTGATGTCTCTGGCTTCTTGGCCAATTGGGTTGGATTTAGTTTAACCCAAAGCAATTGTCAGGTCATGGTGACTCTGGAAACAATTTTTTTTTTTTTTTTTTTTAACTGAACTACTTTGTTCTTGTCTCTTCCCTCCTGTTGCCATAAAGCAAAAGGCTTCAGTTGTCTTTTCTCCAGAGAGATCAGCAGCAGCAGAACAAGTGCTGTGCTAATGAAATCCTGTCTTGGTTTAATCTAAGCAGGGATTTGGGATAAACTCTGTTTGTTCAGTGACCCCCCCAGCACAGACGTGCCCCGGGGATGGCTCAGGCTGTGGGACAGTCCTGTGGACAGCGAGGCTGGGGGCTGAACTCAAGGAGTGCTTTGCAGTGCTGGTGTTATCCCCAGCTTGTGGTGCGTTGCTGGCTATCCTGGGGATGGGGTGAAGTGGGAAAGGCAACTCTGGTCTCCTCTGTGTCACTGGGAATTGCTTTGTAAGGTGATCAGCCACCAAAGCAATGCCTTGTCACCCTTCTCACTGTGCTGGAGGTGCTGAGCACTGATGGTGAGGAGGAGAAATGTTCTCATCCTGCTGGCAGAGCATCCCAGGGCACTGAGCCACTCGTGCAGGCTGTACACGATGTCTGCAGCAGGCAGGTAAGGGCACAGCCCCACCTGACCAGTGTGTGGTGTGGAAAATTCCCTCCCAGCCTCTGAAGCACGTTCCAATGATGCAGGATGTAGAAAATGGACAGCATTTGAAGTGTTTCCTTATAGGATAATCAGAGGAAGTCATTGTATTAAATATCCATTTGTGTCATTAGCCTTTTATTTGGTGCTTTGTCCAGACATCCTGTTTGCTTCCCCTTTGAAGTAATGAATATATTTCCCGTGTGCCGGGTCTGATCCGAAGCTCCGATGTAAAAGCGAAGTGAGCTGAGACCGGTCATGTTCTCGGTGGGGAAGGACATCTCCAGCCTCACCTCATGTGAGGAGTTTTGGAAAATACAGAGCAGTGCTTATTGGCTGTCCTTAAACCACACTCCTGCCCTGTCCAGAGGTCACAGTTAGCTGCTCCCTGTGCTACAGGGGAGGAGTTTCTGGCATTTGGGACCTCCTGCTGTCATGGTGGGACATTGCAGCAACATCACTGGGTCATCCTGACTGGCCCAGAGATCTGCTGCAGCTCCCAGGGTTAACAGAGCAAATGCTGAACTGTAATTCTGTACATGAGGAGGTATCAGGTACAAAGAGTTTTGACCTCTCAGTCTGTGAACTTGGAAAGCCACAAAACTGCTCTACATCCCTCTCTCTGTCACATTCCAGTTCTTGCTGAGGAAGCTCCCACCACCTTTCAGGCAGGCAGGATCAGTGTCCAGCTACTTGTCTGCAGTAATTGCTTCATACCTGCTGCCTTAGCCATCCTCAGGGGTTGAACCTGAGATCTCCCCAGCTGGCAGCAAAAGCCACTGTTTCTAAATTCACATCTGGGAAAAGAGGTGGAGGTTTTGTGTGTGGGGGCTGGAGGTGGGGCATGGCAAATCCCAATGAGTGGACTACAGCCATATCCAAGGTGCAGGTTAAATACCATGAGGAATGTTGTGCCAGCACATGGGATCCTGCCCAACAAGCAGCTGGAGGAGCTGCAGAGCCCCTTCCAAGGCCTGACTGGAGTGGGGAGGGCAAGAGGGAGGGAAACCAACTCTTTGTGTCTATCCAACAAGTGCGAGCCTCTGTTGTGCCAGGCTGGGAAGGGTTAACCAGGGAAGCACAGCCCCGGAGGACCCAGGCTGTTGTTCTATGCAGATTGGCTTGTTCTTGTTTCTTCTATTGATCGAAATCACTCAGAGCTGTGCCTGTAACAAACTGCCCTAAATCATTGCAATCATAATAAGCACACCTTTGTAAATAATGCATGAGATGTCCGTAAGCCTATATTCATTAGGAGGAAGGTGCATATGGACCTTGGTAATCATGGGGGCTTGAGAGAGGGCTTGGCTGGTTGGATTGAGATGTAGTAGCTGCTAAGGATGAGCCCTGAACTGAGCTGGGTTTCAGGAAGGCTCCCCAGCCCCTCAAGATGTTGGAAACGTAGATGGGCTCCTTTTCACATTCATGAATTTTGCACAAGATGTTTAAAATGCCTCCAAGGTTCACAGCATAATACAGGCTGGGCGGAAGCGGGCTTGTGGCAAGTCTCCAAATAGCATAATAGCAAGGCATCACAATTAATAGTGTTTAATATATCTTAGTGACAACAAAACACAGTGGGTAACAAGTTTTGCTGTGAAAGCCTCGTAGCCAAGTTAATGGTCTGGATATTAGAAGCCTTTATTTTAAAATGCAAATTAAAAATGCTCAGTTTTCTATTTGTCTTGAGGAGTGCTGTTAGAGTGTGGAGCTTTTTTAGGGCAGTTTTGCTTGGGCTGGGGGTTGGTGTAATGCTTTAGCCAGACCCCAGAGCATGGCAGGCTCGGGTGCTGTAGCCTCCATTAGAAGGTTCACAGGGCAATTTGCAGGAAAAATTGGTTGTGCGGTAGTTTCCACCCTGTTTTCATTCTAGGGGGATGACTTTTTTGTTTGTGTTAAGTGGCAATGATAAGTTTGGCTTTTGCATGGTTAGAGGAGACTGAGGAGGAGGCAGAAACATTCCTGGTTGTATCAGACAGCTGTGGATGGTGATGGGTCATTTCACTCCATTATGGCTTCTGGCAAGTGAGTATTAAAGGGGGTGTGAGGGCATCGTGTCTCAGCGATGACTTCATTTGGCTGTCTAAACAAACAGCCGTTCCTCACCAGGTGCAAAAGGTCTTGTATTTGTTTTTTTCCTCCATGAAGGGAAAAGAAATACCTAAAGTTGAAATTGCACCAGTGGGTCGTATCTGCTGGACAGCCCTGGTGGTCCCTGCTTCCTGCAAAGCAGTGGGGATGTGAGCAGGGAAAACTCACTCGACCATGCTCAGCCCCTGTGGGGTGCCTGTGTGGGCAGATGGGTGGGTTCAAAAGCCCAGAGCCCCAAATTCAGACCTTGTGCTCGCGCTGGTGGGCTCTGGGCTGTCTGTATGCAACATGCAGGTCTGCTGGGAGCACCCACAGTGGGCTGTGTATGGCCTGAGGCTGCACAGGGCAGCTGTCAGTAAGTCCCTGGAGGTTTGTGCTGGAGCCTCTGGTGTGCTTGATCTACCTGAGGTTGACTGGCTTCTCTTGGAACACAGCTGTGGGAATTGATCTTGTGCATGGTCCATGAGTCTGGCCTTGAAAAGCAGTGAACCTGTCTGGAAACTCAGTTTGCAGCCTGCTTCCAGCTGCTCTCCTGCCCCATCCTTCACCAGTACTTGCAGAGAATCCCAGTGTGGTTTCAGTTGGAAGGGACCTTAAAATTCACCTGTTTCCACCCCCCTGCCATGGGTAAGGATACCTCCCCCTAGACCAGGCTGCTCAATGTCCCATCCAGCCTGGTCTCAAAAGCATCTGGGTGTTTACCTCACCATGAATCAAACCTCAGCAATCCCACTTTAAGTCAGGAAGCAGGAAATTTAGAAGTGCTGAGAAGTCTACTGTCGCTGTAAAATATCCTCCCTGAGACTGCCAGGAGATCAGCTGGTCTGGAAGAACACCTCAACTTCACTTCTTCCTGAACCAAACCAGAGCACTTTATAGATGCAAATAATTTAAACTTATGTCGGACTCCTAAGGAGGCCACATCTCAGATAAAATTAAAACCCCATCTCTCCTGTTGGCAGCCACTTCTTAAACTTTCGTTGAACTGCTCTACCTTCATCTCTAAAGCTGTATTTTTTGCCTTGATGCTGTTCCCAGAAGGCTGTTGCAAAAATTCACAGCTGGTGGCTATGGTTAAAAATAAGGAAGAATAGCAAAAATTTTCCTCTCTAAAAGTACATTTCTGAGTGCCAAGCTCAGCCTTATCTCCAGGAACAGTCTGAGGAGCTTGAGATGACTTTTGAGTTCAGGGTCGGTTTTTTTTTTTTTTTCCCCCCCAGAATCAGTTCTTTTTGCTTCTTTCTAGTATAATTAAAGAAATAAATCCCCTAGCAGCTCAACCCACGTAAAGCAGAGTTCCCTGCAGAAAAGTGATGATCCTAACTAGTTTGCAGTTAAACTATATATTTTTTCTATATTTTTAGCCACCTCGTTTGTCACAGAGAGTTTCAGAATGACAAAGAGAGAAAGGATCAGTAAATTTTCAGATGGTCCACTTAGACTGGAGAAGAAAGATCAGCAAACCCAAGGAAAAAAAAAATGGGGTCATATTTCCCAGCCTGCCTTCACCTTCACAGCCCCAGGTACTGCTGGCCTTTGCAGTGGCAATTTGTAGTCAGGAAACTCTCACTCTGGCCAAGTTCTAGGGAAGCAGAGCCCCAGCAGGGACACCCTCTGCAGGGATGTGGGATGCTGGGGCCGAGTGTGGCGTGCAGCAGGTCTGCTGGCTTGGCTGCTGGGGAGGGAGGAGCCCACCAGACTCACTTTCTTTGGTAACCTGAGCCAGGATTTGAGCCATAGCCTCCAGAGGTGAAAGGCCAACACACTCTGGCCTCCCTCCCTGCCACTGAGCCCTCCTTTTGCTTTGTTAAGGTGATGCTATAATTTGGGAAGTCACTGCTGCAGCCCACAGCTGATGGTTGAAGGGAGAGCAGCCTGCTTGGCACTCAGGGATGATGAGCAGCCAGTGCTGGCTGCTGGGCACTTGGCTCTGTGATGGTCAGCAAAGAAAGCTCAGCACGATCCTGGGCAAAAGGAGAGGATAATCAACTGGAAAACTGGCTGGGTTCAATCCTGGGCTGGCTGCCCTCACCCCTAACCATTCCCACCCAGACCCTCCCCACCAAAGTCTGTCTTGCAAGTAGTTTTCTCTGAGGTCTCGGCACAGCATGCAGAGGTATTAGGCTCATAAAGGGTTTCTTATTCACACAAAGTCCTGTGGATACCATGGAAGCTTGCACAGATTGCTTCTGGGTGAGGCCACAATGCTGGAAATGGAAGGGGCTGGGGTGTTCTTAAGGCTGGGAAATCCAGGCTGCAAAGAAGAGAGGGGTAGTTAAAGCCCATAAATAGTTCTCCACTAATGAAATTGCTGGGTGGGGAAAAGAGGAAAATAGGTCTTTTTAAAAGCAGATGAGGCAAACATGCCTCCCAACATATTTTCTGCTCATAAAACTCAGCCTGGGTTTCTAGGTAACTAGTGGAGATACCCCAGGGAGAAGTCTCTAAGGGTTTCCCACAGTTGCCAGCTTTGAGTAACCAAATGCTGGTTATCAGGTTAATTTGGCACAGAGCGCGGCTCACCCTGTCCCACCTCTCCTGAGACTCACTTGTGTATGGAGCAGACCTGAAAGCCTGGGGCTCCTTCACCTGCTCTTGGGATCCAGCATTCACCCCGTGCAACAGTAAGAGAGATCATTTTTATGTGACCCAATCTGACCTCCTGGCTAGCTCTGCTGAAATTCCAGTTTTGTTCTGTGTCTGAGCGTTGTCCTGGCTCCTGGGACTGCTCACCCCCTCACAGAGCCATGTCCCTTGGATGGCTCATTCACCTGCTGGATCAGGATTCAGAATCTGATGGTTGTTCAAAAAATTCTGATTCCACTCTGGATCTTACTGTTTTTTTTTCTTTATGTTGTTCGACTTCTAAATTACTTTATTTCATTTTTAATATTTCATTTATTTAATTTCATTTTTCTAAATTGCTTTCTTTCTAAGCAGCTGTGACTTTCTGGAGCTAAAATTCTCTGCTGGTGCCAGGCTTCCCTGCATTTTTGCCTATAGTCTTTGCTGTGCTTTGTAGTGAGGTAGTGAGTCAGGTCAGTTCCCAAAGGCATGGAGAGGTTCAGATGCTGGGATGGATATTTTTTCCCTGCTGGCCATGCTTTACTTGCAGGACCAGGCTGCAAACAGTGGGAGATAAGCAAGGAAAAGAGCTCCTTCCTTCCAATGTGAGAGATGGAGCTGGGAGTGCCCAGCGCTCTTATTAAAGTTATTTTGAATGTTTCTCCCTGACTCTTTGAGATATTTGGGTTTACCCCAGTTAGTGGAAATAAGCTGTCAGATCCCAGCTGAGACTTGATGTGAGCTGAGGCATTAAAAGCAAATCAAACTGGATGAACATTTGGCTTACATGGGACTTTTTTCTGCACTGGTTGCTCATCTTTACTGGGATTCAGACAAGTGAATTCAGTGTGTGAATGATTATCTGGTACAATGCTGCAGTGCAAAGCAGTTTAGGGCTCTTGCCTGTCATAAACTGAATCCAGGGAAGCCTTGAATGGCAAAGAGGGGGATCCAGGTGGGTTAAATGCACTAGTGCTGCCTTGTGCACAGGGACAATTTAAATCTGGGTAACATGTTTTATGTGTTAAAAAGAAACTACAGAGAAAGTAAAGAATAGCTGATCATCACTGTGATATAAGAGGGTCTTGGGCTGGAGAAGATACAGATTCTTTTCCTGTGAGCAAGCAGGGACAAACAGAGATCCTTACCCTTGTGCTTGAATTTAACATTACTCATGTGCCCATGCAAACTGGTGGCCACACTGTGAAGGTGCCAAGCAGTGCAAGGTGCCGAGCTGTCCTTGCCCTCGTGAAGAAAGGTGAGCTGCTGATGTGTGTGGGGAGGTTAGGAGGGCTGAGATTCCATGTGCCTGCTTCCAGAGGGCTGAGCCAGAGGCAGGATGGCTGAATATGACTGCAATGAAATCTGGTGATAAGTGCATTAAAAAGGGGTGGTTTCCTGCAGATGCAGAGATCAGGTGTGACTACAAAGGCTGAGAAAATTCTCAGCATCTCAGGATTAATTAACACTTTCTGCCAGTCTCTGCAAACACAAGCTGCTCTCATGTTTGCAGAGTAGAAGGAGCTGTAAATGAAACAACAAACTTGTGCTCTGGCAAGAGAAGAGAGTGTTATCTTAATCAAAGTCTCAAAAAAGATTGTCTGGTGAATGACCAGATGGTCCAGATCAATCTTGCCAGGCCTAGGACTGGCCAGTCCCTGTGGCTGGCAGAAGTGCTGGGCAATCCCACCAGCTGCTCTCACCTTTCCAGTGTGCCCTGTGCTGTAGCTGTTCTTCTGGGTCCTGCTCCTGCTTGTTTTGCCCAAATGGCCAATTTCTGCTTCCCAACGTGGCTGTGCGTGTCCCTGCTCCCAGCCAGCCTGCTGTCCCATGCCAGGACAGTCCTCATTGTTCAGGGCCTGCCATTCCCTCCTCCCCGAGGAGTTCAGAGGATGGTGTGGTGTGACTGAGCCTGTCTCTGACCTCTCTCCTGCTTTGGTACACCTGCTCTCTCTGTACTTCCCTGGTCCTTGGCTCGCCTGAGCATCCCTTAAGCACAGGCTTGCAGCTTAGTACAACCCCAGGGTTTTGTTTTCTAATATCTGCTCCAAAACCTGTTCTAGTTGACCTCTAACCACTTAGGCATAATTTTCTGGCTTACATGATAGTTTGAAGCCCACAGGAGCTGTTAATGTCTGTTCAGGTGTTCAGCAGAGGCTGACGTGTGTGGGGAGTGGAGGACTGTATGTTCTGTACATCCCTCCCACCCCGAAGCCATTGTTTTATCCTCAGATCTATTTTATTCTCCCCACTAGACATTTTGGGAGGACAGATATAAATTAAAAGCAAATTATGCAACCTGATACTATCAGTCAACAGACACCTATCTCTGCCCACATACCCCGAATAAATGAAACAACCATCGTATCTGACTGCAGACCGAGGAAAAGCTGAGAGAGAGGTTTGAAGGTCAAAACACTCAGACACTGTATCCATCATGTGTTTGGGCAGATTTTGAATAGTGCTGCATCAAGCAACTGTCGCTCTCTTTGTGGTCATGCTTGGAAGCACTGGCTGTTTCAGGTGACAGCTACTGGATCAAAAAGCAGAAGCGGTGGCATGAAATTCCCTCTTCAGAGGGAAGATGGATGGTGTGCATTTCTGCTCAATGTGTGGAGTAGCTGATGCACTCTGGGATTTGCTTCTGCTTTGGGGAGTTTTCTCTGGGGGCACAGACCTGTGGAGAGTGCTGACAGCCGGGTGAGGGGGTGCAGGACATCCAGTGCTCCTTTATTGTGGGAAGGGGTGCAGGATGCCACTTTTCTGTGCACTGTAACCCTCCTGCTCCCCAGGAGCTCAGTTCTACCTGTGCTGGCAGTCGGGGTTGGCTGTGTCTCATTCCCACCTTCTGACCAGTGAGAGATCTGGTGTCTCAGGATCCATCCCACACCATGCACTCCATCCATCCAGGCATCCACCACTTCCTCCCAGCTGCAGTTCAACATCACCTGTGGAAATGTGTTTCCCTGTTAAGTCCGTGCTTGCAAAGCTTGCAAAGACTCCAGACACGGAAACTCAAGTGCTCTGCAACCAGCTGGGTGCTGTTTATTGCCCCCAAAGCTCTCTGTAATTGCAGGAGCTGGGCAGGGCTGGGCTGCAGGCTCCTGTTTCATGGCAGGCAGATGAGCACAGCAGTTATTCTCTCACCCTTTCTTCTACATGAGGATTTTGTGTCTCTGCACGAGATACAGGTCTGGCTGCTCAGTGTGAGCTCATGGAGCTTGGCAGGAGCCCCTATCCCTCCTTCATCTCTGCCCAACTTTTCCTTGTGGGTAGTGGAGGGTTTCTCCAGATGGTGTCCATAAAAGACATCCCACATTTTGTGTTTCTGTCCGATTCTCTGCAGAGCTGAAGAGGTAAATTTGGGCAAACCCACTGTTCTGCTGGAGAAGAGTAAGGCCAGACCTGTCCTGATTGACTCTGCTCTCCCATGGTGGAAGGTGAGGCATAAAATGAGGCATTTGGAGGAGGCTAATGGAAGATGAGGGTGAGCCCAGAGGTTCAGCTTGAGGGGCCCATGGAGCAGAGACCTTGAGACCTGTGTCCTTGGCAATGAGGACAACCTTCTCCACAGTCTGCTCTCCATTGGTACCTGCCAAACTTCTCCAATCCTGATTTAGCTGATTATAAAAGGAGGTGTCATTGTCACCATTTCTGGAGATGGCATTCCCTTCCTCGCCTTTGCTTCTGTGGCTGTGCAGTAGGAACAGGAGGGTATTTCTTCTGCTTGGTCAGCAAAAGCATCTAAGCTGTCTCCTTAGTGTTACTGCATTTCCCAGGAGCATCCAGCTTTTGAAATGCCATTTCCCCTGGCATTGGGAGTTCTGGAAGCTGCAGGCAGCCAGAAGATCTCTATCTTTAACCATATCATGAGGACTTCTTTTGGGAAAAGGCAACTGTATAAAGAATTGTCATGGGTGCACGAATGAAGTGTTGAAAATCAGATGAGGGGTAGAGCTTACTGGGAAAGGTGTGTCTCTGGGTGTGCTGAAAGGAAATGTTATCTCCAAATTGCTCATTAAAATCTTCATTTTAATGTCCTGATTCAGATCCTGTTTATTCCAGTGCAGTGAGGAGGAGCAAAAGCTTGTGCCAGGGATGTGGCAGTATCCAGCCAGTGCAGCAGGAGGAACTCAGGAGCTGAGGCAATCCCTGCACTTTGGTCTCCTTACTGTATTGGAGCACACAGCAGCTATAACCCAGCCTCAAAATCTGCCCCATTTGAGGGAATTTTGCTGTCAGTATTGAACACAGCCCCCAGCTGTTGAATCTTTGGTCTACCTGGCTCTGTCCATGGGTGAGTCAGTCCTTGGTCTGCTGCTCTGGAGATCCAGTAACGCTGCGTTGGCAGATTTTCGGGGTGGTTCATGGGTAGTCTCTCAAACACTGTTCAAAACCCTCATCTAATAAGTCAGTAGCAAGGCAGCTTCCAGAGCTGTGCTCTATTCCAGCCAGCTAGAAATTACACTATTTTCCAATTTCATTATTACCTCTGTCTTTTATTATAGCATCATTATAGTGAGAAAACTGGAAAGGAAGTGGGGATTGTATGATGCAGGAAACAGTGAATTAATACCTCTACCATATGATGGAATGGTGAAGGGCTGTGACTGTGTCAGGAAAATATAAAGCAAATAAAGATCATGCTGGCTGGGTGAGGATGGGACTTTTCCACTTGCTCAGAGGACTATTAAGTTGCAAAAAGAATTATTTCTCAGAAATGCAAGATCTGCATTTTCTCTTCTCGTGCACGTGCTCTTGCTTTTGATTAAAGCCATCACAGGGATATTGAATATGGAGAGGGAAAAGAAGCTTTTATGGTATGTAGATGGGCTTTAGCACATCAGCAAAAGAAAGCTGATTTATTGCCTGAGAAAACGTGTCAGGGCATTTTAAGGAGGTGGCTACATATGGTTATAACAAAGAATTGTCTATTCCTTATCATGTGCTTCTCCAGTGCTAAATCCTGAGGAGTGTTTATTGGCTCTTGAGCATTTATAACTACTGGCTTTGGTGGGCTGGGGTCTGTATAGGAAAGTGCACCTTGTGACAGCCAGGAATGTGGAGGGGTTTGTCTTTTTTATTCTGACAGACTAGGCAGTTCTAAATAGTGCAAAACATCTTTTTATTCTTTTCCCTGACACTTTTTGAATCACATTTGTGTTTTCAGGCTCACTGACCTTACACTGACATACACAAATCAGACAAATAACCTGCTATTTGCTGTGTCCCCCTGAAATTTCTGTTGGAACATGGAAATTCCACTGCTATAATACATGGAAATGGCTTTGCCTGCAGTTTCTGTGGATGCTCGGCTAAAAGCCTTTGTAAAATGTGTCTCTTAAAAACCCCATTTTGTTTATAGCAACATTGGCAGGTAATTAAATACACATATGTATCATTTTTATTTTGACACTGCCTTTGGAGAGGTGTGGGGATTAGTTGGGGTAACCAGCTCTGCACACAGCCTGTGGTGCCGTTGTCAGACCTCAGCAAATGTGCTTTTATAGCAGCTTGTTACTCCCCTCTCTGGGCTGCAAAGAGATGCAGCTTTTAGAAACAATTTCTTGTTTATGTGTCCTATGATCATTCCAAACGCCTGACAGCGCCGGGATGAAGATGCCACTTAGCTGAGCAAATGCCTTCGGAAGAGCTGCAGGCAAAGGCAAGAGCGGAGGGGGAGAGCACAAAATATCAGTTGGGAAGCGTCAATGGGTGAGGAACTATGAATCTTAAAGGATAAAATCCGGATTAGATGTTTCTAGAGGCTCTTGAAGGTTTAAACTCTTTACAGCCTGTTGAGAGCAGAATGATCTCTGACTTCCTGCGGGGAGGCCAGCACCGGGGTGGGAAGGATGCAGCTGTGATACCGGCATGGAGCAGCTGGACAAGGCTGGGAGGGATGCAGAGAGGAGTTTTACATCACCTGAAAGCGCAGGGAGGAGGTGGAAGGGAGTGACCTAACCTTCGATGAGTGCCTGGAAAGGCAGCGGCTCTTGGGCACGTTCCTGCTGCGGGCGGGATCAGCACCGCGGGCTGGGGCAACCCCCAGCGATGCTTTCAAAGTCCGAGAGTTATACAGGAAAATTATGGAATGTGAAATAAAATACTGGGTGATCGATGAAAAACATACGTTTATTGAGATGTAACAGTCAATTGCATGGCTGTTAAACAGCTATAACTGCGTATTAAATAATCAGTTCAGCTGGTATTTATTTAATATAATCGCAGCCTATTAAACCTGAATTAAGTACAGAGTTAAGTGTCTCTGGGACACACAGCTGAAAATGGTGCCAGGAACATTTTATGTTGCCTGAAACCCTTTGTGGAAAACTCCCACTAACACACACTCTGCTGAACTATCCTTTGCTTGATGGGGGAAAAAGGATGAGATTCTTAATTTTGACCTGGACTGCGGGAGAATTATCTGCAGCTTTCACCTAGACCCAGACGCAATGTGGATGCCTAATTTCTGCAGATCAAAAATACTTGAGTGACTTTTTGGAACTGTTCCTCTCCAGATTTTTGTATGGTTTATTTTGCTTTACTCGCACATCTTTGCTCCCCTGATTGCCTGGTACTTATGAGGTTATTCACACCAGCACAAAGTGAGTCCAAAGTAAATGTAAAATGCTGCTAAATCAACACGGGATTTGTTTTGACCTGGCTGGGCTTTACAAATGGGAGATGTGAATTAGGAGCGGCTCACACTCTGGAAATGCGAGGTCGGAATGTGTAGTCCTCAACTCCCAGCAACTTCCCTTTTCGTTCCCATCGGCTCCCGGGGGTTTGTGCCCATCTCAGGGGCTCGGGCCATCGGTGAGGTTTACTCGCTGAGTGTTGAAGTGCTGCTCTGGAGGGAGCTGGTGCCAAACACCTCGGAGCGAGCACACAGCAGTACCTGGGATGAAACTTAACTTAAATCTGTTGCTTGGTGGAATTGCTTCTATAGATATTCTGGGTTTGGGTCAAAGTTTTCCCATTTTTGCCTATTTCATGCCTCTTCTTTCTCCTTTTTAGTGACAAATGAAACCAAGTAAAGACTCTTGTCTTTCAAAATAAATGTCCAGACCGAATACCATATAAACTGCATATGGTGTGCATTATAGATTTATTTTCATGAGAGCTCGCAAAGAAAAACTGCTGAAGTCAGGGCAGACCCTCACTCATTAACCCACCATGCCAGGGCTGTCTGTCGTGTTTTATGTGCAGATTATTTGTGTTTCTTTCACAGGTCTTTGTGTCTTTCTCTGGCTTCCTGAACCAATATGTCATCTCACTATTCCCGGGGTGTGGAAGTGCTGTGGAGAGCTGATGGCAATTTATTCTTCCCATCAGAGATGTCTTCCCCGATTGTGGCAAACACAAGAGGATAGGAGGTGAGTGAACCCACGCCGGGTGTGATCCCGCCTCCCAAAATCTCTCCCGTCTTACGGCGGGGGTAGAAAGAAGCCAGGATTGCGCTAAGCGGGCAGATCCCGGTTCCTGTGGAACCTGAATGTCTCTGTGTAATGAATGCTGCCGCCGCAATGCCCGTTCCCCTCCCTCCGGCTAATTATCCCGTGTTTAACACCCGCACAAAACCCCGCTGCACCTGCACCGCCTCGGGAAGCACAATGCCGGCACAGCCAACAAAGCGGCGTGGCAGGGACCCCACCGCCGGCCCTTGCAAGCCCTACTTAGAAAAAGGATAAGAGAAAAAGCGGGGAGAAAAAAAGAAAAAAGAAAAAAAAAAGAGGAGGAGGAGATTCGCTCGCTTGGACTTTTTCACTGCTGGAGAGAAAGGGTGAAAGCTCCACAAAAGCGGCTTAATAAAGAGGAGAAGAACAAGGCGAGAGGGGAAGTGCAGGGCAGGCTGAAAGGAAGGAGGCCTTTCCAGGTTGTATTGTTCCCTCCGCCCTCCAGAGATCCTTAGTCAGCGTCTCAAAAGCCGTCGGTGACATCAAGTTGATTGGTTTTGCCGCGGCGTTAAAAGTAGGCTGGAGAATCAAAGTGTCCCTCTTGGGCACGGGAGCCACTTGTGAGGAGCACAAAACGGGGCTCATTCACGGCACTGCAAAGCGGGGAGCTGTGCTTTGATGTGGTGCTGCATGGCCCCTTCACCTGTTCCCTTCCTTGGGAGGAACTGGGCAAGGTATTTTTTGTCTGCCTCTTTGGCCAAGTTCTTCCTAAAAATCGCTGCACTTCAGCAATAGGTGAGGCTATTAATTTTTTTTTTTTTAAATACGAAAAAAAAAATCTAATGAAAAGCATAGAAATATTTTTTTACCTTCCATCCAAAAGTGTGGACTTGTTTCTCCCTGGTCCATACACATATGAAAGGAAACCTTATGTAGAACCTGTTTGGGTTTTTTTCTTTTTACGGATGGATCGGGTGATAATTTGGCTCAAATTTAGGACACAACTCTTAGAAATATTGCTGCTTGGCCAAAAGTAGTGATTAAGTCATGGATGTGCCATGTAGGGCAGCTCACCAGGGAGCAAACTGGGGTGCATTGCTCACAGTCACCTGAGGGACAACCTGAACTGCTACGAATTAGTGTGTGATGGATAAGCTTTGCTGCAGGAGGGAAACCAGAGAGAGCATGGTTGAATATCTTTCTGGAGATTGCTTAAAGTGTGAGTGTTGAGGATGGCCACAGATCTCAGGAGATCCTTGCTTCCACACCAGTGTGGCCCTGCCTGTAGCCATCTTTTCTTGTAATTATCTGTTTGGGATGGAAATAATGGAGCCCACACAGCCCAGATGAGGTCCCAGGTCTGTTGTGCAAGGAGGTATTTCTCCTGGCTGAGTTAGCACTCCCTGACCCACAGTTTGGTGCAGAATTCCTGAGGGAGCTCTCCCAGGGCAGAGTCTGTTCCCTGTGAATGAGCTCACTGGTGTAAGGATTCACTGCTTAGGAGGTCTGGGACACCCTGAGCACCCCCACATCACCTTCACAGCACCCCCAGGAATGCCAGGCGTGGTGGGCACGGGTGGGGTGATGCTGTCAGTGGGCTCTGGCACCTGGGGCTGCAGGGCAGCCACTCAGGAGATTGCTCAAAACAGCAATTGCAGTACACTCATTAAGGGCTCCAGGCATAATATGGCAGATCTCAAAACACGAGCAGAATACAATCAGGCTTAAGTAGGGGAGTGATCAGAAGGTCAGTCCCGACAAGAATCCCTAGGAGTCTAATATGCTGGACATAAATTAGTATCATTAGCTCAAACACCTCAAAAATGGGAAGTAAATTACTTCAGACACTCGAGACAGATGGTATCCACACACCAGACAGAGCCAGAGAGCCCATCTCTCAGGGCAGTGCCAGTTCCTCCCTCTCCTGTGGGCTGGATAGCAGCAGGGAGATGGGACTCCTGCTTGATGCTGATGTGAATTCCCTGAACCTCCTGGAAAGCAGAGAAGGGGCAAAGAAAAGCGATTGTCACCTGGGAACAGATAATTTTTCTGGAAGTACTGCTTCAATTCATCCAGAACATGAGCAGCAGAGAGAAAAACTAGTTCACTAACCCAGTCTCCTGCTGCATCCTCCTACAGTGATAAAATTACGGCTGGAAAAAAAAAAATGTCTGTACTGTTTATTACTTTGAAGCCAAATGTGTGCCAGTTATTTTCAGAAACATGGCAGAAGAAACTCTTTCTGGCTGGCTTTGAGTTGCAAGGTCATGTGACAAATTTCCCTTTCCCTGTCCCCCTCCTTTTATACACACATGGAAATGCCTGACATGGATATTTTCACGTGTATGTTAAAAGCAGACCAAACCTGGATGTGCTGTTTGGAGATGTGTGGCACAGAAATAAATCACAGAGGAGACCAAGGGAGGGACATGTGCTGCTGCCTGGCAGCTTGAGTTTGCTTGGAGCTGCACAACCGAGCGAGACACGGCTCTGGAAGAGGCAGCTGGATGCAGATCCAACCATGTGAGCCTGTGGGTTTGACAGGAGGTTTAAAGCATGCTTAGGGAGTAGCTGGAGGGGTTCAGCACAATGCTGACAGCTTCAACTGGGGAGAGGATTCATGGCAAGGAGAGGGGAGAGGAAAGCTGGTTTCTTTGGTTCTCATGGCTACAAGGTTTAAGAGGGGCTGCAGCCTTGGGGAACTCCATGGAGGTGGTGGAGGAGAGGACACAGAAAATAACTGGGCCAACCCTCTACCTTGCACAACCACTTGAAAGTGTCCCAGGACATCTGCTCCAAACAGCCAGGCAAAGTAAATCCAGACTTTAAAGAAAGCACAAGGTTAAAGAAGATTATGGAGCTCTTTTGTTTCCTGCACGTCAGATTGCTGTTATTTGCTTTCTGACCCTTGTGATTAGATAAAAGGAAAAAAGTCCTCGAAAAGGTGACTTAGGTGTACCCAGGGCCATGGAAATCAGAGGTGCTGCTCTCACCAGCACAAGATACTGGACATAGTGCTCAGCAGAGGCCACCAGGGACTAATCCCCCTCCTGCTGCCACCAAGAGCAAGGCAGCTCTGCATGGGGCACCGCACAACTCCCAGATCTCACCTTTCCCTCGAAAAGCTGGTGCTGTCCTGCCCGTGACACGGGGATGAGGCTGATCGTGCGGCCCCGGTGCCAGGGAACAGCCACGAGCAAAGCTCCCCGGGAGCGCTGCCTGCTCCTCACACTCACCATCGTTATCCCTGCCTCTCCAAACGGGATGGATGGACAAGCGCACGGCCTCGGGAGGGTTTTGTGCACAGCCCTGTGCACCGATAGAGAGGAGAGCTGTAACGGGGAGGAGAGCAGGGCCGGGGGTTGCCTTGATTGAGTGTTAATGGGTCCCAGCTGGGAGATAGGCTCAGCTGGGTGCCAATTACCCTAATTGAGAAGAAGCTCTGATGGGAGCCTTGGAGGAAGCTGGCTTCTCACCGAACTTACTAAAGGGAGGCTGGAAAAGGAATTAGCTCTTGGTGGAAAGGGGGAAGGTTTTGCTCACTGATTTTTTTTTGTTGTTGTTGTTATTTGTTTGGTTTTTTGTCATGATTTGGAAAGGTGTTATGAGGCAAGTGGAAGACTTGAAAAACAGAACCAGGAGAGATGTGTTGTGGGTTGAAGTTGCAATGAAACAAGCAAAAATACCCAGAAGAAAGTTTCCCAACAACAGGTAAGAGAAGGGAGCCTTGGCAGGGCTTCCTGATGGGTGTCAGCTTGTTCAACTACTCGTAAGGAAAAAGCAGAGCTGCGTCTTTCTTCTTCTGCTGCGGTGCTTTCCCAGCGAGTGAGAGGGGCTGGGAGGGCAGTGTGTGGAAGCACAGGCTGTGAGGAGGTGGTGCTGTGCCTCTGGTTCCCCCCTTGCTGTGTCGCAGCTGTGAGATGCAGAGCTGTCTGCAGGGCTCGCAGGGGCTGCTGTGATGGAAGGTGGGGTCTCGGGGGGGCTGCAGTAGCACGTGGCTCATCCCTGTGTGAGGATGAAGGTGCCTCTTGGAGCTTGGGGTAGCTCTGTACTCGCTGCTGTATCAGACCCTGTCAGAGCTGTGTGGGGAAAAGGGGTCAGGGAGAGCAGCTTTTTGTTCTGTGTCTCTGGGCCTGCTGGCAATGCTGATGTGAGTGATGGCTTTTGCCTGATGGTTTCCTTCCTCCTGGGACCTGGTTATTACCGTTGGATTAGATGGAAATAGGAGGAAATAGGAACTTGTGGTTGTCTTGGAGTCAGAGTTAACCCTTTGTAAATAAGAAGGAAACTGAGGCATGGAGTGGTTCTGCACCAAATGCAGTCCAACAAGCTTAAATTAGTCTGCCAGGTAAATCTAGACTGTAAACACACAAGCACATCTGGGGGTGAAGAATCTTTGCTGTTTATTTGCTCCTGGTTTGCTGAGAATGCAAGAAACTTTTCCTTTGCCTGCCAAACTGCTCCATGGCCCTGACTCTGATGAGAGCTGGTACCTTTGGTGTCTCAGTCAGAGCCCTTTACATCTTTCCCACAAAGGGTTTTCCTTTCCTGTTGGAGGAAGGAGTGCAGCAGGCATTGTACAGCCCTGCTGCAGTGCCAGACGCTGGTAACAACCTCATTAGAGGATCCCCTCTTCCTCTTTCTTCCTCTTTAGGACCATAAAGCACTTGCAGATGTGAAGGCAGCTTCCAAGCATGGCTCACCTGCTCTTTACAGTTCTTGGGCTTGATGCAACTCCAGGGAGCTCTTTAGAAGATCCTGTTAAAGTATCAAAGGGATGACTGGATGCTCTTAAACCCTTGGATAGGGTTTTCTGGCTCAGGCTTTGTTAAAGCTTTGTTCTTCTCTGATCAGCCAAGGTAGCTGGGCAGACCAAAGGTGTGGATTGCCCTGTCTCTGAGGCTGTGTTCTGTGCTCATTAGAACTGGCTTTGTGCATTGCACTGGTCAGTGATGCTCCTGATCTGCATCATCTTTGCCATGTGCAGGACTTGCACTGCTTTTACACTTGTGTGCTGAGGAAGCAGGCACAGAGGGAGTTGGTTGCTATTTACCACAACAAGGGCACCTAAGCTGTCAGAATTAGTATGCCAATATTTTTTGGAGCTGGAAAAATGCATTTTTGTTGAAATAGTGCACAACACTAATTTTTTTTATGGTGTCTTTGAGCTATAACTGCACAACAAATTTTGGAGTTAATGTGGCTTTTCAGAATCACAGCCTTAGATGATCAATATTAAGGCTTTCAGAAAGAGGTTCAGAAAGGGGCAAGTAAAGAGTGATTCTCCTCATTTTATTCTCTCAGGTGCTGTTAAGCAAACAATGCTGGCCATAACTGTATGAATTTTATCTGTCTCTGCTGGTGAAAAAGGAAAAGCACAACAGACATCAGGGAAAGCAGCACAGCCTCTTCCCCAAGTGTGTGCTGCTGACTTATCAGCTTTTAAATTGCTGACGAATGACAAGCTCCTGTAATGATCTAGTTCAGAGGGTACCTTCTTGGAGAAACACGGGGATGCTCCTGGCAGGGTCATTACTGGGAGTCGTTAATCACTGATTTGATATTCAAAGCTGATGGCAAAGTCAAAGCAGGTCAGCATGCTAATGGCCATCAGCGGTGGCAACGACCAATTTCCACAGAATTATTGTCAGTGCAGGCAGCAATAAGCAGCTCAGAAAAGGCAATCTTTTATTTTTAAATGGGAGCCAGTATGGGGTGGGCTGTAGGGGCAGAATGAACTGCTGCCTGACAGGAGGCAGATTTGCTCCTAATTGGGAGATGCGAGCAGTCGGGAGAGGTACGGCTGTAACTCCAGGGACAAGCAACATTTCCCAGCTGAGACCATCTGCTGTCATTTTTGACAGAGGAATTAAACAAGGTAATGCTTCTGGATGGCATGAGGGAGCTGGTGTGTGTCATGGGTGAGCAATAGCTGGGGGTGTCTGTCCCAGGGACTGGAGAGCAGCCCTGCCTCAGTGTGGGAGATGGGTAGAGGTGTGTCTTGTCCAGTTTAAAGGTGGAAAATAAATGCTGGCAGTGCTTGAAGTCATTGCTCAGCCCTTGGCTGGGAGCACACTGTCCAGGAAGAAAACAAAAATGTCCTTCTGTGTGTACAGCTGTTTCTGGCAGCCCTAAAGACACCCCAGGAACAGCTGAGGCAGGTTTTGGTGTGTTTTCCCCTAGTCCCAAGGGGTGCTATGGAGGTGCCATCTGGAGCACAATTGCTGTGAGCTGTTGGTTTGCCAACATGGACAATTTGTTTTTGTTTGTGTCCCATAGTTTCCTGCTCTGTTAAAACAGCTGAGTCATTTTTCCACGGATGTGATTTTCTTAAAGTATTTTGATACTTTGCTTTCTGTTTCAAACATCTTAGTGAGTGGCTTTCTGTCAGAAGTTTCCATGTGCTTTTTTTTTTTTTTTAAGGAGAGCACTGGGTCTCTCTGGGAGCCAGCATGGTGCTGCCTGGCTGTGCTTCAGAGCAGAGATGGGTTCTTACTCCTGTGCTCAGGGGTGAGGGATTGTTGTGCTACTGGCTGTGAAAAATTTGAGCAAAAAGTCTGTCCCTGCCCCACATATCTCCCTGTCTAACTCCATCCTGTTATCTCAGGCACTTTCCCTTGGAAAAGAAAGATTCCAGCATCATGCTAGGCATTGCTCGTGACTGAATTATTGACTTGATGTATGCGAGTTTGAGAAATCTCAAAGTTACTTCTGTGCAAAAGCACGTGGTGTGAGAACAATAGCTCTGGAAATGGAGAGAGCAGGACAAGCACTGTTTGATCACCCTGACCTTTGCCAAAGGGGATTTCCATCTGGGAATGAGGCAGGAGCTTCCCCAGCCCTCACTTCTCTGCCCTTGTGCTCAAGTGGCCTTTAGCTGGTGCAAGTTTTACTGGAGTGGGCACACGTGTACTAGGAATTGGACTTGAGACCAGCAATTAATTTCACATAATACCTTTGTTGTCCCTGACTTGGACCAGATTTGAACTACTGACCTGGAGATGAAAGTCACCATAGTCCCCTAATAGTCCCCTGAGGCGGGTGGGTGAGCAGCTTTCTTGCTGGTTGTGCTAAAAATCCATGGCCAGGCTGTTCCCTGCTTCCCTCAGGTTTAACCCTCTCCCAGCCATCTTCCTTCTCCCCACCTCCTCCTGCTCTCTGCCTGCTGGGCAGAACCAGGATAAAAGGAAGAACAATGAGAGCCATATGTGGAGCCTTTTAACCCCTCTGCTGTGGCCTGTGGTGAGCCTGGCTGGGGGTGAGTTGTGCGAATCCTGGGGTCCTCTGGGTTGCTTGAGCCTCCAGACGTGGCTTTCAGGGCACTGCTTCAAGTGGAAATGTATTTGCTGGGGAAGAAATGGGAGTGTTCAGGAGGAGAAGACCTATAACTGGTATTCAGTCTTAGAGCACAAGGCTGCATCTGATTCCTTTCACCTTCATGTCATCCTCATGCATCTTTACCCTGCTCTGGTCCCTTGCATCTCCCCATGTGGTGACAGTGACTGGTGGGATGTACTGGAAAGCAAGTTCCCAGCATCTCTGGTGCTGCAAACACATAGAATTACCCTTTCCCATAACACCATCTATAATCCTCTTCCTGATGTAGGCTAGGAAAGCCCCTCTGACCTTGCATCTTTCAGACAAGATGCAAGATCATCCATTTTCTTGTCCTTTGTGTTGCTGAGCCGTAAACCTGAAACTCCAGAAGCCAGTGTGTAAGACTGACATGCCCTGGGGTGGGGAGGTAAATTGAGCGTGGTTAAGTTTCACTCTGTAGCCAGAGGTTTATAGCTGAAGCTGTCTTGCCTCGAGGACCTTCAGAAACAGTGCTTGAAATGTATTTCTGAAAGGGGATTAGCCCAACCTGAAAGTATTCCTGAACAGCTCCACCTGAACAGAGCAGGCAGGGAGTGCCTGTCTCATGTCTCTCACCTTGTCTCTGGCCTGTCTCTCCTTGGCTCCTTTTGATGTCCCAGGGCTCCTGGTCTGGCCCTGACTTGGCTGTGATGCCCTGACTGGGATCTAGGCTGGGTAAGGAGCAAACCAGAAAACTGTTCCCATCTGATGGCCAACACTGTGTAGCTGCCATCCTGTTCCCAGCAATCTCCAGCAGCTGTTGGGATGAGAAGTAGCCCCTCAGCACTGGTGATTGGTCTTGTTCCCACTTTCAACAGAGGTGCCACAGTTTGGGCTGCATCCCCAGGGAGAGCTGGATGTGCACAGTGCCAGCTCTTGGCGCTGTGGTTGCGTGGTGGGGAGATGGGCTTCTCTGAGGTGTGTTTTATGAAGCCTAAAAGCCGTGTGACAGGAAGGAAAAGTGAACTACACCCTGCTAAAATACCCTGATTTGGTGCTACCCATGAAGTGCCCTGCTGTGGTCTGGTGAGCACCAAGGAGTGACAGGTGTGCTCTGGCAGCACTGAGGTTTGTACAGCAGAGAGCTCCCACCCTGGAATTTTATGGGATTTTATGGGCACTAATAAATTAAACCTCATGTGCTGACTCTAAAAATGTGGTGGTAATGAACCAGCCTGGATTTACAGATAAAGGGAGCAGGGCACAGAGTAATGTGCTTGTTTCCCTGTGCTTGCAGGACCTTCAGCAGTGTGGGTGGGATGACACCCAGGAGTTCATCTCTCCTGCACAATGGGCTTTCCTTCAGCCTCTTCCTCCTTGCCACATTGCACCCAAATATTCTCTTCCAAAATCCTCCCTCTGATTCTCATCTAGCAGTACATGAGGTACTTGTGACAGGTTCCTCAGAGAAACAGGCTTGTTGTTAACCTGGCATTCTCTGTCCAGGAATGCCTCACCACTGGAGGGAAGAAAAAGTTGTGGAAATCAGAAAAGTGCTGATGACTCCATAGGTCCCACTGTCTCTGTTTTCCAGAGCTGTGGCTGCTTGGCCATCCCCCTTTCGAGGGCTGGCTGCCAGATTGGTGACAGAGTTGCTGAGGAGGGGGAACATGTTTCTGCAGGTCCCACGCTGAGGAGCGCGCAGGCAGGCGGGGGCTCTGCAAGCCTCGCGCAGCTCCTCGCCAGCTGACACGGAAACACGAGAGGCACCCTTTCCCCAGCTAATATTTTTTTTTTTTCCCCTCAGTCCTCTCCCTCCTTTGCAGATGTCTTAAGGACCTTACTGAGTCTTGCATTCATTCTCTTGGCCCTGACGAAGCAGGAGCTGCCTGCAGGCAGCTTTTGGACAGCTGGATGAAGACATCACTCGTCAAGCATCAGCCCTCTCCAGGTAACAAATCTCTTGCTCCTGCTTTGCAGGAATGTCTCAGTCACAGGCTCACACCTGAGGCTGTCAGCCTTCAAAGCCCCTCTCCTGGGCTGACCCCCTCCCTGCTGATGGGACGAGGGAGGGTGAGTGGTGCACACATGTGCTGCTCTGGGGCTTGGCCCCACGAGCCTGAGCGGGCTCCCAGTCCCAGCCAAGCACCTCCCAGTTCACCCAGGGCTGTGGAGAAATCTCAGTGCAGGCCAGAAGGAATCTCATCCCATAGGAAGGGAAAAAGCTTCTGCTTCCACGCTGGAAAGGATCATTGGGATGCAGCACTGTCCCCCTCTGTGAGCTGCCTGCAGACCCCAACCCTTCCTGTCACCTCCCATCCACCCAGCTGGGATGTTCCACTCAGCCCCCACTGCTAGCTCTTCTCCTCCCCCCTGCTGTATCACAATGATATTAATAATAACAAACACTTTAATTTTTCTTTCCTCCTGGTGTCACAGAGTGAAATGGGAGCTCATGAGAAAGGATTTACATGGATGTGAAGGACATTAGTTCAGGAGGTTGGTCCTGGTCAGTGAATTAGTGTCCCTTAGTGTCTTGCTGCAGTTAGGTGATGAGATGACAACTTGGTCATCCTGCTGTCATATAGGAGAAAAATGAGTATGTTTGGAGCAGGAGTGAAGGCTGACAGCCCTGGGAGGGACTCTGCCTTCCCTGCTCTGCTTGGCGGCAGGAGATGGGGCCAGATATGGAGGCTGTGACTGAACTGCCTGATCAGATACAGGTTTGGGGTTTAGGTCCATGTCCAGTGAAATCTGGCTGGTGTGCTCCCAAAGGGATCAGGCAGCAAGGTCCCATTCCCCTTGTGCAACACCATGGATGTGGTAACAAGGGGAGTATTTTGCCTTAGAAATCGTGTTGCAGAGGATATGATGACCTTGTTCTGCTCTCTGGGTCTCCATAGGACTTTTGGATGGTGTAGTGTGAAAAGCAAACTGAGTTCTGCATCTGCCTCTTGTGCTGGGCTGTGCGTGGGGTCTTTGAAGCACTGTAATGTTCTTTTGCTAGGGAAGCCTCTCGTAGGACCAACAGGAAATATTTCTGCAGTCTTTGCCATGTGTCCCAAAGCATGAATTGCCTCCACCACATGGGGAGGGTGCTGAAAATAGCAGCATCCAGACCTTCTTTGGGAAAAAAAAAAAAAAAATTATCTGTACATAAAGAAAGGGACACATGGTAGGCAGCAGGAGAAAGGCAGTGATGGAGCCCTTCCAGGGAAAACAACTCTGTTATGGGTCATGGAGTAAACACAGATGTCTGGAATTGCAAGTAGCCAGAGGGAGCGGAGCTGGGCCATCCCGTGGTTTGCTGCAGAGGGTTTGCCTCGGGGCAGGCTGGTGGATGCTGGCTGTAGGGTGAGACAGCAAATCCCTGCTTGGGAATGGGCTCTGGGAGAGGCGAGGCAGCCCTGCATGGGGCTCACCAGGCATCCTGGCCTCTCAGCTGCCCAGGTGTGGGCTTGAGATTTTGTTAAGGGCAGGGAGTCTGTGCAACAGGACAAAAGCCATCAACTTGGCCAAAGTCATTGTTGGGTGGCTTTATCAGAGTGAAGAGTCAAGGTTTGATCTCCCATGTGTCACTGAGAAGTCCCACTTTTGCTCACAGCTTTAAACCATGAGAAAGAGTGTCCTGAAAACCAAATGCACTGTGGGTGAGAACTGGGAATGTGCCCTGAGAGGGGAACAGAGAGGATCTATCCTTCCCAGGCAAATCTGGGTCCTGCCAGTGAGCTAACTTCTGCTGGAGGAAAACCAATTTATATTTCAGTTACTTAGATATGGAAAGCAAAAGGAAGGTAAAAACAACAATTACTTAAAAAGAAAAGTAACGAAGATGTGACAAACAGCTGATCCACTTATTCTCTTCTGGGTGAGCAGTCTGGGAGGAGCACCATGGGAGGCTGTAAGGGCACAGCGTAGTTCTCCCTCCTCTGCTCTGTGATCTTCCCACTCTGAGGGTTTGGCCAGCAGAAGTCTGTCCACCACTTTTTAAGAATTCTCCATCACTATTTCTTCCATCTGTTGTAGCGACTGAAAAAGAAGGGAAAATAAATCTTGAAAAATACAGGTGAGAAATGTTACAAGGGCGTCGTCCTTTGGTTAGGCGTGTACTTGGAGATATTTTAGCAAGATTTCCTTTTGAAACTGAATTTATTAGGGAAGGGAAACAAGGGCTGCAGCTGCAGAAGTGCTGTGCAAGGAGACCTGGAGCAGCTCAGCTCCCTGCAGTGCAAAGGGACCTGGATTCTGACCTCACCCGGGCTGCAGGCAGTCGCAGGAGGAATAAAAAATAAATCTGGGCTTGTTGCCATGAATAATATGATGTCTTTACATCCTGACCTAATTGTATTAATTCTTCATGGCAAATATCATATGGAAGTGGCTGATTAGTAGCTAGCAATGAGAGTGGTATTGGCCATCTGGTGCGCTCGCCTTGGAAGGAAAAAAAAAAAATCAGGATGAAACAAAACTGAAACACATGAGTCTTTCAGATAATGAATTAGCCAGATTCATTAAATTTTGGTTCAGATTTGTCTCTGCTGACACTTGTGTATGGGCAAGGCACAAGGCAGTGGTGTCTTGGAGGAAAGTGATCCCTGCAAGCTGATGGTGTGCAGTGAATTGTGGTTATTGTGCAAGTAAGAGCCCATAAGAAACAGTGGTGTCAGCTCTGTTTTACCCGAGCTACTCACAGGTTTGCTTTTGTTAACCTCATTTTAAGTTTCTATGAGCTTTACCCTGGGAGTGCAGCTCATTCATGAGCAAAATTAATTAAAATCAACCTGGTTTTCCTTCTGTGAGACAAAGTAGAGAGGGAAACTGATCTTTTTCTTATGTCTTACCTTGGCAAAAGCATCTGAGCTGTGTCTGGCAAGGCAGTCATATAAATCCTTCCCTTTAAACTCTGCTCACTTCTGGCTGCACAGTGACAGGCAGTTCAGAGACAAAAGACCTGTCTGTGATTTTGCTCTGGTTGGTTTTTTAAAAATTCTTTCCCTTTCCCTGCATCCCTGGGAAAAGGTGGTGTGATGGCAAGGCACTCTGCATTGACCTGAGGAATGCTGCAGCTTCTCCTGGGGTTTGGCAGCAAAGATCTCCCATGAGATCTCCCGAGGCTGAAGGTCTTCTGGGGCGTGCACACTTGCTGAGTGAGATTTGGCTCCACACACCAAGATATTGGGGCTTTTGCTGAAGAGTTTTTTTGTTGTTGTTGTTGGAATTAGCCAGGAGGATCCCAGTGTAGTTTGGAAAACAGGGTGGGAAGCTCAGAACGAGTACTGGAGGGCTCCAGGGGGGATGACAAAGGGGCCGGGTTCCTTGGCTGGGTGGGGAGAGCAGCCAGGGAACCTGGGCTTGAGTCAGAGGTTTCCATCTGTGCAAGGGTTGGCCAGAGGTGAGCTTGAACTCACTGCTCGGCCAAATGTCCTTGCTGCACTGGTCACTGAAAGTCCTGGGTGTGCCAGAAGTTTGCTGTGCTCTGCAGCACTTCCTCTTGGAAGGCTTTGGGGGGAAAAAGGGTAATTTATTTTTTGCTACCAGGGAATTTCCTGCACTGCACCTGTATGGGCTGGACACAAGTGAGCGGTGGCAGGTCTGTTTGGATGAGAGGGTGCTGGAATGGGTGGAGGAAAGGGGATGAGACCTCTTGGCTGAGACTCCAGAGACCATGCCTGTTTGGTTCAAACCCAGAACTCTGCTAATCCCATGCTAAACCTCTGGAATCAAGGAGGTGTTGAAGGCAATTTTAAGGATGGTAAAAAGGGGTGGATGCATTTCTCAAGCAATTGAATCTGAAATACTATTCAAGGACAACAGCACCATGAATTGGCAGCAGAGCCCTGATCCCTTGGTGCCAGCTATGGTTACAGGGAGGAGCCGAGCGCCTTTGTCTTTATTCCATGTTTGTTATGTGCCTAATGAGCTCTGGTTTTGCTTTTAATTGAAGCCAGCCCTTCTTCCCCCACTCCTCCCCAATAATTAATGATCAATACCATAATCCAACCTGACTGCCCAACAGACAAGGAGTGCTCTACAACTGTGGCCTTTTTAACAGGCTCCTTATTAAACCTTCTGACTGGATAAACAGGCTGAGGGGAGGCTGCTGGGGTAATATATTTCCCAAACACTCCGGAGTTGCCAAAGCCCTGGACTGAAGTGTGTGTGCTCAGAGCTCTGAGAGTCGTTTTTCAGTGGCTTTACTGACAGATGCTCCTAATTGTGTGTGCCTTTATCTGAGGGGTGAGTCATGGGCTGCTGAGAGCAGCAAGAGGTTCCAGAGTAACTTTGAGCAGTAGGTGGATGTGATTATTGCAAGAAGTCCCTAAATTTGTGATGTTCTTGGAGGAGACAGGTTCCTGGAACACAGCCATCACCTTACCTCCCTTATTAAAGATTGGACTTAATGATCTTAAAGGTCTTTTCCAATTTCAATGGTTCTATTTAGGCAGGTGCTGGAGGATCCAACCTGGTGATGTTGCAGGATAAAGGTTTATGTGCTGTGGGCTGGGACTGTGCAAGCATCCCCTCCCCTGGAGGAAGGACCTTCCCAGTCCTGCTCCAGCTTGACTAGATGGGATCTTTGCCTGGACTTATTTCAGTTATGATTGTAATGATGGATTTCAGACTTCTGTAGATACTAGAGCTGGTTCCAGGGAAGTATTTCATGGCTGTGTCTGCTGATGGAGACCTGGGTATGGTGACCCCCAGTGTGTCTCATTTCAAATGCAGGAGTTACTCTTCTCCAAGGTGCAGGGCTGCTGCTGGAAGTCACGTAGGTGTGAGCACTGAAGGGTGCCTGTTGTCAGCTAGGAGTTGAAGTGAGACTTTCATATTAATTTTACTTAAAGACACAATCAGATGGGAATCACTCTTAATCACTGACAAAATCTCTCTGGGTTTGGAGCCAGTGACCTGCAGGTCAAAGGCTTTGTGTCCTCCTCGGTCCCTGGAGAATTGAGGCTACTGAACTCCAGATACACCTGGCTGGCTGTGACTGCTGCTTTGGGAGCCAAGTGTGCAGCTCCTGAGTGTCCCGTCATTGTCACACTTCAGCTTTTCACTAGTTTTTGAGGCTAACAAAGTGGGATGGGAACCAGCAAAGCCTGCAGCTTGTGGTGCAGCAGAGCAGGTTCTTTCCTTCCTGACCTTCTTCCCAAATTGTTGTGGCTTGTGTACAGCTCTCCCTAATGGTGGATCAGCCCATCACCTCCTGCAATCCCTCTTGGAGATCATCTCATGAAATACAGGCTGTGGATTCTCAGCATTCACTGCCAGCCTTTTTCTTGTGTAGCTCCTATCTATGAACCTGTGATTTCGTGCCTTGGGGAAGCACCTTGGTGATACCACGCCCAAAGGGGGAAGGTAAGTGAGGCCAAATTTGTATTTGATTCCATTTTTTGACTGGATGGTGTGATGTAATGAGCAGTAGGTGTTGTGTCCACACTGCTGCTTCCAGCAGCAGCTCTAGGATCACTCTGTTTCCCAGAGAAGTGGCTCTTTATTTCTCCTATGGACTCCTGGAGTTTGTTTGTTACTAATCTAAAAATAAACAGCATCTTGCTTGGAAGCAAGTCTTTGCCAGCTGATTATGGGGAACCTAAAATATACTGCACTCTGATTCATCAGAGCATGATAAGATTTGATCCTTTTATAACTGGTATGTGGAGGACTGCTTTATAAATAATAATAATAATATCATGTGATTAATATGACACAGGAGTTATAATTAATAGCAACTTCCCATGTGATGGGAAGGGTGAATGTAGCCAGACACCTTTCCCACCCCATCTGAAACATGTTGAGGCAATAAAGTGAGTGTGAAAAGTACACATGGCACGGCCCTGCATTTAACAAATGCTGCAGAACGAATCACAAATAAAAGTACAAGCTGCCCCTGATGAAAAAATGGGGATAATGATAATGAGCTAGTGACCTCAGCTGCAATGGATGGCCCTGTGCAAATACACATAATTATGCAAGTGATTTGCTTAGCATTGATGGTGTCTGTTATGAGGTAAAATCATCCTGGAGCACTGTGGGAAGGTCCATGCAAAGCACAACAGGGCCAGCACTTGTTCACTTGATTTAGAGCTTCCCTGAGCTTTGGATGATCCCTGCAACTGCTCAGCCTCTGGGGGCCTGCAGTGGTTTCTGCCACCTGCATCTTCCACGTGTTTGCTTAGACCAAGGCAGAGAGAACTCCCACCTCCAGGGATCACCAGACTAGGCAAATATATGCTTGCATTTATTTGGTTTAAACAAAACCAACCACCTCACACCAACCTCAATATATGTTTGTTCATTTGTTCCAGTGTTAGCAGGACCCAAATGTATTGTTTTCAAAACGTCCTTGCTTCTCTCCAGCAGTTTTACTGCTTCCAAATATGTTCTGTGCCCCTGCTCAGCAGTAGGTAGTTATTTAAAACAATACATTTCTCTTCTGTGCAGTGCTTTCTCAGAGGTCTTGGCTTGTTCAGGCTTTAACTAGGCTTTAGCATGCAAATTTAATGTGTCATTGTGGCATACTTAGGAATAATTAATATAGAGGGGTTACTTGTAAATTGGTGCTGGGGACAGATTTGAGGCCAACCCCAGCAGTGGTTTTCCTTTAAACACTCAAGCTGATGACGGGTTTGATGTGAGAGTGTCAAGTGACATTTACTAGTGGGAGGAGGCCAGGAGTATTTATATTTTGGATGTGTGTGGTGGGAGGTTTTTAGTTGATGGTTTTTTTCCTCTCTTCACTTTTTTCTGTTCCCAAATTTTGCAGCTGTGCTTTGATTTACATGAAGGGGACAAAGCTGCAAGTTTGCAGTGTTCCAGTTCCTTTCCTCATCAGGGACCACCACCCTGGGAAAGGGGCTGCGATATTGCATGTGGAGGCAGATGAACTTATCAAATCTTAACTAAGATAGGGCAAATATTGATGTGTCTGCTATAGCATGAAGCCTCTGTTAAACTTGTCACAGAAGGCTGGAAATACTTTGGGGGTGCAAGAGTCAGCTCTGTTGCTATCCACAAAAGCTGGCTGACCCTTGTTCACTGCAGTTCCCTTCTGGAAGCACAGTATAAAATGTTTGGGAATTTTTTTTTCTTGTAAAATGTAAAAAAAAA
>VXAC01000965.1:49683-152243 GCA_013399225.1 Rhipidura dahli
AAAAAAAAAAAAAAAAAGGAAATCTGCAAATTCCTTTTTAAACCTGGAGGAATAGGTAAGCCCTCCTGTTTTGGGATGCAAATGGGCTTGTTACAGAAAAGGACTGGGAACAAACCTTCCCTGAAACAGCTGGGGCTGATCCCCATCAGAGTCAGGATGTAGGACCAGATGGTCAGCTCTCCTGTGACAATTCTATTTTTTATTTACATGAAAACACACTTTTAGTTGGGGAAAAAAAAAAAAAAACCCTAGCCAATTCTGCTGTGAAGAAATATAATGAAAATGAAAAACTCCTGTTTTCTGAGAAGCTCCCTGCCTGTTTGAATGCTGTATCAATAGGAATATCAAATAAGGAGTAAGGAGATCAAGAAGGGAAAGCATCAGCTCTTTTTTTGGCTTTCAGGGAACCAGCAGAAATACAGAGAAAAATTGCTGATAGTTGATATATTGACCAGTTTTCATTATAACTTCAGCATTTCTTTCAGCTGAAAGAGAAGATATGATATGTCTTGATTAAATGAAATGTCATCTCAGTGTTGAATTAATTACGCAGAACATGGGCAAGGACTTGGTATTGTATTAATTTGGCTGCTCCAGAGAAAACATCAATAGGCTGTTTGTGGGTGACAGCTTCATCCTCTGTTTCTGCCTAGGATCTCACAGCTCCTTGCAGGTTCTGGTGTGTTAAGCTTGGTGAAGGCAGTGAAATCATTAAAATTCCCCATTTTGCACAAGCTTAGAGCAGCACTAAGAAAACTTGCAGGCTTTTTCTCTGCTGTTCAAAGCAATGGGAGTTTGTTACCCAGAGGTGTGGAGGACTGGACTCCAAATCAACCACTGAAAGTGTTTCTGGTCCCTACCAACTTGCACAGGGTTGGCCTCAGAGATGGAAAGAGAAGACCAGATTTCCATGTTACTGAAGATTTTAAATGAGTATTGAGTTGTTCCCTGTCTGGTGGCTGATTAAGAGCCGGCCTCAGCCAGGGGTTGGCAAAGATCAAGATCAGTTTTACAAGCAGAGATTGACTCAAGTGAGTTGTCACAGTCTGCTTTTCTGGGAAAAGGCAATTATAACACAGAAAGTTCTGATGTGAAAATTATTTTGGCAGATATGCTCTTTTTTTTTGATAGTTTATGCATGCAAAAGCAATGGTGAAGATAAGGTGATGGGAAAGGTGAATCAAAGCAAAAGCCTCTTTGTGTGGGGTCATGTTTTGTTTCAGAGATGTGCTTAAAGAGAATCTGAAGAAATTCCCTGGATTTGCCATCACATTTAATAGGTCATTTCAGGCTTGAGCAGAGGATTCCTGGAACTTTGTAAAAGGGCTTAAAACCTGCCTTTATGAAAGACCCCATGGGCAGAGATACAATGACTGCTCTACCCACAACATCCCAGCCCTGATCTGGGTTACACTTGGGGCAAGGCAGGATAATAGGGGTGGTTCACTGCCTGCTCAACCCTTCACCCTCCCATAGAGATGGCTAAAAAGGTTCTGTTCCCTATCAAAGTGCAGAACCCTCTCCTCCAGGTAGTGTCTCAAACCGCAGCCGCCGTTGCTGGCAGTCGCTGTGGGAGGCTCTGCAGCGCAGACGTCGTTTTATGGTTATTATTTATTTTTATGGTTCATTGGATCAAGGCCCCCAATTTGCTTCATAGCTCTCCAATGTCAACAATTATCAGGCAGCTGCTAATTGGGGCTGGATCAGAAAATCAGCAGCCTCCTATCGCTGAAAATCTCCGTGGGTGACATTTCTGACACCTCCGAAATCAGTGGCAACAAGCCCAATGACTCTGAGAAAACCAGGAACATATCCTGCTCTCCCTTACCCATCTGCAGTGACAGGTCTGCAAACTCGGAATGAAACCTGATTTCCACACTGATAAAAGCTAATGAAGCATGGAGGAGCATCATTAAGCCATAAGCAGTTTTTGCATTAGAGGCAGGATGCAAGGGAGGATCTGTTGGGTTTTTTTTGTTAGTGGGTGTATAACTGAGAGAGGCTCTTCTGGAGAATTCAACCTTTGGGTAAGGATGAGAGAAAAGGAGAGATGGTCAAAAGATAAGGGGAGAAGAAATAATGATGACATCCTTAGAAGCAAAAGGGTAAAAGGATTAACTTTTTGGACAACATTTCTTAAATTTCAAATTCTTGCAAAAGTAGCAAAAAAATGGAAAATAAAATGTAGACTAGCTATAATTTGGTTTCAAGCCCCCACCCCCTCAATGACCAAAAAAAGGTCAGACATAATTTTTGGGCTCAAAACTTTAAGGTTTTTAAGTTTTGGTTGAGTTAAGGCCTTTAAGCGAAGTTAACCTTTTAAGCTAAATTTAGTTTTCTATGCATTTTCTATGAGGCAGAATTAGAAAAAAACCCACCATTTTCTGCCTGCTCTAACAGTGGCAGAGACCAAAAGGTGCTCCATGATCCTTGCTGTCCTTGGTGCCACCTGTCCCATGGCTTCCAGGTGGCAGATCCAGCAAACCTTGTGACAGCTGTAGTGTAGGAGGGGCAGGAGCTGGATACATCCAACCTGTTTATTCCACAGGCTTGGATAGCAGGTCATGGGCATTTCTTTGAGCTGAGCAAACAATTGGCATATGTGCACTGAGAACAATTTAAAAATGTGCATTTGATAGATTTTAAATAATAAGACACTGATGTTTTGTGCTGTTTTTCTGAGAAACTGCTAAATCTGTCGTGCTCTGCTTGTGTGCCGTGCAGGGAAGTTGCAACTCCCCACCCAAGCTGATTCCCCAGCCCTATATTTCACCTTCCTTTTGATGGCTCTGTCAAAGCCTTCAGATAAAAGGCCAATATTCTCAGAGTTGCTGAGAATTTTATTAATAGGAGGGGGGGAGTTATTGTCACAAACTCTGAAAGATTTGCGCTTGGAGCTCTCGAAAAGGGCAATTCACTCAGCTGCCTTGCTTGGTGGGTGCAGGTCTCACCTCATCCCCTACTTCTCCAGGTCCTACCAGCCTTTGCTGCCATGGGGATGCCAGGCTGGTGGCAGGACCAGCAGTTTGGCTTCCCAGGAGTTATCCAGAGTGGGATCCCTGCCAGATGCAGTGGTGGGTTACGGGGATGGAGGCTGGGTCGGTGCTGGTGGCTGCAGCCCAGAGGAGCTGAGCTCTCCTCTCCATCTGTGCATGTGGGTGTGTGTACACGTACAGACAGCCAGAACAAGCCTGTTCCTGTTTGGGAGATCAGTGTCAAAAGTGTATTTTGTAAGAGCTGGCCGGGCTCCTGTTTCCACATTACTAACCAAAAGCAGTTAGATGTTTTTTTTGGGTGCCTGTGCTTTTCCAAATCCCTTCATGGCTCTGTCTCTCCCTTTAGAAATGGAAAGGACGTGCTCCAGAGCCTCCGTGCAGGTGTGTCAGCAGCTCATCCCAGTTTGGTGGGGCTGGGCATCACATAATAGAGTGGCCAAGGTGTGACTGCAGCAAGAAGGAAAGGAAAAACCTGTGCTGGGGGGTGGGGACCAGTTTTCAGAAAGGTTTCTGCTCCCCTGGTGCTCACAAGAAAGGGAATGAGTACAGACATGTTGGATCCAGTTGTGTCTCTCCCTTTGTACAAATTGTACCTTCTCCAACCCTTCAGAAACATAGGACAAGGATGGTTTGTTTTTTTTTTTACCCTGAAGTGCCTGAATGCCTGAGGCTGAAAATTCTCTTTTGTCCTCTGCCTCTCCTTTTTCTCCTTCATGTGTTATCCTTGGTGGGGGGTCAGCTGCTGGTTGCAGTGTCCTGCATGTGTCCATCATTGCCTGGTGAAAAGCATCTTCTGGGAGTGTTTTAAACACTGTTATACAGCTGGGAGGGGCAAAGAACTGAGGTGTGTTGGAGGAAAATGGCTTTGTGGCTGGTCTGCCTCTGCTAGCGAGAGAGAGGAAGGGGAAAGGAAGGGGAGTCTGGCTTGCTCCAGTCTGTGCATTAACCCATCCTGCTGCTTCTGGAGTCCCAGCATCTGCAGAGAGGGGGACACAAACAGCAAGAGGTGGCCCTGAGGGAAAATAAGACACCTGTGATGGGAATCTGCTTTTAGTTACTAGCCATTGCCTGACTGGTTTGGGTTTTTTCTTGTCTTAGACATATTTTTTCTCCAGCTCATTCTTCTGTCAGACCCAGAACAAACGGTGTTTAATCTGCAGATACAGCCCACAGCTGGGATAAATGTATGCATTCCTGCACCTTTGACTGGCTTTAGGTATTTGTCTGGGGGAGCAAAAGCGCTTCCATATTCTTGGATAAGGGTCATGACTTTCATGCAAAGGAGGAATATAAATTCATAGCTACCTGTTGCAGCAGTAGCAGCTGGTGTTATTAGACCTGCTTGTATCCTGAAGGGTCTGTTGCAGTCACCAGGGTGCTGGTTTAGAGTCTGAAAGAGGGTGCTACAGTCTGGTCTGTGGCAGCAGGAGCACAGGTGGGCTGTATGGATCCCCCATGGCCAAGCTCTGGGGTGGTGGGTGCTGGAGAATTCCTGTCCTGACACCCAGTCTGTGCTCTGAGCTACAGGGGGTTCTGCCTTTACCTTATGGTGAAGTGGGGGAACCTGGAAATGTGCAGAAACCCTGCAGATGTGATGCTTGGGAACATGGGTGAGTGGTGAAGGTAGCAGTGCTGGGTTAATGGTTGGACTTGATGATCCTGGAGGTCTTTTCCAGCCTAAACGATTCCATGATTATTTATGCAAAGGCTTCACTGTCATAAACCACCATTGACAAATTGATATCTGGTGTGGAAGGATTTGAAGATGATCTTTCCTAGAAGAAACTCTCCCAAACATCATTACTGATGGAGTTGGAAATAGAAATGGGATTTCTTGACTCCCTGTTCAATCTGCAACCAACAGATTCAACTGTAGAAAGAAATCAATTGGGAAGTCATTGGGTGCTTTGGTATTTTAGCTGTTCATTGTCAGTGTTTTTTGTCCTTTTGAATCATGAACTTCAAATATTCCTGGTTGGCTATGAACAGTATGGTCTGGTTTTCAAAGCTGCTGAGCTCTTAACATTTTGAAAATTAGAATAAGGATGCCCAAATATATTCTCAGGAGCCCAGGTTTAAGCATCTGGGTTTGCATACTTTGTTATTATTATCTGGACTTTTAAAAAGAGAAAAACAATTACCATTGCTGCTCACCACTATCATTAATCCAAGCAATATGATGATAGTTTATTATGAATCAGTCAATTAATTCTGTTTGTTAATTCACTCTGTTGTAAAATATCAGGCTAAAGAAATTTTCTATACATTAACATAATAAATCTTAATTTGTTACTGCTGTTTTCTGAGTAACCCACAGGCACCAGAAATCAGATTTATTTTTTCCATTTTCTCTGGTTAAGTCCAATTCTTATGCAGTTTCTTCTGTCTCTTTGCTGATTCTTCAATTTTTAAGATCCCATTACTTCTAGGGATGAGGTTCAAATGTCTTTTTTGGGGAGAGCTGGTTTGCATGCTGAACTCAGGAGCAAATGTTGCAGGTCCCATTTGCAAAAAAGGAGCTGCTGACACTAATTATTTTTGTAGCCTGTTTATCTCTTGATAGTACCTTACAATCCAATTAAAATCATTGCTGTTCCTTGCAGGTGGCATGGACCTTCATTTGGGTTTCAGGAGACACAAACAACAGCAGCAGCTTGTGAAGACAACGCTTCTGTGAAGGGTAAATTCACTTTTGAAAATTCACCATGAAATTCACTTTTGTTACAAAAAATAAAATGAAAAGAAAGGCAGAGACTGTGGAGCAATCAGAAGCCTCCAGCAGTGAAGATTTAGATGGTAAATATTGTAAACCTTTTAATAACCCTTATATCATGACTTCATTTTAAGGATATTGAATGAATTAGGTTTTGAATTACCAATGATTTGTGAGAAAGCTGTCAAGGGAAAGCACATCTTAAAAAATGTGCTTTTAGAAAAAACAAAACGTGCTTTAGAAAATATACAGTTTTGTTGGTTTTTGGTTTTTTTTTTTTTTCTAATCACCATCCACTTTCAAATGATTCCCTGAGAAAATTATCTTTAAATGGCTGAGGGCAATTGGCATAATTATTCAAAGTCGGGCTGGAGAGCTGCATGTGGGCCCTAGCAGTGGAATGAGAGGTAACAGAGAGGCTGAGCTGTGAGACAGAGATTGCTCTACTGAAAGGTGTCACGGTGACACTGCATGAACTTCATATTTAGCCAGTGACGTTTGCACTCCAGGAGAACCCAAGGGAGGCAATTAGGAGGGCTGGAGAAGGAGGGAATAATTTTACCTGTCAGGTTTGTAAGTGGGCAGCTGTGTGAGTGTGTGAATACTTGTGTGTGTGTGTGTGTGTGAAATACCCAGAAATTAATGGAACAGAGAGGCTTGGCGGGGACTATCAAGCCTGTGGTTAGAGGTGGGGAAGGAGCTCTTTCCAAACCCACAAGATTTATTTCTGGAACTGCTGGGTAGGTGGGAGGCAAAGTTAGCAGGCTCTACCCTTCAGGGCTTTCATCTGCTTTAAATTCAGTTGAAAATATTGCCAATTGTAGCAGCAGGCAGGCAAGGTACCCATGTACACCTTACAGGTGACTTCATTGAATTCTTTTTTATTTAAAATTTTTTCTCTGATTTTTTTTCTCCCTCCCTTAATTTCTCAGGGTGTGACTAAGGAGCCCTAGGTAGGGAAGGCTCCAAATTCGGTGCTTGCAGCTCACAGGCCTCCCAATGGTGCAGTACTGCCTAGAATTAACCTGGCAAACCAGAGCCTTCCTTTTGGGATAGAAAATTAAATGGTGCTAAGCTGGTGTTAAGAGCTGTACAAAAATGGTCCTTGCTCCAGCAGCTTGCTGATACCAGAGCTGGTGCAGTGAATGCACATTCCTGTGCTCATAGGAAGGTTTGGCTGAAGTCAGATCTCAGATTTGTGATCAGCTTTTGGTCTCCAGTGAGTGATGAACCCTAGATCTTCCATCTCACTCTTTGTGCCAGGTGTGGATCTACAGTGTTGCATATCCAAAGCAGATAAAGCTGATGAGTGTCACCAAAACTCCAAATCCAGAGTCCTTTATATTGTCAAATTCTTAATGATTTTCCATTTGGACGTGTGGGGGTGATATTTATTTTTTATTCCCCCTCCCCAAACAAGCCCTTCACCCTATTTCAGTGCTCACTTGAGGCATGTCTGTGTTCCTTGCTGTGGAATAGGGAACTGGGGACAAGACCTTGGACATAAACAAGATTTCAAACAGCCTGAACCATCTGAGGTCCCTCCCTGATTGTTTCTAGGACAAACCCCTACTGCAGGCACTGGGAGGGATTTCAAAGTAGCGACCAAACATCTCAGGAACTTGGTTCCGATGCCTTGAACACAGCAGTGATGGGTCCAGGTGTCACTGCTCCTCCTCAGCACCCACACAGGCACCTGCCCTGCCTCTGCCTGCCAGAAATTATTGTCCAAAACCAGTTCACAGAATCATCGAATATCCTGAGCTGGAAGGGACCCCCAGGCTGTTGGTGTGGATATGTGGATCAACTTCTGCAGCAAAGCAAATGCATCATCAAGCAGTGCTTTGAGCTAACACACTTGTGTGGCTCTGAGGCAGTCAGTTATTTTGGGGGGAATGTATATGAACTGGAGCTTGAAAATTTGGCTTGAGCTGAGGGCAGAGAAGACGCCTCACTTAGCCTGAGGAATGCTTTTGACAGAGACACGTTGTCGCCACATCTCTTGGCTGGGAATAAGTTGTACCTTTTCTGCAAATGGAAATATTTCTCTGAAGTCCAACAGCTGCAGGAACAGCAACTTGTCTCTTGATCACGTTTTCAGTTTTAAAACCCATTTCTAGTCCAGGCGTGAGGAGAAAACCCAAAGCTCATTCAAATGAGCTTTTTAATGGAAAAAGTCACATTAAGTCTAAACCAATTTCATGATCTTGTCTGAGTCATGACTTTTTAAAGGCCGGCGGCTGAGGCTGCAGTTAACATTGCCTTAGCAATGCTCAGTACTTATCTGTGAGTTGGAAGGTAATGGTGGGGAAGGGCTTGTGGTGTTCTTTTTCTAAGGGCCTGATCATTTAGCTATCTAATTTGGGAAGCAGGACTATCTCTGGCTGACTCTTATCACCCTTTCAGCAAGGCAGATAGCAGCCAGCACATTACTCACTGTTACCCCGTGGATATCTGGTGTCTGAGTATGTGTTACAGAAGGTGGCAGCCAGAGCAGTGAAACCTCTCCGTGCTGGGCACAGGGAGGTGACTCCAGCCCCATATGGTACCAGGTGGATGGGTTTGTCCTCTGGGCTTGTCCTCATCCCCTGAGAGAGCCTTGGTGGCTCTGCTCTGCTGCCACACAGTTACTTCTCCTGGGGGACTGAAGGCTGGGGAAGGGATATACTGTGATATAGGAAACTTTCCTGACTTGCTTTGTAACTGCAATAATGATAATGGGCAACTTTATTTATAGTTGGAGAAGAACTTTCATTTTTTCCTGTCTCTTGCTGTCTTCTCCCTGACAGCTGGTTGTGAGGCACTGGGGAGAGATTTAACCTCTTACTGGTACTTTTCAGCTTTGTCTTCCCCAAAGGGTTTCAATGTGGGTAGCTTGTGTGGGAATATTTTGTTTTTGGTTTTGTTTTCTGTTTTGCAGATGGAAAATAGAGTCATGCAGTTCAGAGGTATTTGTAGGGAGTCTTCTGACTTTAAACAAACCCCTCAAACCACTCTAAAACCATTTGGCAAGTTCTCTCCACACCTTCTGAGGGACACTTACGGATTTTCAGATGCTTGTGATGTATAAAAGTAAAAATGGTCGCTGCAGAGGTTGGGAAGCCTGGAGAGCCATGGGTGGAGCCACAAGGGTTGGCAGGAAGGAGGACCAGGTTGCACTTGCTCATTGTGAGGTGTGATACATCCCACACTGACCAGGGTGACTGAGGAGCACCTGTGGCTTTGTTTCCCCCTCTGTCCCAGTGCAAACTGGCCCTTTAACAGGAGCCCACTGGCATGTGTGCAGAGGGGAGCAGAGACAGAAAGGGAAGTAATATTGAGACACAGCAGTCAAGAAGGATCAAAGATTGGCTATTTTTGACACACAAAAGGGTAAGTGATGCTGAACTCTCTCTAGACTGATTCCAGCTGAACACAAAGCATTTTAACCTCTTAATCCTCACTCTGAGTTATAGCCCAGACACTGAGGGCTTTGTGGCTTTTTGGAGATTCTCTGCTGCGTGTGACCCTCGTCCCAAGCAAATAACACACACCCCTGGCTGCTGGTCAGCGTGTGTCGAGTGTTGAGCATGGTGTTAATCCTGCAAGCCCTGGTTTCTTGCCTCCCTCACTGACCATAAGTGGAATTCATGGAAATTCTTACTGAGAAAAGCAATCAGGTTGGATGAGGCTTCGAGCAACCTGGTCTAGTGGAAAGTGTCCCTGCTCATGGCAGAGGGTCTGGAACAAGATAATCTTTAAGGTCACTTCCAACCCAAACCACTCTGTGATCTTTGAACTGTGGATGTAATACCTCATTTCCCATGCTGATTTGTGGAACCCCAGTTTCACCTCTGTGTCCTGAGGACAGCCCTAACCTCCCTGAGTTTCCCTGCAGAGAAGCTGTTCCTGGGCTCTCCTTTGCCATCTTCCCACCTTGACCATTCACTTATCCCCTCACCAAATCCTTTGGTTCCTCCATGCTTCCCAGCACGTGGACTGGTGTTCTCTATGAATCTGTATCCACTGATTGTAGATATGAAAGCACTGCTTTGGTTTGAGCCTTGTTTGTATTATTTTTGGTTTGCATATTTGAGCTTGACATAAAACCCAGCGGAGAGACTCTTACTTAGCCAAGGCCATTTCTGCATTCACTGCAGATGAGCCTGGTGCTCCAGGGAACCAGTTTTATTCCAGGCTTTGCCAGTGATTCATTTCTGGATGCTGCCTGCGTGATTCCCTCTGGGCCTCAGTTTCCTGTTCTGTAAAATGGAGATAATACCCTTTCATGGCACAGGGCTGCTTTGAAGCCTTTACAAAATTACTCTGATGTGTTTGGATGAAAGTTTCTATAAAGCAGATTTTAAAAAGCATGCAGCTCTCATTGAGGGGTTTGTATGGAGTGATCAGGACCCCAGAATTACTTCCCAGGATGAATGCATCTGTGTTGAACCCTCAGACAATGCTGAACACTGAAACAATATTCATGTAACTCTTCTAAAAGCATCCACTGTTGGTGCCCATGGCAGGGTTTGCTGCTATTCATTCTTTTTGTTTATTTTATGTAAATCCTTTTTCCTTCTCATTGAAAACACAAACAAAAAAAAAAAAAAAAAAAGGGATGACCAAAAAAAAAAAAAAAGAAAGAATTTTGTTCTGTAGGCCCCATAAAATTGATTCATCTTGAAGAAGTTTTTAGCAGGACCAACCCTCTCAGCCTATCTGTGGGATTTTAAAGGAAACTCTCCTCTTTCTCCTGACTGTCATATTATGGGCAGAAGAATACCCTGAAAGCAGAAATGAAAGAGATGCAGAATTTTTGTCTCCTTGCCTTTCTCGCTCTGGGCCCTTTATGTGCTCTCCCACCGCCCCCTCCTCCATCGCCCTCCCTCCTGCTCTGCCTCAGTTCCCATTGAAATGTCAAATGCAGCAGTTGTCTGCGAGTGAAAGAGGGGCTCCCTGGTGGGAACAGGCTGCCCTTCTAACCTGAAGGCCTCGGCTGTTCCCTTCTCCCCTTTTTGGTGTTTCTCATCCCACTTTCTCAGCAGATGTTGTGTGGGGCAGCACAGACTGTAAAGGAATGAGCTTCTTTTCACCTGGCCATGTGAATGGGCTGGCACAGAAACCCTGACTTATTCTCTCAGAATCTGGCAACAGCTTACACAGAAAGAGTTTGTTTCGAAGAGCTCTCTTTTCTTTCTTTTTTTTTTTAGACTAAGATAGGGAAAAAAGGCTGAGAGACGCTGGCTGTATTTTAAGCTTCCTCCTTGGGTGCCAAAGGAGTCCTTGGAGTTTTGTTGCTGCTACTTTTGTTCCTTTTATAGTTTCCATTCAAGCCCCAGGCTTTCAGCTCCCTTTTGTCTTAGTCCTCCTTTTCCCAAGCAGTTGACATGAGAATTACTTCAGAAAGATGGTGGAGGTTCACCCAGGAGCATTGCCCCATTTTAGTCCAGGGCTGTAGTTTTTGCCTCTTCAGTGGAAATTTGGAAAAGAGTGACATTTCCCATGCTTCTGCAGGGAAAATATTTAGTTTTAGATGACTTCTGTCTGAAAACATGTGACAACGGTGTGCAAAAATGCACAGACTCAATCCTAATGCTGAGTTTTGTCACTGTGCTACTTGAGATTGGGGAGGCACCTTAAAGGTGGAAGAAATAGGGGGTGAGTTTTCACCTTTTCTCCCGTTTTTTGGCTCCCTGTTTATCTGTTTAATGTGGCTGGTTGTTTTCTGTAGCCTGCTCTCTTTCCCTTCCCAGGACCTTGGGCTTCTTAGAGTTGGTAAGTTGAACCACACCAGAAAGGAGCCCAGAGGAGATATTCCCTCCCTTTCATGGATGTCTTCACTTGGCACCTCCAGAGAACTGTCACTTAACCAGCTCACTTTTGGCTATGTCTCTGTGCTCTGAGCCCAACTCATTATATCTAAACTTTATATATATTCAAGAGCAAATTATGTACGTGGCTTGTGAATAATTTGATTGCCGGCGTGAGAAATGCACACACTGCTGATCCTGAGGAATGGAGCTGTTGTTTGCTGATTCAATGAGTAAATAATGAGTTATTCTGAAATAATGTAGGGATATTATGCCAGTGGTTCTCTTTGGGTTTTCATACACATTTTAACTCCAGTTGGTTTTTTGTTGTGTGTGCGTGTGGTTTTTTTTTTAAATCTGAAGTTTATTTTTGCAGTGGTGCTTGGAAAGCTGTAAATGATCCACAAGGAATTAACAGACAAAAGTCCCTGGCTCTGCTCCACCCTATTGAAGTCGATGGCAAAGCTCCCATTGAATTCAGTGGAAGTAACAACTAGGCTCTGTGAGAGTAAACAATAAATCAGTTTTATAATCACAATATTTCTCTACATCCTGTTCTTAGTGCTTTATGTGGTTGAGGTGTTAGGTGCTTGTATGACGATGGAAGGGACAGACAAATCACAAAGATTTCAGGTGAAATACAGGTTTATGAAGGTGAAATTTCTAAATTTGAAAGCTTTGGGTAGACTTCACCTTTCAGGCAGTATTTTGGAAACCTGCACTCCAGTTCTGTTAACAAGAATTCATTGTGAGAGGTTGAAATGCCTCTCCATCCATCATGTAACCAGCAGGTGTAGGAGAACATTTTCCCTTTTCAGTTTGTAAAAAGTGCAGTTTTTAGAGGCGTGGGACTGTAGGAATCAGCAAATTGAATCCCCTGCCTGGAAAAGTGGACATGTCACAAATACCATTCAAAAACCAAGCAGATGGATCATCTCCTGTCAGATATGCTGCAAGTGTGGTGCCTGTGGTTAGAAGTTTGCAGAAGCTTTTATCCCTGTATCTGCTCTGGCACACTCAGAGTTAAAACTATTCTGTTAAATAATAGGAAGGTATAAATAGCTCAGAGGTTTAGTTCTTATTCAGCCTGTTCTGTCTGTGGCCTCCAAACGATTTGATTAAGGAAACAAATACCAGTATCTTGCATTTTACATGGGGGAACCCACAAATCCATGGCATGGCCAGATATTCAAGGATAGAGTTCAGTCTTTTCCTAAGTCCTAGTCTAGCATCTTATCCCCTGCCTTTTAAAGGCTTTATCCCTAAAACGTGTCGTGGGCTAAGGGCTCCTCATTGTAAAGTTTTCCTATTGATTCCTTCCCTGGAGTTTGTGCCTTTTGGAGGAGATGGGGCATTGCTAATTGCTTCAGCTGTTCTTGACTGTTACAGGGCACTTAGGCAGAGCTGTGTAGCCTGAGTGCTTGTGCTTTGTAAAATAACCCTTTGGCCTTGCAGAATGGGAGGATTTACAGGTTTAGCCTTCTTGATTTGTTTTGAATTATTTTGCATGAGCTATTCATGGAGGGTACAACAGAGCTGAAAGTAAGGCAAGGTTGTCACTAGACTATCTGAAGATGAGAGCCACAGAAATAAAATGCTATTGTTGCTCTTCAGGCAATGACACTGACTGAAATAAAAGACATCTTGCTAGGAAATAGCAGCCTGCTTCCAGGGAGCATCCATGGTCTACCTCAGCTTGCCATGAATGCTAGCCCTGCTAGGCAACCGGGAAAGGGATCCGCAGGCAGCCGTGAGCCCAGCCAAAGAGAGAAAAAGAAAATTGTCTAACCCTGAGAAAAAGGGGTGCATTCTTCCTAATTGTGCTTTGGAATGGAAGTCCTTTTATTCTTGTCTTTTGTTGCATTTTTCCTCTTCCTTTTCACGCCCCAGCAGCACGCTGTGGGTCTCAGTGCTAGAAAGTGTTGGGTGGCCATACCCCACCCTTCGGGCTCTGCCTGGCCTCCAGGTGGGTTTGGGGCTCGTTGTAGGAGAGCTGCAGCACCTCTGCATGTTCATCTCACAGTGTGTGCCCAGGGAGCTGGGTCAGACTGCAGTGTTGGCCGTGACCCTTGGGAAGGGAGGGTGGAATCTGCTGAAGAACAGAGTCTGGCTGTGGTTGATGGTAGAATTGCAGTTTCACCTCAGGATAAACATGCAGCCAAAACTGATGGGATTTTTTGAGGTGGCTGGTGGCTAACATCAAGTTCACAGTGTTTTGAGCCTTTAATGGATATATCTGAGCAGTACTTTGAAGAAGGCAGTGGAGGACAGGAAGAGGTGTGAAATAGGATGCCCAGGGTTAGGGCAGGAAGTCAGTGGCTGAGAAAGTTGAATGTGACTCTCCCCTGCCCGGGCTGTCACCCTCACTTCTAGGCCATCTTTTCTCTCAGCAGTTTGTGCAAGTAGACTAAACCTCACTCAAAATCAAAGTGTAAAGGACAACAGAAAGCAGGGGGCTGCTCAGGAGAGAGAGAAATATCTTTGGGCAAGAGCTGAGAGGAGCTGGGGCAGCACAGGGCAGCAGGGCAAGAGCAGTAGCAGCAGCAGTGAAAAATGCTCTGAGGTCGTAAGGAAGTGGGACCAGGAGCTGTCTGGGTGAGGGGAGAAGCTCCCATGGTGATGGTCTCACCTCACACACACATTTCTTGTTGTCTGTTCTGTCTTTGATGTTTCCCTGTTCTCCTTTTATTATTAGACGTGCACTAGCAGCAAATGGGTTCTCAAATATTTATCAAAATTCTTGACTTGAGTAATCAAAATTTATCATATATGCTTCCCATCTTTAAACACTGAAGCTGTGATACCCTCTGGAGATCCAGAGGTGCTGGAAGTAACCTGAGGCATCCCCTCCCTTTCAGCACAGGCTCAGGGTTGAAATGCAGGGAAGGCTGCTGGCAGGGCCAGCTGTAGCTCAGGCAGCAGCCTCAAGAGGGAGAGAAGGCTTTCTCACAGGCTTTTATGACCAGTGTTCAAAGGGAAATGCCTTTAGAGAAGAAAAGGCTGGGCTTTCTGGCTGTACAAAACTCAACCCTGCAAATCTGTTCTGTGTCTTTGTTTTCCTGATGCTCCTCTTCTACCTAATCCTTCCCTTTGCTCCTGCTAATGGCTGGGGATTACTTTTCTCAACCTGGGGACTTTAAAGCTTAGCCTGGGATGAGGAGTCTCACCTAAAGAGATTCAAGTCTGCACCTTTTCTCCTCAGTCAGAGATGCATCATCCCCGTGTATGACAGGACAAATAGCCTGGACAGGAGGGGAACAAACTGATTATTTCCCTTGAACTGAGGGATGCCCTGGCACTGTGTGGTTGATCACTGGACAAGAGCAGTACAATTGGACAAATGACCAATATAATAGCTAACAAATGGAAAACACCACTGCCAGCAAAGGAGCTGGCTATTTAAAGGCAGCAAGAGGTTTGCAGCACCAGCCCTAGCAACAAGGACAAAAGTTATTCCAAACACATGAGGCAAAGCACCATGAACCCACTGTAGCATGCTATTAATAGGAAGGGGGCCTTCATTAATTTCTTAAAGGCTGATGCCAAAACATCAGAAGAAATTTGTGGTGCACATAAAGATGCAGCACGTTGTGCTGTATCTAATTGCCAGAGTAATTATTTTCTGCTATGCAAATTACCAGGAGCAAACCCACTGCAGTACATCTATGTGTATTTAATTATCATCAAGAGCTGGAGTTGGGGGACTAAATTTAATACGTTCATAATGAAATAGCCAGAATTTGTGTGCGTATTTGCAGAGAACTCGTTATTTCCCCACAGCTGGAGTTGTTTATTTTAAATAAATCATTATGGCAGATACAGTTTCTGCGTGCTCGCCCCTTTGCCGATCTTTTGTGAAAACTGTGGTTCCCTTTATAGGGGTGGTTTCTATCAAACACACACCACCCCTCTTGCTTGCAAGCTGCACGTTCCTGTAGGATTTAAGGAGTAGTCCAATGCAAAGAAAAGCCATTTTGTCCATGGATAAACCAAGACTGGAGGAATAGAAGGAATTAGGATGACCTGAGTGGGTTAAGATTTTGTAAGGTTTTGGGTCTTCATACTTAGAAGCTTGTTGTGGTTTCAAACCAGGACAAGGATGAAGGCTGGAGTTCTAGCAACACCCGTTTGTAAGCCAAACCTCTTATTGTTCAATGTCTATTTGATGGTGTGCATGAGGCAAGTTAATGCTTTTGGCTTCTAGGGAGTGTTCAGTATTTTCTCATCATAGCAAGAAACAGTAGAAGTGTACACAGGATGCAGGATTACCATTCTGAACCTGAGATGGTTCTTCCCCTCTTAAGCTTCAGACTTTCTGGGCCAGAGCTTTACTAAAGATATTGGGATGTCATTTCAAGGCTCAGGTTATAAGAAAAATATTAAAACTGGGAAGAAATACTTTTGCCACTTTGTCATATCTTGGTGGTTTTCTGTTAAAGGAGCTCTTGGAAAAAAGAAAAGATCCGAAAGCCAGCAGCGTAGGTGGCTGCTTGGCCAAGAAAAATCATGTTGGGTAGTCCCCAGGAGAGGTGTGTGTGACCTGAGCCTGTTAAAAACCTGGAATCTGCAGCTCTGGAGGAGATGCTCCATATCAGTCCAAGCTCTGGCCAGGAAAAGTGATCGGTAAGGACAGATTCATTTCCTGCGTCTCCTGCCTCATAGCTTTGTTCACCTTGGTCTGGCAGCAGCACCCTGGGTGCAGTTGGCTTCTGCTTAGCACCCAGTTGTTTGTTGTGGTCACTGTTTCAAAAAGTAGGAGGGAGGCTCCAGGCTGTCCCGTTCCTGGCGTGCCAGGGGAGTGCCAGGTGAAGGTTGCAATGCAATTAGAAACACAAACCCATTGCCAGGCCTTTGTGTTCCTTTGTTTCCTCTTGCCCATACCAACTCAAGTTACGAAACACAATAAGCCAGGGGTAACAAAGGGTCACGAAGGTACCGTGCTGTGTCACGGGCGGTGGGTTGGGGCCAGCTTCTGGTGACATTTCTGTGACAGTGCCCACAGGACCCTTTTCAACAATGTCCCGGAGTTGGTTTGTGCATAATTGATGGGTACCCTGAGGTTCTGCCTCACCTCCTCCCCAGGACGTCCTTTTCTGTGTTAGTTTATTTTTTAAATAATTAACAGACTTTGTGACTGCCTGTCTATCTGTCCCTCTGGAATTCCTCTCCAGCTGCTCTCATCCCTTTCCACCGCCCCTCCCTTTCCTCCCCAACACGATTTTCCTTTCACTCTGTCTTAAAGGGGTGTCTCTTATTTTCACTTTGTGCGATGGAACTGCTGAGCACTTTTTGAATATGAGATGCCCTTTGCTGCTTGCTGGTGTCCTGAAATCTTCCCTGCCCAGATTCCCTCTCTCCTTCCCATTGAAGGGCACCTTTGATGCAGGGTAACTCTTGCCTGATGGGCACCTTCTCTCCTTCTGAACCACAGTCATAAATTTCCCGTCCCTGTGGCACGAAGGGCTGGGTGCAGCTGGGGACGGACAGGGGCCCCCTTCCCACCCTGTTTGTCCCCTCCTGTGGCTGGTGGTGGCTGCTGTGGTCTGGCCCATGTGTGAGTTGGTGTGGCTGATGTGGATATGAGGTTATTCCCGCGACACTCCATGCACCTTCTGAAGGTGTTAGCAGCAAGGACGAGAGCCTGTTCCCTCTCTCTTCCCAGAGCATCCATTTCACTGTGGTGCCAACCAGCAGAGAAGCTGTGGCACATCTTAATGCTACTGGGGAAATCAGCTCCTGAAGGTGTTGGCTTCCCTTCTGCTGCCATGACTGCCTCTTTTCCCAGGGGAATGTCCTCCCAGCAGAAGAAGAGAAGCCTCAAAGCACAGTGGAGCTGCTGGAGATATTTGCTCTGTGTTTTGGGCTTTGTAAAAGTGGTCTGCAGCAAGGGTGGATGATGTGGCCCCAGTGGCAATTGTGATTTTTGTGTAAAAAACCGAGATCCCAGGGCAATGCTGGTTTCTGGGAGTGTGTTTGGGGGTGAGAAATGCTAAGGCTAGGCTTGTTGAACTTGAACTTCTTTTTGTTGTCAACAGAAGACTTTGTCAGGTTGTTCCTCTTGACCTCGTGTGATAACCACCTACCCATTTTAATCACTTAATAAATAACCTTGCTGCCCATCTCTGCTTGCCTGGGCTTGCTGCTCTCCAGACCCCCATTTTAATTGACACACAGCTTGTGGCGTGGCTGAGGGCTGTGCCAAGAGCACACATATTCCAGGCATGGTAGGCAGATAGGCCCCCTCCCTCCAACACCATCATTCCAAGCAAACATCAGTCAAGCAGCTGGCTTTGATGTGGGTCCTGGGCTTGCAGCCTCAAAAGAGGAATCTTGGGAGCCATGTTTGCACTGCTTCTTGTGCCAGAAATTGCAGCAATGTCATAACAGCCAAGCCAACTGGGTGCTCAGCATGGCGGAGGGAATATTTTGCAGCTCCTCAGCAGAGAGGGTTGTGCTGGAGAATAATCAAGAGCAGCCTGAGCTCGGCAGGGATTTGGGCTTTGAAAATAGTAATAATAATCAGGGATGGGGAATGGGTGATAGGGCTGTTGTTGGACCATCTGAGGCACTTGTCAGAGGACATTAGCCCTGCAATTAGGAGAAGCTGGGGAGGAGGGAAGGGAAGACAGCAAGAGCAGTGCTGCAGCAGGGAGGGCTTTGTGTCAGCACACAAAGCTTTTTTTCTCAGCAGGGCTGCTGGGATTTGCTCAGGTCTCCTCCCAGATAAATTAACTCCGTACAACACCTGCTCCTTTAATATGGCCAGGCTAACTCCACTGAAGACCTGGCCTTTCTTTCTCTCTCGCTCTCTTTTTTAAATTTTTCTTTCTTTCTTTCTTTTTTTTTTTTTTTGACATTGAAGCAGCCTGTGAACTCCCTTCTCCTGTTTTCTTCCATCCCTAAACCACCCTTTCTCATGGAGGGTGAGAATGTTTCCCCCCATAAAAAGGACTAGGAAAAAAAAAAACCCAAAACAGTTGAATGATTTAGAACAAAACCCCACCAAAAAAAAAAAAAAGAAAAAAGCCCAAGCTGGCAAGAGGTGAAGGGTATGTAATTGCTATTCCTTCTGCAGCCCACTAAAGCTGCATGTTTTAACCATCTGAGGACAGCAGGGAATTTTCTCTTCCAAGAGAGTCAAATGTGGCGTTTGCATTTTCTTTCTTTTCAGGAGGAGTGTGGGGTAAAAGAGGTGGGCTTCATTTTGCTTGGGATTAGCTAAAGCTCCTTCCACTTTCATGTTGGCAACATGAAGTTTCATCAGCCCTCTGATCCTGCCCTGAATAAAAATATAGCATTACTGTCAAACTGCAGAGCAGAGGGCTCAAACTTAACTGGATTAAAGCCCATTTGAGGCAGAGTTCTTGGCTTCATGGAGGGAGGTGTGGGGCCTCCTGTGCTCCCAAATTCAGCTCGAGCATAGGGGAGTTCTATTCATGCTGCTGACTGAAGAGCCTCAGAATTTTCTTCCAGGATGTTTGACTTGATGCTCAGCTCTGCCCTCACTGCAATTCCGTGTATTTGTCCTTGACACTGCCCCACTGGCAGCAGGCTCCCTCGTGGGTGGGGTGCACCTCGTATTCACGGAGATGTATGCACGTGTTTAATTGCAAATAAATGCCACATTTGCTTGTAGCTTGCTGTTTGCCTTTCCCATATGAATAAACATCCCTGGCTGCTCTGCTCTGTCCTGCATGCACCCTTGAGAACATTTTCACAGCCTGTTTGCTGCCCTTGGCTCTTGGTTTGCTCTTTGGACGCTTTTCTTGCCAGATTTTGCAGGTTTTTTCCTGACCTCTGCTGATGGCCCAACACGTTGTTGTTTAATGGTGTGTTTTACAAGGAAGCAGAAGCCTCATAGCATCTACTCCTGCCTTGTTGTGTGTTGTGCCTCCCATCTTGGTGAGCTCCTGCAAGCTTGGTTGTATCCCCATATGTCCGGTAATGAGCATGGGCTAATTGCCTAGGCAGATAGAAAAATAGATAGGTAATTTGTAGCTATTTAATTTTACATTAGGTGGAGGGATGTAGGGGCAGAGGCTAATGTTGTTGGCATTTCTTTTCAGGGTTGTTAACCAGATATGCTGCCTCTGGGGCATAAAAATGCCTCCCTCAGTAGAGCTCTAATACTTTTATTACATTCTTATTAATTTAGCAATGGCCTAAAGTCTGTGAGGCACCTTCCAAGGCGTGATCCCTGCCCCGAGGACCTTACAGACTAATTCCAAAGCATGATACAACCGGGGATTACTCAGTGAGGGCAAGGGCCTAATGGAGTAAGAAATGGTTTGTGTTAGATAAATGGATAAGGATGAATCAGTGCAAGAGTTAATCACATTGTTCCTTACAGGCACGTGGGGATAAAGCAGCTCCGTAGGAGATCTGTGGTGTCTTTCAAACAGGGACCATAGCTGAAGGTGTCTCCTGTCTCCCAGATCCACGTGGATGGGAAGCAACGTGCTCCATGTGCCAGAAGCTATGTGAGTAAATGGTCTGTCAACAGAAACCTTGGCTGTCATCTCAAAAACTGGCCATGTCCTGTCCCCCAGAAACACCAACAGCTCTCACTGCATCTCTCCTCTTGGCCCTTTGGGGGCAGTGGGCTGGGACAGGCTTTTTATTTGGAGTGAAATCATAAAGCTGTGCCTTTTTGCCACAGATTTCAGTTCTTGGGAAGCCACAAACTGATGGTCCCAAACAAAGGAGCTGTGCAGGAGGCTGGGGAAAGGGCCGGAGGGGAGCGGGGGCTGGAAAAGGGCTTATGCTCTGGGGTGGCCAAAGGGTTCCCCTGCTCCCCCCAGCACCTGTCCTCCCTGTCTGAAGCCTGTAAGCTGCCCAGCACGGCCAGAGGCTCGTGGGACAGATGGGTCTGCAACAGCTGAGGGAGCTCAGGGCAGGCGGGATGAAAGCGAGACGAGGAGCCCTCCCCTCTGAGCCCCGGCAGCGCGGGCTGGTGTGGGCCAGTGGGGAACATTTGGTGTCCATGTGGCATCTGGCAGCAGAGCTTGCTTCTCTGGCATTTCCTCTGGTGAAAGGAAGAGCAAAGCAATTCCTTTCCAAGCAGCTGCTCCTCTCCACTGGGAGGGAACAGCATCCTCCTCCTCCTCCTCTCTGCCCTGGCCCTTTGGCAGGGTGCTGCATCACAGCCCCAGGTAAACACCTTTTACACTCATTTACTCTCTCATATTTTTTTACTACTGAGAAAAGAAAACCTCTCTGCATCACTTACTTTAAGAACGAGTTGCTGTGGCAACTGGACGCTGCACTGAAAGTGCTCATCTCTGTCTTCTTGACATCATTGTTTGACTTTGAGTTGCTGGAGCAACAGATCTTTGGGAAGAGCCAGTGAGGCTGAGGTTTCTGTCTTTCTGTCTGTCTTTCTTTCTGTCTTCATGCTGCTTTTCTTTGGGGCCTGAGAGCAGCAGCAGTGGTTTGCTTTTCACTGAAGACACACACACACTGTTAACATATGATGGGAAGATGTCAGGCAGTGTTAGAAGAAATGGGGGTAAGGTCAAGGGCTCGTTACAATGGGGGAATTCCTACAAAACTGAAAGAAAGAGGAAGAGAATGAATGAGCTGTTATGTGTCCCAAGATCAGAGGGTTAGAGAAGTGCCTCCAGCACACTCAGTGTCAGGCATTTACCCTGTGATATTTTTCTGTTGGTGGTTCTGAGCCCCAGGTTTTACCAAAGCTGGGGTGACAAGCAGAGAATGTGAAATGCCATCAGATATAACTGTACAAGTCAATACCACAATGTAGCTCCTTCATTTCCTCTTAATGAAATATTAGACTTACAGCTTCCTTCCAAAAACTTTTTTCTTGCTGTCAGTGTTGTCTCTGGCCAAAGAGCAGCTGTGTAACCCATCCCACATAACTTTTTTCTGCAGTGGGGTGCAGGAGGGCACATGGACAGCTGCTTACTTAATTATTGCTCTCTAAAAGCTGTGTGTCCTCCATGGTAATTGCTCAGGGCTCTGCCTGTAGCCACACAGGGTGGTTGGGGGTGCTGCCCATCGGGTGCACCAATGCCACCCTGTGCCAGCAGCACAGAGGGACCATGTCTCTCCCCATTGGCACAGGGGTGTCTTGGTGATGCACTGGGGCTTCAAGAACCAGAATAATGTCCTTTGTCAAAATGTTTAACAGCCAGGAATGCTCAACTTCATTTTCCCAGAGTAGGACTCTCCTTTGGGTTTATGTACTGAGGTGGCTGACAACATCCAGGTCCTACCTCAGCATTTTGGGTGAACAGACACCATGGTCCTGCACGGAGCTCTTGGTGAATTGTGGCTGGTTTTCACAGAATCATAGATTCCTGGAATGGTGTGAGTTGGAAAGGACCTTTAAGATCATCTAGTTCCACCCCCACTGCCATGGGGTGGGGGTTTCCTCTGGGATTAGTGTTTGCAGAGCTTGAGGTGACAGCAGCTACTGGCTTGTAGCCTGATGCTGAATTCACAATCCTTTAGGTCTGAGTTTTGAATTTCTCCCTGGCAGGAGGCTGATCAGGTGTGGTGTGAAGGCCAGGGCGGGAGGGAGGCTGGAGGTGTGATGATGGATGCACTGGAATAAACTTTTGGTGTTATGCATTAAATTAGTAACAAGTGAAATGTCAAAGTGGGGATTGTTTTTGGCAAACATTTTAACCTTAAAACCTTAATGATAAACTAATACACTTTTAGCAGGCTAAACGTTTCCTTGATTACCTGATAACACAACCATAGGATTTCAATTTGTATTGGTAAATTAGGAGAGGCCTTAAGTGATGCTGTTGGATGGGCAAGGATCTGTGAAATTTGAAGTGCAGATTTTAATTGAAAGGGATTTGAAGTTAAATGTTCATTTTGAAAACAAAATCTGAGAAGTAGTAATAAAAAACGTTGAATCTGTTGGTGTCAAGATAAAGGCAACTGTCATTAAAAGGTACTTAGACTCATAGAATCATCAAGGTTGGAAAAGACCTCTAGGGTCACCAAGTCCCACTGTTAACCCAGCACTGCCAAGCCCACCATTAAACAAGGCCCCCCAGTGCCACAAAATTACCTAAAAACCTGAGATTTTCTTGTTCTGAGAATTCCTGCTAATCTGGCTGTCTGGCTCATACCAGATTTCCATATATATACAAAAGTGCAAACTTTTTCACAATGAAGTTATGGTTTCAGTATTACACCCTCAATGCCCACAAAATACACAGAATTCAAATTAACAAATATACATGCCTCAAAGTCTACACAATGTCAGCCACAAATATGCTGGCAAGAATGCTGGTTGCTAGAGCTTGGAGTTAGCTATTAGTGAACATTTGTATGGTGCTCAGATAATTTGTTCTTAAATGCCACACATGTACCACATGGTTCAGATGTGGTTTGAGGAGCCATAAAACGGGATTTCAGACTGGTTCTGTCCCTACTCTTAAAGCCATGGCTCAGTGAGGGCTCAGATGCATCTCAGCCATAGGTCTGGCATCCTGAGTCAGGGATTTGTGACTTGCTGGGGTTTGTGGGAGCTGAAAGGCACAGATGCAGCTGCTTATTAGTGAGTTTGTGCACGTGCCAGTCTGCAGTGAAATGTACTTGAAATAACCTATCCTAGATGCCTCTATGAGGATGATGGCCCTGATGATTTAGCTATTTCGGTTCCAGCTTGAATTATTCATGTATTTGAAAACACTCATGAATTATTTGTGTTTTTGCTAAATATATAATTTAAAACCCCAAATCCTTCCGACAAAAATATAATATTTATTTATTTCTCGCTGCTCTGATGTGCTGCCCCTAGCCTGAGACAGCCCTTCAGCCAGAGGTTCGTGGGGAGATAGGGAGTCAGGGCACAGTAACACATCAGCATCCCTACCTTGACCTGTGCCAGCAGGGAATCAGCCCCTGTTGCAGCAAGAAAAAGGAAGACTTGTTTAAAACTCAGATCCAGCCCCAGCTTGTTTTCTTTAATTCTGGGCACTGGGTTTTGGGGAGTGGTGGCTATCTTGCACACATGGGTTTAGGATGGAGAGGCTGCTTTCACAAGTTGACACACTTGGATTTAAGGTGCTCAGCAGTGGATCAAAGGAGCTTGATCCCCATGATGGAAACTCCAGATCTGGTACAAATTCACCACCTGGTTGAAATGCATTGGATGGCTCTGTGACCTGCCTTGATCCTGAGACCCTTTGTGCCAAGTGCAGAGCTGTGTGTCAGCTTCACACTGACACAATGTGGCCAGCTAACTCGGAGCTGGAGCACATCACACCACGTGCTCAGGCTAATTCAGCAAAAATGTGTTTGTGCTTGATCCAGATCGAATCTGTCCTGCCACGAAACCTCAGAGTGCAGCAGATGTGATATTAATAGATGTGGAACCACAGCCTGAGCCTCTCCCCCTCCCCAAACATCTGCAGAGAGGGGGGACGGCAGTGCTGGGAGGAGGCATCCTGCAGGGATAGAACTTCTGCTCTCGTTTAACTGTGTGAACTTCCCAGAGCTTACATTAATTTTAAAGAAAGCACTTTGGCAAAACTGACAAAAAACCTCGTCCCTTCACCTCTCAGGGGATTTGTTTCTTCCAGGGAAAGTTTGAGTACCTGCTCTCTAATGAAGCATCTTAATACACTGTGTAGTTTTTCTCTTTTTTCTCTTCCCTCACAGCTCTTTCACTGCAGTAAAACTGCTTTATCTAGCCCACAGTATCAGTAGTTTTTTAACCTCTTTGGGCTTCATATTATCTTGAAGATTTTGATTTCACCTGGGCACCATACTGCCCTGAACTGCCCAGTGCCACTGCTGAGTCCTTGAAAAATGTCCTTTCTATTTGGTTGCTTCTGAGAGACCAAGATCTGTGTTTTTCCCTAGTAAAAAAAAACCAAAAAAGCCTCAAAGCCTCATAGTTTTCCATGAGGTTCCCTGCTCTTTTTTTTCCTCTTGCATTGACTGTACATTCCACCAGAAATCTTTCATTTTCATGGCTTCTGTCATAAGAATTTAGATTCCCCCCCACTCCCTATTAGCTGATTAATGTGCTTTCATTTTGTCTAAAGTGTGTGTGTGAGTGTGTGTGCGTGTCCTCAACAAAAGCCTTTTCTCTCTTCATCTCTGTGTTCTGGGACTGAGGCCAAGTTGTGATTGTAATAATGTAATCTCTCCTGAATACTTGAAGTGATGGGAAAAAATGAGATTTTGAAAATGAAATAGATTAATCTATACAGCTAGAGGGGGGAAATCATGCATTTTAATTAGCTCTTGAGAGTAATTTTCCTTAAAGTAGTACAAGCCAGGTGTGCAAAAGTATTCTCCTGCCTTAAGAGTCTTGTTTCTCCTTCTGGAGTCCTTGGAAAAGATGGTGACAAGTGACAAGTTCATTTGGAATGCTTCTGTTGAAGGGATTGAACATAAGGTAACTTGATGGGACCTGATTTTTTAGAGGTTGCACTTAAGGATGTGTCTGAAAATCAAGCTCCTCTCCCCCTAAAAATGCCTCAAACCCTGAAGCAGCTGCTCACTTCAGCTTGCAGGAAGACTCTGGTTTTTTGTGTGCTTGTGCACACAGGGGAACGGTGATTTATCAAGTTGTTTTATTTAACTTTTGTTCAGGATGAGATCATTCCCTAAAAGGTGTTCACAGTTTATTCCCTTGCTGGCTGGGGCTGCTGGCTGTTCTGCAGGCAGGAGGGCAGGGAAAGAGGGTGTTTTTCATGAGGCAGGGGCTGCATTGGAAGAGAAAAGCTGAGCTGCTCTAACTCACTGTGTACCTGCTCCTGCTCTGCCTGCTTGGGAAAGGAAAATCTCTTGTCCATGGTGTGGTGGCTGTGCCTGGGTCACAGTCTGGGCTGTCTGACCAGGCAGTGGCTGGTGAACACCTTCTATAGAGCCAGCATAATCCAGTGACTTTTGATTGTCAGACAATGATCTTTGTAACCCTTCGTTGTGAAGCCACCTTAAATATTCACCCTGGTTTCCTTTTCTGATAATAGTGAAGGAGCAGTTTTCTAATGGTACAGCAAATAAAGTGTTGTGCCTGGGGCTGGAGAAGTGTTAGATTCATTGATGAAGATGTTTATTCATAGAATCATGGAATGGTTTGATTTGGAAGAGACTTTAAAGATCATCCAGTTCTAACCCCACTGCCATGGGCAGAGCCAGCTTCCACTAGACCAGGTTGCTCAAAGCCCCATCCAGCCTGGCCTTGAATATTTCCAGGGATGAGACAGTTTGGGCAATTTTTGGCTGACTGAGTCTGGTCTTTTCCCAGAACCACCTCCCCTTCTCCTGTTCCAGCTGCAAAACAAAAATCTCCCATCCTGGAGTGCTAACAAGCTCCTCAGCCTCCTCTTTCAGCCCTGCTCTATAACCAGCTGCAAAGGACACATGATGTTAGAGAATGTGCTGTTTTACCTCAGTCTGAGTTTTATATCCCAGCCAGGCATACTGAAAATTTTCAAACTTCCTTTTCAATCAGTCACTTTGGCATCGTAATGGCTTGGGTTGCTCTTTTCTTAAGTCTGTTTTAATTCTTTACCTTTGTATTTTAGCAGCAAGTTGCCTTGAATTTACAGTTCCTGTTGAATTCCTCTATGAATAGCACCTAGGTTTCCTACTCTGCAGCTGCAAACAAGGTTTAAAAGCTTTTGGGATTTCTTGGCAGCTAATAACTCCCAGACTCCAGCATAGTTCATTTTCAAAATGTTTCTCATGCTTCAATCTGGACAGCGTTATGCAGGTCAGGGAATCCTGTCAGACTGGGGGCCAGGGGAGGATGTTCCATCAAATGCTTTTTTGGCAAATTGGAAAAAAAAAAAAAAAAAGAAAGAAAAAAGAAAGAAGGCCAAAAGGACCTTTAGGAATACTGCTTAATATCCTTTCCATCCAAAATAGGAAAAGCACCTGTAACTGATGCCAAGCACAGGACAAAATAAATAAAAAAAAAAAAAAAAATCCCCAAGCAAAAAGCTCCAACTGGAAATATTTCCTGAATGATCTCACTGAGAATCCCGTAAGTGGCTGGATCAGTTTTCGGGAAAAGGGAACATGGGCTTGAGCTCCATACTGAAAGACAAGAAAAAGCTTCAGGGAAAAAAAAAAAAAAAAGAGGCAAACCCAGATGCAAGCTGTCAGAGGTGCTGGGATTTTTTTCATTCCTGGTTGGGACCTTTTGACATTTGCACGGAAAATGTCACAGGAATACGGCAAGACTTGAGGTGAGGAAACAGGTCTAAAAATTGACACAAAATGATGCTTGTAGCCCACCCTGGTACAGGGACAGAGCTTGAAGGGTGAATATTGTCTTTACAGATCTGTATCAGTGCAGGAGGCATGTGGCAGGTGATGCCTTGAGCAGCACAGGACTCGTTTGGTGTCACCTCGGACTTGAGCAGTTGGTTCAGCTGTGCTGTGTGGTAAATGCAGATGGTTTTGGTGACAGAACACTTCTAGGCTCATTTCCTCAGCTAAATTTCAGGCTCCTCATTATTACAGACTGGCACTTTTTAGCAAGAACATCGAGCTCATCACCAAGTTGGGGTTTGTCCTTAACTCTGAGTGGATCTTTGCTCGCGTCTGACCTAGAGTCAGATACTGTCTCTCCTTTTTAATTATGTGTCTGCAATTAGTATTTATTTTAGATTTAATCACTCAGTGCCTGTCAGCTAAAACCTCAATAATTTTGATCTTGTTGTCAGGAAGAAAGGAAATTAAACCTCAGGAGGTCACATCAAGACTGTGAGTCTGCTCTCAGTGTATTGGGGATCCTGGGCAGGACTGAGTGTATTTAGGGGTACAACCCAGAGGGAAATGCACAAGGTTTTTTTCTGTATATTTGAGCCAAACTGAGGCACCCAGCCACATTTGGATGGGTATTTTCACTTAGCAAAAACACCTGCTCAGAGCTGAATTTCACTCTTCAGAGTGAAATTTTTGTGACTCATTCTCTGCTTCACTTCTGCTCTTCTTCATTCATTGCTCCAAAGAAGTTAAACTGGATGTATCCTGAGGCACAAAGTCCACCAGTCTTTGCTTCCAGCTGCACTGGAAATGTTGCAAGGCATTTTCTTTTAGAGGTTAAGAAATATGATATGACTGGATCATACAGATCTGATGTTTTCAACCTGTAAATTGCAAAGGAATAGGAGAGGCCTCCCTCCTATTTTAACTGCCAGGAAAAAGAATCCTGAAATCTTTCTTTTCCATTGCAACATAGACTCATGAGATAGAAGGGACTGAGACCTGCCAAAGTAAATCCTCATTGAGAGCCTGCTTGGAGCTTTAGAAAAGATTTGAAGAACTTATCTGAGTTGAATTAATTTGCCTGATCGTAGTGATAATTTGGCTGGAGGTGTTCCTTCCCCTCAGACACGCTGCAGGCTGCATGCTGTAGTACTTAGGCACAGGTTTAACAAGAACAGAGAGTCTCAGGAAACTTCCACACCACCATGTGAGCACCTTCAGCTCGCCAGACTGATGCACTTCATCAAAGTGGACTTTTCTGTCACAAGGTGATTGCTGGATGTGAGGTACAAGCCTGCAACTGCAGGTCTGCTCAGAAGGACAAGTAATGCATGTGCCATATGGTAGAAATTGATGTCTGGTAAGAGATGTTTCATATATTCCAAGAACAACATTTGCTCCAAATGAAAATTCATACTCTTTAACTCTTTTTTAACCCACAGCTTGTTTTTTAAGTTGAGATTTCTGCTGAACTTAAGGTTCTGCTTTCTCTGAGACTCCACAGCATCCGTCACAAGTACTTCACCCTTCCTCCACAAATACTCTCTGTGGGCTCAGCTTCACGTGTCCCTTCATCCCAGGTGGCCTGCTGGGAGGGCTGTGCAGTGCTGACAGCTTTTAATGAGCTGCAGAAACCCAGGGCAGAGAGGGCTGCTTTCCACAGGGGAGGGCAAGCTTATCTCTTTATTTCCAATCTCAAAAAGACTCTTGGGGTCCTGGGAGATGAAGGGCCTGTGTGTGTAAATGTAAGAGCTAATTACAGCAGTGTTTCTGGCAAGTGAAGATGATGGAAACACCATGACAGAACCATCCTTTGGCAAAGGTGTGGTTGGAGAGGGCATTTCTGTCTCAGGTTGTGTGCTCCAGGACTGTGCCATCTCATTGAATGCTTATTTAGGAGAAACAGAGGGAAGAGGCTCCAGCATTATTGAATAGCTCAGTATTTTAGTGCACTTGGAGTTTCATGGTCTGATGCTTCTTTTAAAAAATAGACATTTTTTTTATAAATTATAGTCTTGAGTTGTGATGCCTTACTTCATAGGAATGACCCTGATAAGTTCTCTTCACATAATTTAAATCTGACTTGGTTCAGCAATAGTAATGCTTCACTCTTTTTGGATATCTTCAGTGAAAATCATCTCTAAATCATCCTTTAGGAACAAATGTGGAAATGCAGTAATGTCTGGAGTGGAGGATGAACAGTGTTCAAATAATGCTGGCGCTGCTCAGCACTGAACTTTCCTGGAGTGGTAATTAACAAAAATACCATATTTCTCTGAATCTTTTAGGGGCATGCAAGGCATCAGAGTGTGCTGAGTGGGTTTAGAAATAGCCATGCAGGCCCTGACTGTAGGACTGACTGGGGGTCTCCTCAGAGCTTCATACAGTGATTTATCAAGGGGCAAGTGTTCCCCACTGCTCCCCGACCTCTCCAAGCTTGTCCAGGAGAAAAGGGCTTCTACCAAACCCTCAGCCCAGGATCTGCAGGATACATGGAGATATGGATATCTTCATAACCAGTTGGGCTCTGGGTATATGACAGGCAAGCAGAGGTCTTGGCACAATGACAGGCACAATAGTCCTTCAGCTGCTCCACACATGATATTAAACACATCTAATAGAACATATAAAATAATTATCTATATAGTTTGTATACGTCTTGGACTCAGTTATGCTTTTCTCCCTGGCACATTTCCTTTTCTTCCTCTCCATATATGACTCGGATCAAGCCATGCAACCTGAAGTGCATTTGGCTGGGTCTTGTGAGGCCTTTTAATTCCAGTGGGGCAAAGAACCATGTGGTCCAGAGTCCCATCAAACAGAGTGGCAGAAGTTGTATCTGGTGGAGTCCAGGGTGTCACATCATCAGTTCAAAATGAAGGAACAAAAACAGAGCAGAGAATTGCAGCCAATGTGCTGGGAGAGGCTCCAAGAAAAGAGCAAAGCTGCCTTTCTGTGTGGACAAGACGTGTTAACTGGACAATGGAGTGGAGAAACACCAGGAAACAGAGACCTTCATTTGCAGAGACAGACTTTATCCAGCACTGTCTCCTTTCTGCTGGACTGGCATGTGTCTGTTTTGACTGGTGCCAAAAGAGGGTGCAGGGCAGGTGCTGGGCTTCTGTGACAGCCCTGAAGACTGTAACTATCTGTAGTTTGTGGTACACAGATCACATATGGCAACAGAGGGAGGTTTTCAAGTCTCCTTTTCCATCACTTAATGGGACTCTGTCTGCAGCAAAGAGGAGAGTCCTGGGTCTCTTCCCATGTCTGGATGTTTTGCTGGAACAATATCTGTGATGCACAGACCCAGCTTTTTCCCCAGGTTTGAGGGGGAAGAGAAACTTAGGGAGAGCTGAAACTGCTGGTAGGAAGGAGAAAGCCTGCATATATTTTGCTTCATGATTATGTAAGCAGCCCACACTTATGCAGGTTGTAGTTGTTGGCTTCTCAATATTAATATGATGGAAAAGTGCCTAGAATGATGGATGAGCTCCTTTAATGGAAGAATGCTTTGTGTACCTGTTAGTCAAAAATTAATCTCTAAATCTCCAGCAAACTGAAAGGCACTTTTATCTGCCTGAAGAAGATGATGTTGGTTCAAGTATTTTTTTTTTCTGACTGTACCGCTTCCTATCAATATAAAATCTCTACAGAGAAGGAGGCTGTGAAGAGAGCTTGTGCTGAAATGCAGTTCTGTGGGAGATATTTCATGTTCTCCTGAAGCTAGGAAGGACAACCATCCAGAAACAAGGCAGCTGCTGGAAAATACCCACTCCTCAAAACACCAGCTGGTGTGTCCTTCTGCAACCACTCTGATTTCCACATTGCCTTAACCAGTCAGTCCAGTCAGTGCTGGCAGGCTGCATTTTCCTGTCACTTTTCTCAGCGCTGGGATGAGATGAGTATCTGCCTGACAGTGGCACAGGGAAGAGGAGGTTCCAGGACTCACAGCCGGCAGATGCACAGATAAAGATGAGAGGACATCTGGTCTCACCCGCAGCCTGTGAGACAGGCTCTTGGCAGAGGTTTCTGAAGTGGCTTGAAGTGGGGAGGAGGGAGGGGCTGCTGGGGATCACAGGCCCTTCTTCTTTTGAAAACGCAGGAGGGTCCTGGGGAGAGGGCTGGGTGGGAGAAGCTGCCAGATGCGAAGGGATGCTCAGCCAAAGGGAAACTTCCAAAGGCTGAACCTGATTTTCAGGCGTGCAGGGGTGTTCCCAGGCAGAGCTTTCAGACTGGTCTCCCTGCTCAACACTGCTCCCAATCAGAATGATTTTCAGGCTAGTGGTACGCTGCCCCACCCTCGCCCCCCACAACTCGCACGTATCAACCAAAGATACACAAGTTTTGGCTTTTTTTCAGGTTCTTGTTATTTAAAGAAAGAATAATCTCAAGTAAGCACAATCTGTGACCAACCTGTAAAGACATTTCAAGGTTGTGCTGTCTGATAAGCACAAATAGAGATTGATTATCTAAAATTCATGTATCCCCCTGAAGCCCCCCAACTCAGAAGTACAAATATCTCCCACACACAGAATCACCTAGGGTCAAATTCTCTGCTGGTGTAAACTGGCAGAAATCCATTGACTTCTCCCATAAATCAATTTAATTAAAAGTGTCTTCTGATGTGTCTTTGTTTAGCAATAATGTTAATTTGAGAAGGTGTGATGGCAAGAAAACAAATCCCTTTACATTCCCTCCCTCCAACCCTCTGGCTCAATTTTGTTTGTAAAGAAAATATTTATTTTTTAAAACCGGAACAATAAATGTATTGTTCACAAGGAGTCTTTTGTCCTGCCAATACATTCACTCAGAAGAAGCTTGTCTGAGGTTGTGTATTGGAGAGGGAGGAGAGAAAGGGCCAATTCACAGGTATAGATTGCCCATATACGTAGGGACAATGAGTTCACCTGATAAAATCAGACCACCCTCCCTGCAAAACTATACCTGAAGCATTAAAAAGTTAGTACTTTTCGAACTTCTGAAATGCTCTGATTTATTTAAGAACTTTTTCTTTTATCTTTCCTACAAATCAGACTATTCCACCAGGACTATCCCATTAGGCTCAATTCAGCAAAATGCTCCCGAGCTTAAATTCACCAGCAAATCACTTAAACACATGCTTAACTTTAAGCAAAAGCTTAAGTCTCAGGCATTCAAACCATTCGTGTATGATTTATTCCTTTCCTTTTGGAGAGCAGGAGGAATGTAACTTGGCCAATCCACAGCCGATAAGGAGGCAAAACCAAAGTGACAGACCGAGGTGTTGGGAAATATTTGCTTGGCTCTGAACTTGTGTATTGGCTGGAGCAGGTTCAGATGTTTCCTTGAACTCTGTAGGGAATCCTCACGGGTTTTTTCCTGCTTTTCACATGGGCTTTAGGCAACACGGGGGCTCCTAAGCCCCAGGTGCTCTTGCTCAGCACTTGACAGCATGTAACACTTCAGGACTGCATTGGGAAAAAAAATTTGGGACAGATGGCCAGCCTGCTGGATTGCTACGGTTGTCAAGGGTCAGCTCTCAAGTAGGTCTCTCTCAGTCTTCAGTGCATCTGTGATTTTAGATTATTTAAAGCTGTATGGAATACGTGTCATGAGCATTTTCCCACATTTACGTCCTGCCGGCTCTCCCAAAACCCTGAAATGTCAGGTGTCACTGTTCCAGCCTTATTTGTCATGTACCAAAACAGCCTCCCAAAACAGGTCGTGCCGGAGCACTGTCACCACAGCCGTTCTTTTAAGCATCCCTTGGGATAATTTGATTTCCTCTGCCGAAGGAGCCATCCCAGCCGTGCCCTCGGGCTCCAGGTTGAAGCACTCGTGCCTCTGCAAACGACACATCCACAAAAGGATGTTGGCACTGCACTCTCTCCGGGTCTCAGCCCACCTCATCGCTGTCACCAGGCAGGAGCTGCCTCTCAGCCCTCCCTTCTTTGCAGAGCATCCCCAGCCCACCGTGCGGGCAGGTGCTGTGACCAGTGGGATCATCCAGAGGTTGCCAGCGAGAAAGTCCTGGAGTGCTGGGGATTAAACCCCCCCCTGGAGAAACCTGGGGGGAAACCCAGGCATTGAGTATACGCTTTGCTCAGGAGAACAGAGATGTAGTGGGATAACGCGAGGGTTTTTTTGGAAGTACGGGAGGCTTCAGCTCCAGTCCTATCTCACAGCTCATCACCTCCTGCCTCTGCTCCCGAGGAGATAAGGGCTGCTTTTCCTTGATCTTCACTTCTGCGTCCTCCCTGAATACAAGGGTGCAGTTCTGCCATGCATGAGGAAGGAGCCTCTGTCGGTGCTGCTTACAATGAGACCATCCACTGAAACCGTATTTGTTTTATTAAATCCGTTTTTCTCCGCGGTTTCCCCATATTTTGCTGGATGTGTTGAGCTCATGAGACCTCTCACTTCCTGAGATGTTTATAGACTTTAATAAAGCATCTGATGGACAATTTTGTCCTTTGGGGGCGCCGATTTAAATTTTAGCCTGTATTAAGGGAGGAGATATTGGGGAATAAACTAATATTTCTTACGTAGGAATCTTCGATCCAAAGCACCTTATTTTACAGAGTTAAACATTACTGCTGGAAGTGTTTTCAAATTTGCACAACATTGAATCCTAAGAATAGTTCTGAATGAGCCTAAAACTTGTGTGTCCTTTTGCGGACTGAAAGAGGGAAAAGAATCAGAAAGGGATAAAAGAGAAAAGACTGCAGGAGCTAAAATAAAGAAAGACAATCCCTTCATCACCTGAATAAAACCCACTAAGTGTTGAAATGAGGTCGAAAGATATTCGTTAAGACTGTGAAGTAGAAAGGCAGCAATTATTTCTTTGCAAAATCTCTCTTAAGGACTTAAGCAGAAGCCTGGAGGGGGCTGCTTCCAGCTAGAAGGAATTGCCCCTGGCTTTAGCAGGAGAGGGAAAGAAAGGAAGCAATTACCCACGGAACAATGGCCCATTAAGACGCTCCTTTCTGTTTTCAAACCCGAGCTCTCTCCCCAGTGTGATTTCCAGCTGGGAGAGAGGAGGAGAGGGCCCCGTGGGAGGCAGCAGCTGCAGTGGGGAGCCCCTCGTTGCTGGCTGGGACAGCCCCGATAGCCAGGCAGGAGATGGAAAGGAGATGGAAATCCCGTGTGTGACCTCTGAGGAGGCTCATTCCTTCAGGGATGGGTAGCTGGAATAGGGTTATCCTGTGGACCCAGTTTGGGAAAGCCTTTCTTCATTCAGCAGGTTGTACCAGGGGAGGTTTAGGTTGGAAATTAGGAAAAAGTTATTCACAGGAAGGGCTGTCAAACACTGGAACAGCATGCCCAGGGAAGCAGTGGAGTCACCATCCCTGCAGGGATTTAAAAGTTGTCTAGGTGTGGCACTTGGGGACGTGGCTTAGTGGTGGGCTTGGCTGTGCAGGGTTAGTGCTTGGATTTGATGCCCTTAGAGGTTTTTTCCAACCTAAATGATTCTCTAATTCCTACTCCTCTCTGCACTGGCTCCTCCTCCACACTTGCTGACTCCCTCAGGTGTCCTCCACAGCCAAAACTCATCCCTCTGCTCCTCTGGAAGTTAGAAGGAGCAGGGGAGGATTAGTCAAACAAGCATAAAGTGGAAATCCTGAGCCCATTTAGAAAAAAACCCACTTTTAAAACTAGAACCCAGATGAAACCATTGCAGTCCCCCTCTCAAACCTGCCTTGCCATCAGAGCACATTGCAGAGCATCTTGCATGCAGCAGGAAGTTTCTGGGGTTTAAGGCATTGCAACAGCAAGATCCCTGGCAGGATGAAATAAATCAGCAGCACACATGGCCCAGTGTGAAGGGCAGAGAGATGACTTGGAGACAGGAGATCCTTCCAGCCTCCACCACCCTTCCAGGCAGGGGGTGGAAGGAGGGACTGCTCTGTTCACCTCCCACCTGGGAGCACTGAGGGGGTTTCAACATACACAGACAACAGACAGACAGGCACACACATGTTCTCTGTATGGCTGTACTGCACCTTGGCCCTCCAGGAGCAGGGGTTCATCCATTTCCATTATTCCCCAGCGCCTGGCTGTGCAGAAGCAACCGGTGGCACCCATGTGTCAGGCTGAGTACAGGGAACAGCTGGAGCCTGCTCTGTTTTATGAGGTCTGTAAAGCTCTTGTAGGTGCTGGCAGCCTCTTTGCCCCTCCTCTCCCACTCCAGCCACATCTCCCCCTCCTCCCAGAGCCAGGCACCCAGCCTTGGCCTCTGGCCCCAGGGCTGTGCACAGCTGGACAATATTTTTGGGCTGCTTGAAACAGCCAATTCCCACTGCCTTTCCCAGCCAGCCTCGTTGCTCTCTATGTATGACCTTAAACCCTTCTTCCTGTTCTCCCTCTTGCTGCCTTTTTCTTACATTTTGCCTGCCCTGACCTGCTTTTTTTCTGCACTTTTCCTCTCCCCATCCTTTCGCAGTTAGGTCAGAGGGATGCTTTCCCATCTCCAGGACGCTTATTTCTAGTTGTCATCTCTGGGTAGTGTTCTACCTCTTTCCTCATGATTCTGTTACCAGATCTGTATTTCTGTCAAGTTGTATTGAAGGCATTTCTGCAGCCACAGGTTGTCCTGAGTGACTGGATGGGTTTGCTTACCTGGGTGGAAAGCAGCCCAAAGCCTCGGTGGTCTGTGTGCACCCTCCACTCTTGTCAGGCTGCTGGAAGCTGCTGCCTTGTTCATGTGTGTGCTGCCTCACATGTGTTGGAGGGTGATTTTCCCCTTTCATTCTTCTCTGGATAGAGCTGACTTCAAAGAGATTTTGTTCTTCATATCTGCAGGTCAAACCACTTGAGAAAATGATGGGAGCAGGGCTGATCCCTGCAAGGTCTGTGGGTCAGCGGTCAGCAAGGAGATGGGTTTTGTTCCCTGGTCAAAGGGAACTTGTTGCAGTCCCTCTTGGGGTGGTCTCTGCAGGAAGTTTGATAATGGGAAAACCAGCCAAGGCAGGGCTGCAGTGCCCCCAGGGACTTCAGTGTCCATCCAAGCTAGAAGAACCTGATGGATGAAATGTATATTTTGAGCTCATCTAACAAAATGACCTTGCTCTCTAGTGGAAGGTGTCCCTGCCCATGGCTGAGGGGTTGAAATGAGATGATCTTTAGGGTCACTTTCAAACATAACCTGTCCATGATTCCATGATTCTAGGCAACAACCTGGATATTGCTGTGGATGCAGCCACTGCTGGGCATCAGTTTTGCAGGTCCCTGATGTTTTCATGTCCTTTAAAGCACAAATCTATTCACCCCTGTGGAACAATGGGCTAGATCTGCTCTTGAGTCCCATGAGCAGATTTCTCCTCCATTCATGCTGTGAAGCCTGAAGTTTGCACTATTTTTCACCTGAGCCCTGCTTTGGGGTTTACTGGTGGAGAGGATCTGAAGACAGTAAGGAGTTTGGGTAGGTCTGAGGAGGGTGAGAGCAGGTCACAGGTGAACCTACCCACAGATGGCTCCTCTCTGCTATCTGTTGGGAAGGGTGATTGGAAATAATTTAAGTCACAGAGCTCAGGTGTTGAGATGATGGCCCTCCTCAGAGAGTACAACTACCCACCCAGGCTATTTTCCTTTTTGTTTACCTGGGGACAGGGCTGTTGCTCTGTTCTCCTCTTGTCTCACCCCTGTCCTGCTCTTAGCTGGGAATGAGCAGTAGAGCTCGTGTGCAGCCGTGCGTGGCTCCCCTCTGCAAGCTCCTCTGCCTGGTAAGGCATAATCCTGATAAAGCACCATCTGGGCTGGAAGTGTGTGAATATCCAACATGACAGCACCTCAAATTCCTTCTTTATGCTTATTAATAACAAGCTGTAAAAATAGCAGTCAGACAAGATGAGATCATAAGGCTGATCGTGGGATGCCATATGCTGTCTGTTTTACTGAGTGAGACACACAGAGGAGACCTGTGCTCTCCTGCCAGAGCAGGGTGGGGCTGGGGGGCAGCAAGGGGTGTATGGCCTCTATTCTTTTTAGGATAAACCATGGGGATCAGAGAGGCACTGCTGGAAATTGCTGAAAGCCTCTGAGTCTGAGGAGCAGTGGGTCTGTGGACAGGACAACTATTCCATGGGTTTGTGGTGGCTTCATCTGGTTGTGACTCCAGCTGCTCTGTCCTGACCACATAGCTCTGTTTCTTTGAGGTGATGATACCTTAACAGAAACCAAAGATTTTGTTTTTCTTAAATTCTGGTTACTGTGAACTTAAGATTTGAAAAAATGCGGAGAGAAAACACTGGGCTCTTTTATGTTTGTATGTGCTTCAAAAAGATGATGTAGATCTTGGCCAGCTGTGGGATAGCAACATTTTCTATGCTTAAAGGCATGATATTTCCAGCACCTAGCAGTGTCCTGTTTGTCTTTCATAATCCTCTGGCTGAGAAGTGTTAGTGTAGATTAGGGCTCTTCAAACTCTGATAGCTGGTGGACAACAATGCTGTGTTAGTGAAGTGTGAAGGGCAAGAGCCTGCTCCCTGCTGACCCAGACCAGGCTGCTGTGGTTTCTTTTGCCTAGGGAATTTGCCTGTGTTACACCTGGGCTGTGGTTCGTGGCAAGCTGCAGAAATAAACTTTCTGAATCTTTCATCTGTTTAAGGAATTAATTTTCCAGCTCAGGATGTTGCTCCCTTGGTACTGCCCTGGGCTGTGGAGCTGCATTTTCTGCAGATCCTTATGCTGGTGCATTTCTGCCTTGCTGTTTTTGGGGAGGTGACCCGAAAACCCAAACCAGCCTTTGCTCCTCCCGTCCTCAACGAGGCTCAGGTGCCAATTAAACCTTGCACAACCCAAGAGCAAGCGGGACCTTCGCGAATATCCCTTCCCAAAGTTCTGCTGTCCCAGGATGTTTGCATGAGTCATTGTCTGGAAATCCAGGTGGCCAGATGTCCGCCAGATACCGCTGGGCTCCTGCGGAAGGGGCCGAGGAGCCGGGGCTGCTCCTTCTCCCCTCGCCCGGCTCCCTGCGGAGGTGCGGCGCAGGTGAGGAGCTCGCACATCCATCCATCGCTGCGGCACCGAGCCAGCCATTGTGGGGCCGGCCCGGGGGGAGGCATCTGCGGCAGCTGGGTCCATCTCTGCCCCCCACCCTGCCGGGAGGGAGCTGGGCAGGGGGGCTGTTGTCACAGCTGCCCCGCAGCCCTCGCTCTCCAGCTGCTTTTGGCTGCCGCGCCGGTGGCTTGTAGGGAGCAGAACCGGGGACCCCTGCAGGCGCCCGCTCCAGACAGCTGGGGAAAGGCTCCTTTGGGTTTTCCCGGTGCCAAGGGCTTTTATTTCTTAGCACGGCATTAATCTGAGGTCTCTGCCTCTCCCTGTTCCCCTCCGGCCCGTGGGCTGCAGGCTCCGTGTGAAGCACAAGCGGACAATGTTGCTGGAGAGTTTATATCTGGAGTTTCTGGAGCGAGGCGAAGTCCTGCCTTGGGCTCTGGGTTCTGTTGGCTTTGCAACCAAGATAGTATTTTTTAATAAAACAAAAATAAAAGGTTCATTTTTTTCCTTATTTTTCAAATTGTTGAGAAGTCTGGTGGCAATACAAAATGAGGACATTATGTCGCTTTCAGACAGTGACACACGAGCTTTTGATGAAAAATTGATAAAATAACTAGTGTTGAACTTAATAAACTTTAAAAAGCTGTGAAACACCAAGGAGTCCTCTTTTGAGGAAGGTCATTGTCTTTCCAGAAGGAAAACCAGATTTCTGAGGAATAAGTGTGGCTAGATCTGGCTGGTAACTTGTCAGCAGTGAGTAGTGGTCTCTCTCCTTGCCTCAGATCCACCTCCAACCTTCCCCATAGCCCTGAGCTGAGCTGTGCCATCAGTGTGCAACCACAATCCATCAGCCTTCATAGCTCAGGCAATTCTCTTCCTTCTTGAAGAGGTAAAATCAGCCAAAGCCCTCAAATTCTGTTGCTGTGAGGAACAGGACAGTGCAAGAAGCAGCTCTGCCCCGAAGTTCCTCCTCATCAGTGCAGTTATTCCATGGGCACATTGTTCCCACCTGTGCCCACCTTGGGGGATGTAGGGATTAGAGTTCCATAAAGCACTGCCATGCTCCAGGAGCAGGGTAGAAAACCCCTTTTTGTATGTGTCCCTGAAGCAATCTTGCTGGAAGGTTAATCAGGGCAATGGCTCTGCAGGAGCCTGTTGTAATTGTCAGATTTAGGATGTTGGGCTCTAAATAAATCTTAGCTTTTACTTTGCTGGGCCAATTCAGGCTAGAAAACTGAAGTGACAGCTTAAAGCCAGGCTTTTCAGATTGGCTTGTCCAAGATTGTGCATGTGTGTTATGTGGCTAAATGCAAATAAGCTGCTCCCAGAAAACACAGTCACAAGTGCTAAACTTATTATCCGCATGGGCTGATGATGTGAGCGACTGGAAAGCACATAAATTACCTTTTTTCTGCTCAGAGTGAAAGTGATACTGGTGCTGCAGTCCCTGACAGTAAGGAATGACTCTTTCTGGTTGGACAGGTTTGATTGGCTGCTAATTTACTCTTGCTCCTCTCGTAATTCAGCACAGTTTTGTTGATGCGCTCTGCCAGCTCTCCCCAATTTGCTGCTAGGAGGATTTTCATGCAAGTGAATTGTGAATTCCAGTTAAAACATGTACGGAGCACGCTCCTGCTTGATGGCTCTGTGCTTGGATGTCGCAGGAAGAGACACTGTTTTGTATAACTGCAAGAAAAATACCATGTTCTAATTAGTGTAATTTATAGTCCCTTGCAGGCTAAAACAACAGCTGATGAGTCATGGAAGTTCCTTCTTCTGACACTTGCTGAAAGAAATGTTATTTTAGCTCCCATGATTTTTGGGGAGGGGGGAGGAACAGGGTGTGGAGGATGTGAAATGCTTCACCCCCTCTCCAGCACATACATCCTGCAAAGTGTTTCCTGTTTGAAGCTTTCTGGGGTGGTTGCTGTGCAGTGAGGGAACACTGATTATTATGGCCATGTCTAATTATCAGTCATGGTGGATCCCAGTTTGGGTTCCTGTGTCTGAGCTGGAGCTCCTGAGCCCACTGTGGTTGCTGGGACAGGAGGTTTCAGTAGCTGCAGTAGTGTCAGTGTTGAATTTATAGCTGAACAGGCAGAAGCATGAACACTGAAGTCCCCTGTGCTCTACCTGGGCGCTGGTGTTTGTGAACAGGCTCGCTGTGGGCAGATGAGAAAGCAGTGACAGGTGGGACTTTCAATTCCATTTTCAAGAATGGTCTTGCCATTGAGTTTCAACCTTGTCCTACCCCTCTGGCCCAAGCCTTTATTCAAACTGGTCTCTGCAAAGGAGAGTCACCTGGATAAATCAAAGTTTTACTTGGGGTTGGTTTTTCCACTCTGAACGTGTCACTGATGACTGGGTGAACTGAAACAAACAGCTCAGGACCTGCCTGCGAGCTGCAGGAGTGACAGGCACAGGGGTGGGGACCCTCCCACCTTGTCCTGGGGACTGTCCCTGGCCATGTAAGTCTGGCTCCGACCATGAGAGGTCAGCAATGGACCTGCCCTGCAGCCAGCTGCCCTCCTTGGATCGGAGGCTGCAAAGTCCCCTCCATTCAGGTACAGGGGATGCTGTATGGATATTTTGCTCAGCGTGTGCTGTCCATGCCTGTGTTTGGAGTGCTCAGTGACATAAAATAAGCTCCCTGGAACAGTGGTGTCTCTGGCAAGCTCTTTCAAGTGTTTTGCCCACAGCAAAGCTGAAGATTTCTTCACTGAATGTTTCTTTTTCGTCCTGGTGGCTTTTTTGTTTGGCCACCATGAGATACTGGCGTTCTTTGGTTTTTGCTGTTGGAATATTATCCAAGAATTGCAGACTTCTTGCACACTTTGTGTGCAGTTGTGGCTGTCTTGCACACTTTGTCTATGAATTTCGAGAACTTATGGAGGCTTTTGGAGGAAAAAAGAATTCTACAAATCTGAATCTTTGGGTAAAAATGAAGTTGCAGAGAGTTCAACCAATGACATGTCAACTACGAAGGGTCCTCAGACAGCAAATGAAGTGGCCATTGCCTGGCTCTGCTAAAATGTGCAAACAACTGCATTGGACCACAGACCTCCTCATGCTCCTAGAAGTGTTACTTCAAGTTCTGGCTTAGTCCATGATTTTTGAGAATTTCTTCAAAATCCAGTGTGCTCGTGGCAGAAGAATCATTGCTGGTTTTGCTGTTTTGGCTCTGACAGTGGAGTGTGTACCTGAGAGTGGAGAGTCAGAAATGGCTCTGTGAAAGTGGTCAGGGATGAGTCTGGTGCTGTGTGAGAATGAGAATCCTTAAGGAAAAGGAATCTTACAGGGGAGGGGTAAGAGGGGGCCACAAAAAGCCCACCCCAAGCAACTTGCTAGAACTCTGTAGGGTTTTTGGTGATCTCTGTGTAACTTGGTGCATCTGGAGCAATGTGTGTGACCTTTGTTATGCAGGTTTATCAAGGTCAATGATGCTTAAAAAAAAAAAAAGGCAGGAAGAATTCTGCTTTGTATCCATATCCAAATGCTCTGTGCTTGTGTAAAAACCCAGAGTAACTCCTGAGGCAAGTGATGATCTCAGCTGAGTGGTGCCAGATAACAGGATTTCTGGCAGACATACACAATTCTAAGGTGCTTTTCCCAGCTATTTTTATGACTGTTCATGAGATGGTATTTAATCCATTACTGATATTTGCAGCATGACTTTAGAAAAACAGTGGAGGAACAGCTTCCAGAGGAGCTAATTTCTCAGGAGGAAAATTTCTTTCTTAAGGACTGCACTTAACCTGAAAATTTCAAATCCCCAGGTAAATTTATCAAGCTACTGGTTTTAAAAATATATTGGTTGAAACAGATTTTGGGTGAAAGGATCTCTCAAGTGAGTAGCACTCAATTAAACTTAATCTGAATCTCCTCTTTCCTGATGTATTCAGTTTTAGCTTATCTTTCTTCTTCTATCTTTCTAGCAAGAGGCCTAAAATCCTATTTTCAGGTTGTGCTGAAGTTTTAAGGGTTGTGACAAAACCAGAAGTATTTTAAAGCAACATCTTCAATGTATTTTTCTGTATTTTTCTATATCTTTCATATATGATTAAAGAGTTTGCAGATGCCTTGTAGCTCTTCCTTTCTTGGTCTTATTCCACCCTTCAGCCTCTTCTTTTGTTCTTCTCATCAGTCACTGCTGTGTGAATTGTCTCAGTCCCTCCAGAGCACCAGGTTGGCATCTGAATAGTCCCAGAGAGAAGAACACATTTCGTTGTTCTGGTTAAATCTCTGTTTGATTTTTCCCAGAAAAATGGGAACAGAAGCAGATATTGCTGAGACAACAGTGAAAGAGTTAATAGCTGCTTATCAATAGTGTGGGTTTTTTTTCCCTCTGGGCCTGTATCTAACAGCTGGGGTGACTTTCTACAGCCAAGTGTGGCACATACTTGCCATTGTGAATGGGGATATTTTTCTTCCTGCCGGTTAGGAATTGAGGATGGTCTTGATGAAAAGTCTTAAAAGGCCTCCACGTGTGGTAATGAAATGTTGTCACACCATGTAGCTTTGCTGGAAAGGCCCCTGGGTTTCACAGGGCAGGGAGGTGGCTACGAGCTTTTGTTTGTGGCTTCCTTCCCAGAACTGCCACTGGCCTGGAGAGTGGCCCTCTGCATCTCCTCCCACTTGCATATCACATGGCTTATCTTCCCTCTGCAGAGTCTTTCTTCTCTCTGACAACAACCCATAGCACTGATAAGATGCATTTTCAAGCCAGAGGAATCATCCATCACAGCTTGTTCTTCTCTGGCACCAGGTATGAGGCTCAGCCACAGGGATGGTTGGTACTCAGCAGCCTCCAAAGCTTGGTTGCCCAGGAAGATTCTGGACTAGACTAACCCAGCCCTAGGGAAAATGGAGCTAATTAATGTTCTAGTGCTGAAATTTGTTTTCCAATGTGTTATCTCCAGAGATGTCTCCTGAAAGAGTCCAAGCCTGGGCTTGGATGTCCGAGGGGTTGGTCTGGACATGTCAGTGACTGTTCATCCCTCCTATCACACACCCAGGGATGGGAGAGGTCAGTCAGTGCCTTGGACAGATACTAGAAATATGGATGGTATTTCTGCCTCTGAGGCAATTCCTTTGTGATCCTACAGGCCACTCTTGGCATCCCCAAGTGTTTTGTCAGGATTTAAGCCCTTTATTTTAGGGAGCAATGTTTAAATTTGGTTTTTCATATCCTGTGCCTTTGCTTCTCTGAGTTAGTAGTACTCAGCTGTGTGCCAGGGCTCTTGCAGGGCACCATTCGTGGTGCCAAGCCTTGAGCCTTAGATATTCTGGTGGAACTTGCTGTCCAATTGCAAAGATAAAATTCCTCAGAGAGCTCTAAAACTCAAACTCACAGAGCATTCCTGAAATTGCTGTGAAGTGATATTAAGTAAATACCTTAGGCAATATTTAGATGTGGCAAGCAAAGATGCCCTGAAGCTGTTGAGGCTTGCCAGTTGCCTCTCAGGTGTATTCTGGAGGATCTAAAAAGGACTTTGCTTTTGACATAAGTGACCATGCAAGGCATGTGAAATGCCCAGGTAAGGTGGCAATCTGCTGCTTGAGTTGGAACCTGGCAAATGAACTCCCATTGGGCAGGCACTGCAGCTCTGGGCAAAAACATACCTGATGCTCTTAGAAGTGACTTTTTACCACCTGCCATATATCATAATTGGTGTGACTGAGGAGGAAAGGGGGGAATGTCTCCCTTGCTCTCTTCCTTTGTGTTAAAAGAAAATCTTATCTGAAAAGCTTTAAATCTTTCCAGGAAGATAGCCCTCCATCAGAAAAGCTGAACTAAGTCTGGGCTTTACACATATAACAAGTGAAAGTCACTTTAAAATCCTCTATTAATAAATTGTCATGCTTATAGATGGTCTTGTTCTGCTCAGTGTAATTTATAGAGGTGCTCCAGTGGCTAAACACAGCATAGGGCATGGGGGTGGATAAGGTCAGCAACTTGTGAACACAGGTTGTGTTCCCCTCTCAGGACGTTTGAAGGCACAACAAGAAAAAATTCATTGCCTAGACCATAATTTATTGAGGAGTGTCAAAATCCTGGTCAGCACAGTCAGGTTGGTGGAGCAGCTGATCGAGAATCTGAGCAAAGCCTGGATCTTAGGGATGAATCCAAGCAAGGTGGATCTTTCTCTGAAGTGTCTACAGAGTCTTGCTGGCAGCTGCATTTTCCAAGTCTTATCTCTGGGGTTCCCTCAAACCTGATCAAGAAGCTCTGATTCTCTTGTTTGGAGTTTTTTTTCTACAAGCCATCAAAGCTCTCCTTCCAGTTCAGGAGAAGCTGGGTTTGCTTTTAGCAAAGATGGACAACATGGGCAAGCAGAAAGTGTGTCATGACCTTTGTGCATAAATCTCATCAATCAAGCCAGAGGCTGCCATGCTTCATCAGGCAGTTCTGAGCTGGTGTTCATGTGGTTTAGGAGTCAAATCTATTGTGATCAATTATGCAGAGAATTAAAAGTTGTTGCACATGTTCTTACACTCCAGCAGTGCATCTGAGCACAGGGAAAAGCTCCACTGCGTGCTGACCTTGTTAAATTGCCAGCCAGTGTCCTGGGGTGGCGTGGGGAAACCCTGGGATTTGGACTGTCAGGCAGAAAAGGGGTGGCATAGGACAGGTTGAGTTCACCCTCCCAGCTGTGGCCAGAAAAAGGCAGGGACAAAAGGGAAGAGAAGATCTCAAGGGAAAGGATGTGGTTACTTGTGGAACTGATTTCACAAAGCTGTGAGCTGGGAATGGGGGAGAAAGCTGCTGGATTTTCTAGGAAAGACAGTGTGACAGTAGAAGATGGGCTGCTTTTAATAATCTGTTCAGAGCTATTTCTGCAAGAACAATGAATCTCTGTGCCCCAGTCATTCCCCATCTGTTTTCAGAACTCATCTGAAAAGTCATCTTTCCTTCCTTTCCTCTCCCCTTCCGCTCTCTCCACTGTCATCTTTATTTTAATTTTACCTCTCTGCTCTCCAAAGTTTATGTGGGGATGGAGTTTGAATGAGGCAATAGACAAGGTAACATACATTAACCAGCAAAGCAAGAGCTGATTTATTTTTATTGCATCCATTTATTTTCTTCACACCCCAAACATCTTCATAAAGGAAATGATTTAACCTTTCATGTACGAAGTGTATGCCAAGGAGTTCTGGGTTTGTGCTGTAAAGTATTGTGAAATGTAAATTGAGAGAGGAAAGGCATGAATCCCTCCCCAGTCTGATGCAGCTTTTGTGAGGTGCTCCAGGTGATATTGTTTGCTGTGGGAAGGGTTCATGCCTTCCCTCCCTTTGTAAATATGAAAAGTAGCCTTTGTATTTATACACAGATATAAAAAGGATCAAGGAAGGGAAAGACATTTTTACCTCAAAGACCGTATTCCTCCCTTCTTCCTTAGTTCATGGTGAAATTCAGGTGCTTTGGGAGAAGGAGAACATGAGTGAAACGGGGATATGAGGTGTTAAAGGGTTGAAATCTCTTAATGCATTAAACATAGGCTTAGACATTCATTATGCTTTTCCACTTCCCCCCACCCAAACTGCTCTCAGGGGTATGCTTCCCCTGGGTTAGAATAATCACCTCTCTGGTCTCCCCTCTGAGAGCCTTTGCTCTGTGAGCATTTCCAATTTTTCATTAGGATAATTGTACTGTGAGGATTTTGGGTTTTTTTTTCCCCTCCTGCCAAAATACCCAGGCCTATGCTATTAGTTTCCTGGTGTAAACTGCCACCACTTCCCTTTCCTGAGCCAGTGCATATCAGGGAGAAGCCTGACAGCCTCCTGTCCTGATAAATGATGGAAGCCTCAAGGGCAGAGTCTCCAGCTGGATCCTGTGCCTTGGCCGAGGGAATTTAGGAGTTCTTCTTGCTGGGGGAAGTTTACACTGAAGGTCACGAGGATAATGAATAATGTTTGGGGTTTTTTCTGCCATGACAGTACTGGAAGGAGCTGCCTGCCAGGAAGGGATGTTGGTGGTAATATGGAATAGCAGTTTGTCTAAGCTTGCAAAGGGATTTTACTTGCAGGGGTATAAAGTCCTTGCTGGGGAAATGGCCGGAGGTTTGAAGCCTGTCAGCTTAAAATCAAGTCAACAAACAGTGTCTTTTTTTTTTTTTTTTTTTTTAAATAATAATTCACATTAAAAGTTTTCTCTGGACTACAATCCCTTTGGTTTTCTATTTTTTTTAAGACTTGCCTCCCTGCTGTGTCTGCCAGGAGTGGGCACTGTAAGTGCTGCAGTTCTTTCTCCCACTGTCTGTCTGAAGCCCTCAAATATTTGGGGCTCTGTTGGGTGCTGGGGTGTTTGGGACAGGGAGAGCTGAAGGGTTGTGCTGTTGAACAGAGAGGCAGGAGCTGATCAGTCTTTGAGCTCAGTGGAACAAAGCCTGTGTTTGTTGTGTTGCATAGCTGTGGTTGTGCTTCCCTTTAAAGCTTGTGAAGTTCTTCTGTGAGCCCTGATGGTGAGGAACAAATTCTGCCTCCTCTCTCTTCTTCCCCTGTAATGGCTCCCTGCACCCCATCCCCAAACTGAATGAAGAATTTTTTGAGGAAATGCTAAACACTTAGCTACAGATCAGCTTGAATATCTCTGACTGAACCTGGCTATGAAGTAACACTGACAAGGAGTTGAGGCTTTTAAACATAAAATATGAGAACCAAAAAATCCACTAGGAAAAAAGCTGACTTCCCAGATCTCATAATTTCTAAATAAATTCCCTGTTAGCAGCAGCATTGCTATGGCTCATGCCATTTCCCTGCTGTAGTTAGCTTGAAATATTTTATCCTCCCTTTCCTACAGGTCTCCTGACTGCTTTGAAAATAAGACCTTGTGTTTTTCCCTTCAGCATCCACTTTAGTCTCTGCTTGTGTTCACAGACCTTAGGATGCAGTGCATGGCAAGGAGGAAAAACAGAGTTAATTTGCTGGTATCTGTTCTGAACATGATTGCTGTTAATTGTCAAGCTTGTCCTCTTCTGACTGCAAAAATAAGCTGGTTGAAAATAATCTGCTGTGTGCTTCTGTATTTTGCTGACATCCTGCCAGCTACCAACTAGGGGTGTGATAAATGCCCAAATGGCTAAAATTTCCTACCAGCTTTCCACTCTCCTGCTTTCTGAGCTGTACTTTTAGTTTCAGGTTTGTCATCCATGTGCCTGTTGCCTCCCGCACCAACAAAAATTCAACAGTATCTCCAAATCAGCTGGAATTTCAGACTTTGGCCAGCCTGTGCAGCCCCTGAACCTGGGCCCACTGGTGATGCCAACTCCTTCTTTTCTAGCCATGCCTGAGGAAAATTCTCCTGAGCAAGGTAGTGCTGCTCCTGAGCCAATGAGAAGCAGGTTTACATTTTGGGGGACTGTGGGAGGGATGGTGTGTGTGTGTGTTTAGAGCTGTTAGACTCCAGGAATCACACTAAACCACCACGTTCACTGCCTGGCTGGGATGATGCAGTGCAGGATTTGTGCCCACCTTGTGCAGCCAGAGAAGCAGCTGTGTCTGGCAGTTCAGGATGTGGCCGTGCTGTGCACAGCCAGTGACTGATAAAGTCCCCCAGGTTCTGTAAGTCTAGCTCTGACCTTCTTTCAAGGTGTAATAAACCTCAGAATGGCTTTGTGGAGATGCCTGCTCAGTGCATGAACTGATGGTGGCTGTAAGCATTCCCTCTCTGCGGTGCTGCTGCCATGGACACACCGTGCTCTGTGTCAGGGCTTTGCTTGAGGACCACAGTTGGTGCTTTTGCTCCCCCTCAGGCTTTAAAATGATTGACCACTTATTGTCTGGGAAGTGAGTGGCCTTGTCTCGTGGCTCCTTGGGAAGGGATAGACAAATATTGAGGCTGTGCACTTAATAATTTTCACTTGTGTTGTTTTCCCTGGAGATCCATAAGCAATATATTTCTTGACTCCAAGGTAACTCTTCAAATGAAACTTTGATGCCCTGAGAAATACCTGCAGAAAAGACAGAGCAGGGATCTGCTCACCTTAGCCCAGAGCTCTTGTTTGAGCCTGAGATATAAAATACAGATGGGAATCTGATGTTTCTTTGAATCCAGATGCAGCTGAAATTAAAGATGTAATTCATAAGAGCTGAAAACATCTTGGCTGTCAGTTTGAGCTTGGTGGTTTTCTACCTGCTGAAGCAGAGAAAGCAAGTGAGGGCAGCACAGGCAGATAATGTGGATTTTTTTTAATTATGTTTTTTTAATTGTTTATTTCTTGTTAAAATGAAGTTTGTAGTAGAGTTTAATTGTGCTCAGAAGAAAGAGTGAGAATATAGCTGTGATGGTTCAAAATAATAAAATGAAGGATAATAGGTCAAAGGCAAAAGCTAATTATGAGTATTTCAAAGGGAAAGCATGAACTGGGTCAGTTCTCTGCCCTCTGAGGTTTTTCTAATCCTGCTTGCTTTAATACCTCATGCAGTTTGATTTAAAATGTCCATAGTAATGGGAACTCCACTGTTCCATAAACAAGGAGACCTCCCCATCCTGACCTCTGGTCCAATCCTCAGACTAACACGTCACCACCTTTATTTCATCCTTGTGGTCTCATTTCTTCACCCCCTGCAATGCTGGGACACATTCTATCTTGTTTTTAACAAAGAAAATTATCCTTAAAGAAAAGCTCTGCAGCCTTTTTAGATCAGATTTCTACACAATCTTGGAAATGGATCCATGGCAGAATAGTTCAACCTTCTCCCACTTCATATTAAGGTTTGATGGAAGTGCCAAGGTTCTGATCTGTGTAATAAACCAAGTGTTGGATATTTTACAGAATTTTATTTTGAACCAGGACCATCATTATTTATGGAAATTCCTCATTGTGTGGATTTCAGGACAGGTCAGCCCACCCCTTCAAAATAAAGAAGCCCTTGTGTATCAGCATGGCACAGGGCAGCAGTTGATCACACAATAATATAAATAACAGGACAGGCTCCTGGAGTAACATGAGGAATAAAGCTGACACAAGGACTCAAAGATAAACGAAACTAAGAATGAATTCCATGCCATGAGAGCAAAATGTCACAGCTGGAGAACATCAGGCCTCCCAGTGTCCAACAATGGTGCTGCGTTAGACATATGGGTGAATGCATTTTCCTTTTTTAATGGGAAGAAAAAATAGACTGACAGACCAGAAGGGAACCACAGTATGGACTGGTTAGATCTCTGACAAACAGCACAGGAGCTTTTTTTATTATTATTTTAACGATTTGAGCATTTGATGTGGTATTTCTGAAAGCACATTGGGACCTTTGTCTGAACAACCATTCCTGAATCATTGGGCGGAGAAAGAGGTCCAGAAGGCACAAGGACATGACTGAGGTCACCCAGAGCCTGGAAAGAAAAGCTTTCTGCTTTCCAGGTTTATTCCATCTGAGTGACTGAGGAGGGCTCTCCTAGAGCCCTTGCTACCATTCACCACCTGCCTTTAAAACTGGAATGTTTCCTTGGAGTGTTGTGGTTGTTTACAGTGAAATGTTGGTTGGGTTTTGTTGGGTTTTTTTTTGGCACTTGACAGTCAAAGGAGGTTCTACACAAGTTTATTTCTGTGGGGAAATGGGGCAGGATGACTCAATGGGATAATTTTGACTTCATTCCATTGTAGCTGCTTTTCCAATTAAAACTGCTGGCTGGCAGCTTGCATTATCAGGAGAACACTGGGAGCTGGGCTGTGCTGAGGGCTTGCAGGCAGGATTTCTCCTGGGCTCTGGCAGCCACCATGCAGTACAGTGACAAAAGCCACTGGAAATTCTATCGTGGCCTGGCAGGTGGATGGAAATGTTCAGCCATTTCCCAGCCAGTGTGAGCAAACTGATAGCAAGTCCCAGGAGCTGGATCCTAATTACATTTCTCTGCTTGGGGATCATTTGAACCTTTAATGAGAGCTTGGTAAGGAGAGAGGGAAAGGTGGTTTTTTATTACAGCTGAGGAGAAGGGAAGGCTTTGCTGCAAGGGAATGTGGGCTCCTTCCAGTGCCATACTGAAGGAGATGTCTTTCCCACTCACCATAGAAACAGTAGCTGCTTCCTTTTGGTCGAGGCAGTGGGCAGGCTTGGCTCATTTAGTGGTTCATTTTCCCCACATGTTGCTTTCTGGTAGCAAGCTTCCGCTTTGCTGAAATGGATTTGACATAACATCCCCAATTTTAAAATTTGATGGCATTTCTTTCACTTTTTGGGAGCCTGGATGGAGCAGGAAAGGTATTTTATTGACTGGAATTTCCAGTTGGGTAATGTCAGAGGTGGATCCACTGCTGTACAGAGAGTGGTGGGCCAGCAAGGATTATTTTCTTCTTCTCACTGACTTCTGGCCACTATTTCTGGTTGATGGCTCCAAGTCAGACAATTGATGTAGAGACATAAATTTGCAGGGACAGAACTGAGGGCTGCTACAGAAGCTTTACCAGGATTAGCTCAGAGGTTACTCCCCCAGTTTTCTTTTGCCACTACCCCTTGACATTGAAGACTGTTTAAGGGATTGTTGGTACAAAGTCATGGAATGGCTTTTTGGAGTCCACCATGTCCCCTATAAACTTTTGAATCGCGTGATCTGGGAACTGAGCCAGTATCAGACAGCCTAAATCAACCAGACAGAGAAAAATGCTTGAATAAACTGTTACAGGAATGACAGGAGGGAGTTCTGGGATGTCCCTGACAAAACAGCTTAAAAAGTCTATAGTGGTTTTATTGAAGTCTCTTCACCTTGAAGAATAACAAAGTGTAAGACCTAGGCCACTCTCCTTTTAAATCCTGATGCAGTTGGAAGCCTTTTGATGCTCACTTTGTTTTCTGATTACTTAAAAAACTTGATTCAGTTCTATTGCTGCTATCAGCATTTTGAGACTTTGACCATCTAAGATTTGTCAATATTGTTCTTGCCATTCTGCACTAATTTATTGTAGTTTACCTTTTGCTAACTGTGAGTTTTGGAGATAGAAGGCTTTGTAGCTTCAGTGAGCAAATGCTGACCACAGCATATGAGCAGAAATAAACTCAGCTGTGAACATGAAAAAAGTAATTTGAGGATCTCTTTTGTGTCCCATCTTTTGTGATGCTAAATAAATGGCTGAGGACCAATGTGAGAAACATATGGACAGGACAGGCTGCTCCTAAAATGAGGAGTCACTTAATTCTTACGGTATTGTGAAAAGTTCTACCAAGAATATCACTGAATTTTTCACAGGGGGCCAATATGAAAGTTACTACCTTTGCTTCCTCTTGGAGGTGTTTATAGTCTAAATGTCCTAGCTGTGTGGTGCCACCATAGGAATGAGGACACTAAATCCCCAGCAGGCCCCTGGGAACCCTCTGTTCACTCTGATTTTCCAGACTTTGGCACCAGGAAATGTTTCACTGTACCACTGAGTTAGTAGTGAGGATGGTATAGTTTAAGCTGCTCATCTGCTCTCCTTGTTCTCATCTTTACCTTCTTTCATGAGTTTCCCACCTGAGCAGCTTCTTACATAACATCAGCAGGCTTGAGAAGGATAATTTCATAAGTAACTTCTTTCTGGATACTAAAAGGAGTAGGCAGGGATGTTTTCTTCAAGGTCCCTTGTGCAATGACTGTGGGTGTTGGAGGAATCTGCTGAGGAAGGGATCACACAGGCTTCATATTCTGTAAACAGCATCTTCTGTGGTTGCTGCTGGAGAAATGACATTGCACTACATGAGCCACTGATCTAATAGGGACTTCTCAGGCCCTTCAAGCAGTCATACCTGTCCTTTCCCGAGTATAAATTGCAGTCCTGGAAAGCAATCATCACTCCAAAAAGGCTGGATGTGTCCTCTGTGTATATCTGGCTCACTAACACAACTGAATTTCCAGCTGAGACCCTGGCAGAGCTTGCAGCCAGGTGCAATACTAGCGAGCTAAAATAAAGCCTCTCAAGTCAATCCAGCTGGCATCCTGCTGAGTGTCTCACCTTTTGGCATCATCTTCTCACTTACTCATGCTTCTTATTGTGTTAGAGCTCTTGCTGTTGCCACAGTTCCTTTAGCTATCATAATTCACACTGATGCTTGGCACCCAAATGGTTAAATGCATTTGGCTTTGCTGTCCTGCTCAGTCCCTGTAGATTGTGTTGGAAGAATTGAATGAAATTGATAGAGCTAGCATTACAGTGAGCAAAACCCCCTGAAGAAAGAGTAGATGGGTGGATAGAGAGAATGACCCCAAAGAAAACAGCTGTCAAGGGCAGCTATTGGTTTATCTTTCATTGAAAGAGAGACGTAATGAATTCTAAATTAAGAGAAACTAGAAGCAGGGCTGTTTATCAGCTTTCTGCTGCAGCATAAACAGGCACTTTAGAGGTATCGACTGCAGTCCCACTTAATGTACCAGTAGGTGCATTTCCTCAGTGCCTGGGAACACCACCAACCTCAGGTTGGACTAAAGCTCTGATATTTGAAATATGCCAGGTCAGGGCAAGAACTGTTTTGCACCTTGGTGTCCTTTCAGAGGGTCTTTGGACACGGTTTTGTTCTGTTTGGCAGCTGAAAGAGCAGCATGAGCATGTGCAGCCCAAATGGCCTTTGGCTCAAGGGAGCCACAAGGTACAAATATTGGTGAAATCCCCAGGGACATCACTGTGTAAGGCTCTCCTTGAAATTACTGGAGATTCTGAGAACAAAACAGCTCCTCAGTAAATCTACTCTGAGAAGTTTCAAAGAAAATGTTATCTCACCTTCTTATCTGTTCCCATTGTGAGAATAATTACCTCTTTGTAGCCCCACTGTGCAGACCCTGGCTGAGTATTTATCAACTGACCATTCAAGGGTGGCAAGCAATCTGACAACTGACTCCAAATAATGTAATAAGGCTGACTGATGAGTTGTTCTTGCCATTCTTGACTGGTTTTTCTTTTCTCTTGTCTTCAGCCTGTCTCTGAGATACAGGATAGGAAAGTTGTGTCTGCCCAAAGGTGGGTTTGTGCCATGAGCACAGATTCTCTTAGACTCCTAAGGAATTCTTGAAGCTGGAAAACATCATCACCTAGACAGGATCCTCAGTTATTTACAGAAACATATATTTCACAGAACATATTTCAAATATTGTCTGCAGAAATCCTATATGAAGCTTGCCTTTGAGAGAAACTCATATTCTCAGCATCCAGTTCACAGCAGAGGGACTGACATCTGAGCTTGTGTTTGTGAGCTTGTGTTCCCAGTAGCAAACTTTTAAGAGCTGATATGGTATATCCAATTGCCTTGTTTGATATTTCAAAGTATATCTCTTCAGAACTAGTGAGCATTTAGTAAAACATTACTTTTTGCTTAGATTTGGTGGAAATTTTGATTCTTCCATGTCTCGTGCTCTGGTGCTTGTTTTTGGGTTTTTTTTTTTTTGTCTTGTGTTCAGACAGATGGCAGCAAGAGTTTTCTGCAGCCCAGTCACTTGCTGATTCTCTGGTTTTTGAACATCTTCATTCTTGAGCTGTAGGTCCTTGAGGGGGTTGAGTATAAACAGCTGAGCCACAGGGCCCAAGATGCTGGAAATGGGTCCTCCATTCCTTCATAAACACCACTTTCCCTTAGCTGAAGTGTTGAAGATGAATTTGTCTCAATGTGTCAGCTTAATAAGGTCAAAATCCAGATGCCAGGGATGAATATGGCTCATTGCATTATCTCCTTGTGAAAACAATCCTCACCATCCTCCGCGGTGCTTTGACTCTTGTCCTTACTTGGCCACATGCTCTTTTGTCATTTTTGCACATTTTCATGTCTTTAATTAAAAGAAAAGGCCTTCCCCATGGAAGATTAATTAGGATAAGTGTGCCACCATTAATATCTGCCACGTTTGGAAAGAGATGATTCACCCTGTGATTAAAGCCAAACGGAATCTGGAATCTGAGGAGTAATTAGCCCTCAGCGGCTCGTAAGTCTGAAGGAAGCACTATTTATCAGTGGCAGTGCTAATGCAATTACTTCTCCACTGCAGCCTCCTGGACTGATAAATCATGGCCTCAGCACTGGGAGAAGCTATCAGCTCAGGATTATGCTTCTCTGCATCTACAAAGAGAAAAAGGGAGGAAACAAAGGGACAAGCAGCTTCTCAACAGCTTTGATTGTATCAAAACTATGGAGGCCAGTGGAATCTGAGGGACTTTTCTAAATCCAGTTCTTGATATACAAAGCTCTGAAACGTTGCAAAAATCATTGCAACTGGTTGAGATTATGAATTATTTTTTTGGGGAGGGAGACAAAACCAAATCCAGGAAAAGCTTATGTTTAAACTGTGAAATCGGGGCAAAACATCTTATCTCTGCTGAAGTTGAACTTGTGATTCATCTCTCCTTAGGTCTTTTTTGCATGTTTTTCCTATGATGGTTTTGTTTACAAGTCGATGGTGAGCAGTGAGTGTTAAGATGCTGCTTCTGTTTTCTCTGTTGCTGGGGGCTTTTTTGGGACGATTTTGCAAAAACCTGGAGCACCTTTCCTGTGGGATTGAAAAGATTATGGATGCATCAATCAACAACAGCAAAAATACTCTCTTCTTTCATGTGTCTATCCACTCAATCCCTGAGTTGAGGCAGAAAGTGATAAATTGCTATCTGGACCCCTTTGAGGAGCCAGGTGCATCCTTGATGATGTTTTCCTCGCTTGGAGAGAAGTGTGTGCCCCTTTCCATGGAGAGTTTGTCCTCAAGACTTCCAATTCCCCATCCCTAACAAGAAGCTCATGAAGTGGGCTGTATTAGAGTGAGTAACCCCTGCCTCTTCATCCTGGTGTTTCACAGGTGCCATTTTCCAAATCTGAATTGCACAGCACTTCACCACATTGAAAATCAGCTCAGAGAACCTGGGCCACTCCTGGAATCTTTCCAATGAATTCCATGAAACTGTGCCATGTGCCTTTCATTTACATTGCATTTCTCAATCCCTTCCATTTCCTGTAATTCCTGAGATGGAACCAACCTGCCAATAAAATATCTGGGGGTAATGGAAGAGGATATAACAATCTAGCAACTGACTGCTGGCCTGGACCACGGGGAAATAGCTTGGTCCTTTGCATTATTGTCATATAGAAATGCCCTGGATTTGGGCCAGGACCAAGCTGTTTCTTGCACTAGTTGAAATAGTGACCCTATTTTATGTGTGCAGGGGCAGCCTTGTTGGAGCCAAAGTCTCTGTAGGGTGGGAGACCTGTCCAGTGACTTTTTTTGACCCCTTGTGTAAGGACTTTCCACAATATTTCAGATCTGCTGCTTAAACCAGAGAAGGGAATAGGGTTAATTGTGGAGCAGCAGTGAAAACATGGAGCTTGTCCTTCAGATCCCAGGTAGGTCTTCCTTCAGGAACATGGAAAATGAACAGTGTTGGGTTGCTCTTGTGGTAGGTGTTGATTATGTTGGGGTCTTTCAGCAGATGGGCAAACAAAGTCAGACTGAGATTTCATGAAGGAAAAGATAACACAGAATTACAGTAGCAGCTGCTGTGTTGCATTTGTTGACATGTTGGCTGTCTATGGTACATGTCACAATGAAACAGCTCCAGCACCAGTGAAAGAACACTGGTTTTTTTTTTTTTTGTTTTCTTTTTTTAGGAGCTAAAAGAAAAAAAAAATCTGATGTCCCCTTTGACTGCTGGAAAAAAGAAGCCTTAATTACCTATTGGTCCTCTTATAGAAAAGATCTGGCATGAGATAAACATTTTTCTGAGATGATTTTCTTTAACAAGAGTGCCCTTGACCTTGCTAGTGAATTATAGATGCTGTTTGTCTTGTATCAAACACTTTGATTCTTTTTATTCTCACAGTGCAAATATAAGGTAGTTTTGAGCACTGGAGAGTGGTTTGCCTTTCTAGGTCCTGTTCGCTCATGTCGAATTTTTGGGCTGGTATGTTGTTCCACAGGCAGCTTGTTAGGTATGATGGCCCACAGACCCTTATGAAGATCAAAGGGATTAAGTTCAAAACTCAGGGAAAATATGGTGAAAAAGTAAGGGCTGCCTTTTTGAGGTTTAAAAAAAAAATAAATTAGAATTTAGACAAGTGGCTCTGCCTTAATGTCATAGGAACCAGTTAAAATCTTTTGCACTTTAACTGGAGCTTGGAGCCACATGGTGAAATAGGGCATGGGCTCATATAGTGGACATGGTGATACTAAATTTCTGTGTACCTATTTTTATATGTATTCCTTACAAGAGCACTTGGCTGGGTGAAGAAAGATGGTATTAGGAAATTCCCAGTACCTGTTGATACTGTGTGACATAAAATTTAACTCCAGAAATGGAATGCAGGCCAATAAGTGACCCATTGCCTTCTCTGTTCTGCACTTCCTCAGGAAAGGTCAAGTACATCAATTTTCTGTCTAGAAGGTTAGTAGTGACAGCTATTGGGTTACCAAGGAGGTGGATTTCAAGTGACTTTGGAAATGTGACTGCTTGACTGGTTCTAGTTAGCCACAAAGTCAAGTTTGTGAAAAGGCTGCAATGGGGAAAAAGTAGCCAAGACAAGTGAAAAATGACTAAATTTAAAATGAAAGAGTAATTTTTTTTCCACTTTAGCTCCTGATGCTTCTGTTAGGGGCTCAGTGGGCCAAAGGAAGAGATTAGCAGGGAGGATTTGGCAGGATTGTTCCCTGTTATGGGTTCTTGTTGCATTAAGTCCAAATCCTGCACTCCATCCCAAGCATTTCTTTTCCCTGGTTAAAGGAGCTCTGGATAGAGAGAGGTGCTGGGGATGGAGAGGGAAGTACTCCACCCAGCCCTTAATATGATCTGCTAGGTGCTTATTTATAGTCTGTGGTTTGAACTGGTGCTAAAGCCCTTGCTGACTTTGCAGTGGTAAATAATACTAAAGAGTTGGTTTGTCGATACTTCATAAGGCTGGGGATGGTTCAGTAGTGCATGATGGGGAGTGAGGTGAGACTGGTTTCAGATGGAATTGGAACACTTAAACTTCTTTCATAAAGGCTGATTTTTAGTTCTTTTTCTCCCCCAACCCCCTTTGTAATTTGGGATGGCTGAATGGATTGAAATAGAGACATCAAGTGTCTCACTCATTCTTTGTTCCCAGCTGGAAAGGCTTCTTAAGAAAAAGTAGGCTCCTATTTTAACTGGAGTCAGTTGTTTCCCACATATTTGGTTAAACATTCAGACTCCTACCCAAAGTGAGTTTTTGAAGAGGTACTGAAGCAAAAGTCTGTTCCTGGGAGTGGTTTGGACGTGTGGCTGCACAAACTCTGTTGATAACACTCAGGTCCCTCAGTAATGGGCTGCTTCTGCAGGCCTTAGAGTCAGTGACCTCACCTGTTCCCATTCCCAGCACAGTCATCTCAGAATATCCACATCACCCCTGGCTGGAATAACCGTTTTAAGAATATTCTAGGTCTTGAGTTGTTTAATTCTTTACTACTAGTGATTAATTGTACTTCTTTCAGGAAGTAGGGATTGGGGCTTTTTATTCGCTTCTGGTTTTGTTCTTGAGATCTCTGAAAACCTCAGTCAGTGTGGTTTTATTTTCCTCCTCTTTGTTTCTTAATGCCTCAAATACTGTCTGTTTTGTTAAATTCTGGCTGTGGTTGGACTTGGAAGTATTAAAAGAGCATTTAACAGAACTACCTGAGAAGTCTGAAAAAGCTGGGGAGAGAACTTCCTCTTAGGAGATTTAAAGCCCTTTCCTGGAGCTGCAGGAAAGTTTTCATCACAGCAGAAAGTTCCTTTTGCTTTCCTCTGTATCAGCCTGGGGTTTATTCACCTCCTAGTGTTTTCTTCTGTGTTATGTTTTTCATCGGTTACCTGCAAAACCGACCAAAATTCGCCACTATTTTTCTAACTTGCTTGTTTTCCTAGTTTCTTCAGAGGAACTTGAAATGTTAACAAACCAGTTTCTTGAGGTTCTATGCCAAAAACTTTCTGTGTGCAAATGTGGGCGTGCAGTTTGGAGGTAATCTGTGGAGCTGCTGGCTGCAGGCAACCTGCCTGCTCAGTTGCAATTGCCAACGTGTTTGTCCAGTGTGCAGTTAATTCTGTGTGAGCTGCTGAGTTGCACAAGTGTAAAGAGAGAGGAAAAACCCCCTCAGAATTGGTCCTGTGTTCTTACAATGGTTCTGTCACCCTGAGATGTCCTGAAGAGTCACTGTTTCCTTCCCTTCTTGTATCCCTGCAGCACACTGTATGGCAATTTCTCTTTGGAAATGACTTTGTATGGGAATGTGGTGTGTTGGTTGGTTGGGTGTCAGTGTCATCAGCCTCATGCCAGTAGCCCCTGTGACCAGAGGGGCTGGGTAATTGGCTAAAGTGGAAATTATATTTCATGTTCTCACCCATGAAGTTACTCCTGGGCTTCCCGGGAGCCTGCTGCAGTTTGGTTTTGTTGACAACCAGAGGTACCCATTGGCCCTGCCCTTCTTTACTGTCCTGTTTCATTCCTTTAAACTAACACATCAAAATACTGAATTAAATGTATTGTACAAGGAAATGTTGTGCAGGAGCTTCAAGCCATGCAGGAGGTGAATGGCATTGCTGGGCACCTGCTGTCCAAAGACCCTGTGGCAGCTGCAGGCAGCAGTGGGCTCCTTGCACCTCTCCAAAACATGTGCTGTCATCCTGGCTTTACAAGTAGCTGGAGGCACAGGAAGATGTGCCTGAAGCATCAGGCAACAGGGCCTCATGCTCTCTTCCTTCCCTCCTTTCTCCTGGCACCCTCAGCTCAGCAGGACCTTTCAGCACCCAGCAGCCGCCCTGGGAGGCTGCAGCAGGGATAAAGTTGTGCACAGCTCAGCCTGACAGGAGCCCCAGTAGGATCCTCTGCTGGCTGGTTAGCAGCAGACACCCGTGATGATGCCTGGCTCCTGTTCAGGAGGCAGCCAGCCATCCCCACTCAGCAGCTCTGCAAGCACAGCCAGCCCTGCAGATGCTTTCCAGCAGCATCCAGCGTTGCCACAGAGGGGCTTTGAGTCCAAAAGCTGTTTTCTCTCGGAGCAGACCTGGTTGCCTTCATTGTCAGCCCTGCATAAATAGATTAGCAACTGCCCTTTCAACTGGAGGGAACAGGGCAGACAGTTCAGGAGGAATGTGATCTGAGTGGGCTAGAGAGCTCAGACCTGAAGCATCACTGCAAATATCAGAACTCTCTAATGATCAAGTGACAGGCCAGGGTAGTATTTCACCTCTGGGTCTGTTTAATCTTTTTCCTGTGCCATTGGAAAATGGAGAGCTGTGAATTTCCTGCTCAATGCTTCATTTTTTTGTGCAGATGGAATCAGAAAAAATGTCTTTTAGGACCTAATATTATCCATCATTGTTTTTAAATTTGGTATATTTGCAGGTGTAACAAGTCTGGGGGAAAGAAGATATTTTTACCATCTGTGCTACTCCAATGTTTCTGCAGCCAGTGGAATTAATTATTATTCATTATTATTACACTTAGTGGTAAATGTTCTGCATTAGTGAGGAATGGAGGAGGAGTTAACATGCTGGCTTGCACATTACTTGGAGTTGAATGGACCTGCTCTTGTCCTTATCAGAGATCATCTGTGTTGATTTCTGACCCTTCAGTATATGCATCTGTTTCTTCTCATGAAGGAAGTGGTGGAGGGATTATGCCCCAGTATTTTTGTGCATCATCACAGGATTTTCCAGGTCCAAAATGAGAGCTTGAGGTGTAGACTGGGAGTGTAGAAGACAAGGATGAGAAGGCCAGAGGCAATGCACATAAATCTTTTCCTGGCTGAAGGAAGCTGCTTCAGCTGCTGTTGCAGGATTTTGGCTACCTCTGTCCCATCTTGGGCCGGCCAGCATGAGGGCATCCCAAAAAGTGCCCACTGATCACTTGGGAGGTGTGGGCAAAGGGATTTATCAGAATGAACCCATTGGGAAATGATGAGCGCACCGGTGATGTCAGGGATTTCTGCTTCCCCATCTTCCATTTTTATCCTATTTTTGTTTTGTGTGGCCATGTATTCTACTTGCCATTTCCTGTTACCCTCCTAAATGAACCTTTTTAACAGAAATCTCCTAACACCATATGTGCTGGTGATGAACTCCTTCCTCTCCAACCATCTGCGTTAAAGTCTATTAAGGTAATTACACTTGCTCTGGGAGACAAATAATTTAAAGAATCTGACCTGCAGCTGCAGAGAAGTGAAATTCTTTGTGCCAGTGATGCCAAAATATCTGCTGACGTTTGTGTCCAACACAGCAGGGGAAATAAATTTTGACCTTAAACTGCGTGAATCAGATTGAGCATTGAGGGCTCTGATCTTGCCTCACCTTGTCTCCTGGCCCATGGATTTTGTTAGTAATTCCAGCTTGCTCTGGTGGCTTTGCCTGAGGCTTGGGATATGAAAGCTTTCTCTCTCTGCACGGCTCCAGTAGAAACAGGAGTTTATTAATTTCCACACCTCACTGGAAAATAACAGAGATGAGGCATCTTGAGGAGTTTACATTTAAATGTTTGGCTGGTTTTAGTCTGACTGGGAGACTGGGAGACTGAGAGCTAAAATAACAAGTGGAAATAATGCAGGTTAGGGGAATTTTAAACTTGGAAATCTGCTCTTGTTGACTGTTTGTCAACCCCCCCCACAATAGGTACATAATGGAAGTACCTATAGCATCTGTCTGCTCAAGGATCTGTAGATAGCAGTATTGCAGTGAAGAGACAGATAAGCATTTACATGAGCCTAAAATATGTGGGTTTGTTATGCTATGAGACTATAGTCAATGATCTAAATATTTATCACAGCATTTGGAACTGTTTGTAAGTCCTTTATCCGCTTAGTGATTTTCCCTTGTGTGTTACACTTTATGGCATGGCTCGAGAGTTAAACACAGCTCACCAAAAAGGTACCAAAGGGAGTGGATACTCTTAAATTTATGCCCCTCATTGCATCAACAGACTGTGATTCAGATAAGACATTTTGATGACAATTGCTTTGTTTTATTCCAGTTTGCTTGGATTGCAAATTCTGCACATCAGAAGTCCATTTTTTTTTCCTGTGTCTGTATTATAGCATGTGAATTCCTGGGGTGAGCAGGGCTGCTTGGCTTTCTCGTGATACAGGGAAGAAGCATTGAGAATTTAACTAAGTTTTCTGTCCCTGGGAATTTGAAGATGGTTCAATTACAGGTCAAAAGCAATTCTGTGCAAACTTCTAATTTGAAAAATGTTACAAGAAGGAAATATACATCATTAACTCATTTCTGTTACAGGGATAACTATTTTTCCTCTTCATCTTTCTTTCAGCAGTAGTTTGGGGAGTCTGTCCATATAATTAATGATATCTGATTTATGTTAATCACTTATGATGTCTTCCTTGCTATGAAAAATGACTGTATTAAGCACACATGTACCTACCTTTCATATAAAACCTCCAAAACACGCTCACTAGAGTAAGACAAAAGAGTGCTGCACTTTAATGCCTGTGCTTGACAAACAGCAGATACGCTCAGGAAGGAGCTGGAAATTGAAAAGTCAGTTCCTCCAGCCTCCTGGGGATGAGAGGATGGGAAGAATGGAAGATAGCAGGGGCAAGACAAAGAGAGGTTACAAAGGAGGCTGAAAGGGCATTTCTCCTGTCCTTGCCTGTTAATGGACACTCTGGCCATTGGCCTCCGTGGGATGTCCAAGGCCTGCAGTAAATGGATCTTCTCATTGTTTGTAACAATGTGGTTTGTTGGGTAGGTTTGAAGCAGGCCAGGAAGGAGGTAAGGATTTAATGACTATGAGCTCTTTCATTGCCCATGCCAAATCTTTCCCGGAGGCTGCAAGCCCAGAATATTTCAGTGGAGATAAATACATTTCAATTACTGCTATTTTTAATTAAAAATAGATGTCACGACTCATTTGGCACTTTGCTCTGACTTGTGCCTTGTTTAATCTGCAATTATTTAGAAGAGTGCTTGAGACAGGCTACTGAGATGGGGAGCCTTTGCAAATTGCAGTATGAATCTAATTTCAAATGACATTTTGGCAACCCCAGTAACCATTGGTTTGGAATTCTGCTTCATCTTCCGTCCACACAGAAGAGCTCAAGCTCCCAACACAAAGCAGAGACAATGCCATGCCGTGGATTGAAACCATGGGATGGGTACTTTGATGAGTTAGGGCTGGGGGCAGGGAGCTCTGCTCGCCCTCCTGTGTGGGAAGGTGTTACCTGTGCACATGAGGAAATTTTGTCATTCTTATGTGGCTGTAGCTTCTGTGTTGGGGGCATGAGGTAAGCGAGAGAATGTGAAATAAAGAGGAAAGGAGAAACTTTCTTCAACCTGGGCTCTTGTTCAACAGCTCTGTCTTATCAGCTGGATTCTTCTTGAGTGAAATCTTTGCTAAGCTTTGCCTTCTTGGTGTATCTTAAAATTGCTGTCCTGTTTAACATACATGGGTAGCTGCTTGTTAAGGATCTCAACTAAAATGCAGCATCTGTTTTTTTCAGTGGGATTTGTATTTCCCACTCAGTTTTCCAGCTTATAATATGAAGGGGTGAACTGTTTTGCTGAAGGTCACACAGTGACTGGCTGTGCCAGAAGGAATATCCTGCATAATTTTTTATTCCTGTAAATGTCCTTTATAATAATGGTTTTGTGCTACCACTGAGGCAGATGTTCAGTGCTAAAATGTCTCAGCAACTTCTACAGGTTTAATGAAGTAGAGTAGGAAGAGAAATGGTCTTTCAGATGTGGCTTGTCATATATTTAAAAAAAAAAAAGGTTTATTCCTTCATTGAAAGTAAATGCTTCTTACAACACAGAAAATAAGAATAAGGAAGAGGTGGTTGGAATTGGTCTTTGGCTGATGTGGCTGGGAGCTGCAAGCAGGGGGCTCATTCATCCCCCTCACTGTCCCTTTCTCCCACCTTGATGTCGTCTCCTTCCCAGGCTGTGGCACATCACAGTGCTGGCCACATCCTTGGCCAGGTCTGGTCCTCTGGAAACTTCTTCCAGGCCACTGGGTAGACTTTTCAGTGGTCAGTCCTGTTGTGTGTTTGCAGCCTATATGGAGTGGTGGAATATTTGGCCAACTGACCAAAGCCTACACAACGTATCTCAAACTTTCAGCTATAACCCTGCACCTCCCTTTTGGCACAACTTTTTATAAGACTTCTGCATTCCCCCAGCCTTGTTCCTCCTGAAAACCTCCTTCCCCCACTAACACCTTAGGCTGGCTGGGATCCTGGAGTTTCTCCTTTCCAAATGAAGGGTCTGGCAGGAGGAGGGATTGTCCCCCAGAGTCAGCTTGGTGGTGGTTTCAGCCATTAAGAGAGCCCTAAATTAAGAAATTTTGCTCGGTGTTAAGGCCAGGATTTAATAATTTTTTGCTTTTATTAGTTTGTTTGTACTTCCTTAGCCCCTGGATGACAGATTTTAAACCACAAGCTTTGCTGCAATCCATCTCTGTTCTTTCTTAACCATGCTGTTTGGCTCGGTCTGATCCCACTAGACATTCAGCAGAATGTCTAAAAAGCTGCAAAAACTAGGAAAAAAAATGCAGAGAGGAAAAAGAGGGAAGAAAACCTTCTTTTCCCCCTTTCACCTTCCAGAAACTTTGGCTTAGCCATGCACGGCCCAGAAACGAGGACTTTCCAAGACAAACGAGCTGCATTATCACACCAGGCTCCCCTGGCAAGGAATGAATTTTGACAGCCTAAAAACATATTTTTTCTGTGGATAAGGGAACAAATAGTTGCAAAGCAAACACTGAGCGTGTTTGCAGGTGCTGTGCTCCATTGTGTTTGCCAACCAGATGTTCTGTGCTGGGACGCTGCCCTGGCCTTTTCTGGGATGAAATAGAGCAAAACTCTGCACAGTCTCTCAGAATGAGCTGAGCTTTTAATCTGTCAGCTATTAATATAGCTGCGTCTTCATATTGCGCAGGGCACCCGGCAAAATAAACATGTAAAATTTGACCTTTAGGAAATTAACTACCATTGGGCCGTGGAAATCTGCCTTGCTGCAGCAAGCTGTGGTGTACTTAGGTCCTATGGCAGTGCTTTAAAATCTCTTGCCATGTGTCACTGTGGGGCTGGAATGATTTCAAGGAGTTTTCTCTGCATCGAGTACCTTGACCTGCTCCAGCTGAGTGCTACCGTGTGCACCTTGTGGTGTTCTAGGGAAAGGTGGCAAAATGTGGATTTCCATAAGGCAAATGTTAAGGATGTCTGTGAGTAACTCTATCCTAGAGTTGTGTTTTCTCTATTGCTCCTGCAACAGGTTGGATTTGGGAGAAAATATTTCAAAATGTTGGGATAGGTGTGCTGGGTCTTGTAGCCAGTGATCCAAGAGGGAATTATGTGACAAACAACAAGATTTGAACAGCTGAGCTTTGCTAACACAGAGATAGTTTTTGCTGTAGAGGTGGGTCCTTTCTGTGCTGGAATGACTGAATACAGCTGTTAACTGCTGCTTTGGATCAGTGAATCTGCTGTTGCTTCCACCCTTGCTTGAGTGATGTCCAGTATGTGTTCTTACTGGAGAACAGCATCAAAATTTGTCATGAAAAGGAAGCAGCTCATATTTAGCTTTTAGTACAGGGCTCTAAGGAAGAGACTGGGATATTGACTCTCAAGCTGTTTTTCCCTCTCAAGGCCAGTGGATGCTTTTCTCAGTTTCTTGGTTCATCCAGCAAAATCCTGGCTCATAGGTGTGCCCTGAATGATCAGAAACCTGTTTTCCCTGTGAGGAAGCTGCTATGGTGTCAACTTCTCCCCCACCTCAAGAATTAACTTTCTTCATCCTTCTCCCTATTGCCCAATGTGAGGCCCCCTTTTTTTTTGTTGTCACATCTCTCACGACTTCATTTCACACACACAAAACACTCTCCTTGTGTTTGAAGCAGCACTGCTAATCGGCAGGGATTTGGAGGAAGCATACCCATGTCAGCTACTGTCTGCTCTGGGATCTCTGGAGAATATTAATCATGGAATCACAGAGTTGTTTAGGTTGGAAAAGACCTTTAAGATCATAGAGTTCAACTGTTGACCCAGCACTGCCAAGTCCACAACTAAACTGTCCCCAAGCATGAAGGAACTCTTCTCTTTCATCCTGGCAGCTCCCCTTAAAGATTTTCTTTGTTAAAATACCACAGGCCGTGTTGTCATGTACACAAAAGCCACGTTTCACCTCTCCAGCATGCATAGCATCCTAGAGTAGCTATAAATAGAAATGGCCTTCAGAGTTCCCTTTGTGCTCCTACAGAGTAATGTAAAACAGCCCAAAAACAGAAATCAGGGCTGTGTGAGAGGGAGGATGATCAGATTGTTAATGAAGTGCTGTCCCCAAAGACTTGAGCACTGTTGATTCCTTTCCAGTTAATAAACCATTTATATGTGGCCTGCTTTTAGTGTGGAACCAAATGCCTTTTTCACTCAAGCTGTGATGTATAATTATATAGCTGACATCAAACATGAGCAGATACCAAGTCAAAGGAATGAATTTGGTCCTGTTCCTGTAACTCCATTTCCATGTTAACCATTTTTCTCCCCCTCTTTAAATTATATTTTTATTGAAAGCTTCAAAGGTCAGCTTAGACATTCAGAGAAAATTTGTAACTCGAATTGTTTAGCATTCTCTCATAGAGCACAGCCCTCCATTACCCTGTGTCAGCAAATTAAGGAAATGGAAGTTGTGGCCAAGGATTACAATAGTGCTGGTGCTAACCTTTTACAGCACATGGCATACTATCAATTTTAGCCACGGGAGAAATGTGCTGTTCACATACAGCAAGTGGGTGTTGAAGTTTTTAATCTAAAAATGAAATCTTGCCTCTAGGAGAGACAAGTAGAGCCCATAGATCTTCCTTGCTGCTGGATAAACCTCTGGAGCAGCTGAGATCTTTTCAGCCACATGTTTTTCCTTTATCCATTTTTCCCTCCTTTCTTCTTTGCTTGGAGGCAGAGGGACATCTGTTCTGCTTGACTGGAAGGGCAATACTGTAGCATAGAGATATGTGGGTGCCCATATATTCACAAGATGGAGGGCAAAGGAAGATGGATGGGTAACCTACAGACTTTTTCCTAGTTGCAAAACCCTTGCAAGGTCTAGCAACACACATTCACCCAGCATCAATCTTCTGTGTAGTCCTAGGGAGGTTAATGGGATTGCTCAGCTGTTTAAGTACCTTGCTGAATGAAGGTGATAATTAATCAGGCTGCAAATTATTCAGGAGAACCGAATTTTAATGTGAGGTTTGCTTTACTCAATAGTTGCTATATAGTTGTTCAGGGCACACTTGATTTAGCTGGGCCAAGAAAAAACTGATAGACCAGTTTCACTTAATTGCTATTCAGTGTTGGGTTTTGATTTCCCTGGGAGTGTTTCTTTTCCCTTTCAGACAAGGGATTTTTGACCTGCTTTTCTCTGTCTTCACTCCTAATCACAGCAGCATATACCCTGTAGTCTTGGAAGGGCTTCAGTGTGGTCTCTAAACTTAAAAGGCTAAAGGCAATACATAGATGGTTCTAAACTGTTGTCAGAAATAAATTTCCCTGGAGTGCAGCGTAATAGGGTCAGAGTTTATTGGGTAATGCTTAGTTAGTAGATGGCTCAAAGATTAGGAGTTATTTTAGCTGGGGCATGAATAATTGAGTTGAAGGCAAACTAAAGTCAATGATCCCGCTTATCAGGTTCTGTCACTGTGGGATGTGATCATTCAGTCTTTCACGTTCCACAGCACTGGTGTTAAGTTCAAAGTGCTGTTGCCAGCTGAGCAGGTGGGGAGCAGCCAAGGAGCCCATTCACACTGAAATGCCTCAATTCCTGAGCTGGGCAGTCTGCAAATGCTCTTTTGGAGAGAGGGGTGGTCCCTCAGGCAGGGTTTCACAGCCCCTGATTTCATCTCCTGCTTTTATTTGGATTTTAGAGTGGGTTGCCTGTGGCTTGTCTTGCCTGCACAGCATCACCCCAGCAGAGCTGGGAGAATTAGCCTGTTGCTGGGCCAGGTTTAACATCCCTTGCCAGTCCCAGAGACAGATGTGTTTTAAGGGTAATGTGGGCATGCCCTTTCCTACCCTTTCTTTAAATGGGTCTTGCTATGAGGATGGACTGGTGGGAGCAGAGGCTGTGATGAAATGGAAAAGAGCCCATGGAAGCAGAAGGGTGAAACTGGGAGGTGAATCATGCTCTAAGACCCCCACAAAACTACCCATTTTCTACATTTGTTTTCGGCTGGAGTCTGTGAGCTGAAGAGGTGTCTATCCCCTGCTACTTTCCATAGAGCCCCTTGTGGGGCTGTTCCTGATTTTAACTCACTTTAATAAAGATGATCCAGTTTGCTCGAACTCTTATGAGCTCATTTTGACAGGAAAGACACTGTAACAAAGGGGCTAATAATATCCTAGAGAAGGAGAATTGGAATGCACTGAGGATCATAAACTTGTCATCTCATGTAACTGTAGCCAAAAGAAGATGGAGACTCATAAGAAGGAGGCTGAATTAGCCTTGAAAAACAGGTCTACTTTTAGATTTGGCAATTATAGAATCTGTAAATAGGTGTGTTGTTTTCTGGTAAAAAAAAAAAAAGCTGAAAGAAATGGAGTTAATGTATTTTAACTATTTTATAATCCCTTTAGATATGCATAGAAGGACCTAATCCTATTATTTCATGTGTGAGGGATAGTAATATTTCACACGAATCATTTTCAAAACTGTTGCGTTCAGCAGAAAATGGACAGGATTTCCCCTGGGCTGATAAACTGGCAGCCACTAATTTGTGAGTCCATCAACCAATACTGGACTCATAGATCTGAAATAACTGGAAAATGAACAGGCAGGGAACTGTGCTGCTGCTAGACACCATTTCAGAGGTGGATTAATGGGACAGCGATTCAGAAGCGGATCCCTGATGCCTGGATAACCAACCTGCTCCATAAGGCTCAACCCCAAACAGCAGTAGGGGTGTTGAGGGGTGGTGACAGATGAGATCTGTTTCTCACACAGAACCCAGTGCAGTCAGTTAAACAAAACCCACAACTGCCAAGGTTGGGGGTATGGGAGTTGTGTGTCAAGCCAGACCTTTGGGATGTTATCTTTCTCCTTCAAACACAAAGTGAAGGTCTGGCCTGTTCTTTTCAGCATTACTTTCCTTTTAATTGGGAGAAGTAAGGCTTGTTTGAATGAGAAACAGAGCAACTTTATGCTGGGCAGGAATGGCAGAAGTGAAGCTGACAGGAGGCAGCCGGACTACAAATTAAAATTGAAGCAGACCAGTCTTTTCTCATTCCACCAGCTCAGGAAAATATTGAAAGTAAACCGCTGGCAAGTCGGCAGTGAAAAGCAAATTAGATTTGGGACCAGATGGTGTAGATCAGTATAATACAAGTTGATGTCAATAAAGCAGTGTGATTAACGCTGCCAAGAATATCACTCACGATCTTTTCCAATTTCAGGTGTTATTTGTAGCACAGGTGAGGTGCACACAGATGTGTGCGCAGATCATTTTGGAAAGTGGGCTTTAATTGAATCTCTGTTCCAAAAGAAGGTCTGTATCCAGATTTATCTGGCAGTGTGCAGGCACTAGAGACTGTCCTGGAGGGGGGGAATCTGGGGCTGAGAAGGAAAAGAGCAGCACGTAGGGTTGTCTGATCTATGTCTAACCACGAAGCTCAGTGCAAGACTTGATCCCGAGCACTGAAGGCTTGTGTGTCTGATAACTGGGCAATGAGAATTAGGTTTACAGATGTGATTTCAGCATGCTTTATATCATTCCAATAATTATACATTTTCTTATTTCTCAGTAAGTATGAGTGTTTCAAAGAAGAGCGTTGCGTCATCAGTATAGGCTTATTCTTGTCAAGCTCTTCAGTGTTAGTGGGTGTGGTCTGCCCATAATATATCCTTGAGACTCTTCATTTTCAGAATGCTCTGTGAATTAATTATGAAGAATATTTCATACAGTCAATAGCCACAGTGTCGTAGTTCATCTTCTGATGGCACACTGAAATTCTATGTGAATATCTGGTAGAAAAATGAGTTTTATGTAAAATAAAGGCCTTACTATTGGATTAGATACCAATCTGCAAAACAGAGTTGTAAAAGATGAGTTCGATGATAGAATGAAGAATAACTTTAAAAGTGAGTCACATTGTTTTGAGTGATGTAGTTGTTTTCCAGGAAAAATCTGTTGCCAAGGATCAGGGCATCCTTGGCAAGCTTAAATGCATAATAACATCCCTTCTCCATGCTGAACTCTTTCCTTTTGAATGCTTTTTGGTGAGGAACTTGGTAGGAGTCTTCAGCTTTTCTCAGGGGATGAGTATCAGTTAAGACTGACTTTTTGCCACCTTTGCCCCTAGGCAGACATGAAATAGGCCATCTCTGAGGGTCTACAGACACTTATGTGCTATGCATGGCCATAGGGATTTAGACAGTCAGGTAGAAAATCTGACCTTTATGGAAGAATATTTTGTTCTCTGACTCTTGCCTTTCAGAATATATTTTTTGTGACTTGATAAGCAAGTTCTCCATTCTCTGGATGTGCCTTTTTCGGCGTTTCTTGTGCTCATTAATCACATTAGCCATTCCTAGTCTTTGTAGCACACTGGGAGTTAATGTATTCACTCCCTTTTGTGTGTGTTTATAAGCATGTGTCTTCCCTTTGGTTTGTATTGACTCTGAAGGCTGAAGTGAGGATCAATGGCTCAGATTATTTCCTTGCTGTCAGCTATTGACTTTCTCTCAGCCTGATATCAGGGCTCCTTTCCCAGGGTGATGCTAGCAGGGTAGGAATAGGAGGGGGAGCTGAGCAAATGCTTCACAGAAATCTCGCAGTTTATCTCAAGGCATCTTTAACTGAATGCACATGAAGATGAGAGAGAAATTGCCAGAAACCTGCAAATTAAGGTGGAAAACTAGAGAGGCTGAAATTCTCTATCAATGGTGCCAAAACTGGGATAGCTTTTGCTCCCAAGAGGTTTATTTGTTTATATGATGATTGTTCTGCTCAGATGGTTTTGAAGCTGCAAGTGATTTCTTTAGCTAAACTGCTGTGCAGGTTGGGCAGTGTGGATTCCCCTCACTGCAGCAGAAATAATCAAGACCAGTATGTGTGGACACAAAATCCTCCAGTTCCTGGAAAAAGGCCTTTCCTCCATTCATCTATGGTATTGTGGGTTCTTGATTCATAATTCTCTGCTATATCTGTAATTATCTACATCAGAGTACAGTCACAATTTAATTCCTAATTAGAACAGCAGCATTTTACCTTTTCTGTCAAAGATGATGCTTAAGTGTCAAAACAGAGAAAAAGGGCAGATGCTTTCAAGGGAATTTGTTGGAATATTAATAGCTTCATCTTCTACTATAACAGTAGTCTGTCTTCCAGAGTTCCCAGTTTTTTGCAGGGAAGTAAACATTTTTATCTGGAATTCTTTGGGCTTTGAATAACAAATTGTAAATGTTTAGGTGATAGTATAGATGTGGAGGAGAAAATGATGGAGTAATAAGGAAAGAAGCTGGGCATGATTAGGTCTCTGAAGTACCCGCAGCTGATTCTGGAAGAAGCCAAGGTCCTGTGTTGGTCAGCATCTCTCCAATTTGGCTTCTTTTCCCACCTCCACCCCTGAGGATTGAGGGACTCCTTCAAGCCAAAAGGAAAACTTCCACTGACCTCAGTGGACTGGAGTTCTTGGCATTGCTCCAGAGCTGGAAGACAGTGGGAGAATGTGTGTGGCAGCCCTGACCCACATTCTGGGTGCCAGGGTGGGAAGCTGGAGAGGCAGGGGGAACGTTTTGTGTCCCTGAGGCACAGCATTGAGTGTGAACTGGGATCCACTGCCCTGCTGGGTGCCCTGGTGCTGTGGGCATGGGGCTCATGGAGAAAAGGCTGGAGGAGGGAAGGATGAGCATGTCCATGGGCTGAGAAACACCTTGGGTTTGGATCTGTCTGGGGGTAGCTTTAGATACTGAGTCTGGCTGATCTGTCAGTGCTGGAGCTGTAATTGGGCAGTTCAAGGTGTTGGGGGAATTTAAAATAAATGCATTGATCAAAGGCAGAGTATGGTTTAGGCAGCTAACCACAAAATTGGCACAATCTCTATTTTGCACAAGGGAGATCCTCACAGATCTTCCTGGGCTGGGATCCAATCCTCCCCTCCTCTCCCCATGCTTATTTTGTTGGTCAGCTCAACCATACATTTTCTTCAACACAGCCCATCATTAATGTACATACCTAGCTATGTGTAAACACAAATATATAAACTAACTTCAGCTAGGATGGAAAGATAAATAAGTTCCTTTAGCACAATTTCCCTTCTTGGATCTGCCTGAAAGCAGACAGTGGAGTTGGTTGTTTAGCCCAATTTAGTTTTCATTTAACCAGACCAGAGAGTCTATATTACAAATGGCATGTGGCCACCACAGTAGCAGTCACTGTTTACTTAATCAAACATGATTAATGCATTGGTTTTACATTAGGATCTGCTTTTCTCCATTGTGGGAGTAGTCAAGGGGTTCTCTTTGTCTGCTAGCAAGGAAGAACATGTTTTTTATCCTATCCTGCTTATTGTGCAGTCATGTCAGCAGTAAAAAATGCCTTTTAACATGCCTTCTTTTATCAGTAAAGAGATCAATACAGCAACTTTCTGAAAGCATAATTCAGTAACATGTGTTGTGGGAGACTAACACAAACTCTCTTGGCGAGAATGCTTTTCAGATAGCCAGGGAAAGACATCATGGACTTTATTCCAGAGCAGGGTAAGATTAAAGGGATTTCAAGTGTGCTTTGAAAATATCTTATAAAGGAGGATGGTTCAAGCTTGCAGAGGGATCTGTGTTCCAGAATGGAAATTAAGCATTGCTGCAGATAAGACTTGCCTTTGCATCAGTGGTGGAACCAACAAAAAAAAAATCTCTGCTGCTGAATTGGACCTGAACCTGAAAATGACAGTGGTGGATGGTGAGGATAGCAGGCAGATGTGTGTGTTGGCTTCAAGAGAAAGTCACCACTGAAACAGAAAATTTTCACCCAAGAAATAACTGTAAGGACTAAAATCTGCCCTGAGATAAGCTGAGAGATTTTAAGGGGTTTTGAGAGGTGTTGGACAGACATATCCTCAGTGAACCTGCACTTGGTGAGTGAGGACTACTGAAGCCATTAAAAGAGGCACTGAGGTGCACTGTGACCTTTTCTGCTGTTTTATCTTGGGTAGGACATGCTGTTAAAAGAAGTACAGCAGCATTATTTGATGGCTTTTCCTGACAGGCAAATGAGGACCTGACCTGAGTTAGAAAGTGGACAACCACTTGGAGTTTGGCTGGGGAATCAGTACAAAGGGTTGAAAAATAAAGCTGTAACTACTAGTAGAGTTTTGAAGCACCACCTGTCACAGGTCCGGATTTTATTTTCCCATTTATAAACACCAAGGAGGTTTTCTTCCTCCCTTGAAAATGTATGAGTCCTCCTTGACTCCAAGAAATGTTGGGCCAGAACCTTCCCTTGACTGTCATTCATAGTCCTTAATAACCAGTCAGGATAAATTTAATAACTTATGACTACTTTTTTTCAGCATGCTTACAAAATCTCATCTTGAATCAGGAGAGATGTCCATAAAAGCTACTGAAATCCAGAATATTCATCACATAAGTGACTGTAACATGTTTCTTCCTTCTTCCTTGTGACTTTGCTGGCCTTAGCACATTGTCAGCCTAGTTGGACCTCACTACCTTTCTACAGGAATGTTTTAATTTTCAGACAGATTCCTGCACTTGCCATAGTCATTAGCAAGTAAATACATCTCATAAAGCATAGAAATGAACTAATAGTTACAGCTTTTCCAGCCATTAACACGTGTGATAGTTAAGCCTGATTATGAACTTCACTTTATTGGCAACATGTTTCTGTGGGTCTCTGTATTTCTCTGCCTGCTCTGAGCTGGACTAACCTGGGAGTCCATAAAGCTAAAATCTTATTAATTAAATAGCAGCACTAGTGCTTGCACTGGGGTTAAATGTGCCAGGGAGCATTTTTTTCCGATTCTCAAATAAATCTGCTTATTGAAAATACCATCCTAGAAATAGGAGTCTCTGACTTTGAGAGATGCCCTGGAATTTAACAGCCCATTATTTTTATATGGGCAATTTATTGCAGTCAGAAGTGATACAGTTCATGGAAAGCAGGTGGATGGATGTCTGAATCATTCCATCACCTGTCATGACTCATTCCCATCATTTCTGTCTCCTCACAAAGGGTGCATAAACACGTCTGCAGACTTAACCATGGCCCAGAGCATCTCATTAAAATATTGCCTCGGTTAGGGTCAGAAAAATGGTTATGTAGCCCTGTGATTAGATTGTAGAAGAGAGGAGGGACTGGGATCTTGACTGCTTCATTCAGAGGAGGGTGTCCAAACAAAAATCACACCAAGGGACTTCTGCCCAGGCTTTTTCTTCTCACCTTTGCAGGCAATTTCACAGCTATGACTCCTTCAGGAATTTCATAGACCAGTTTGGTCCAGCTGCTCTGTTCCTTGAGTTCTGCCTGCTTTCAAGGGTCCTCTCATTTTCTGGATGATACTGGATATGGTGACCTTGTTGCTGGTAGTTCTGTGTCAAAATATGCTGATGTAGCCACTTCTCTAGATACAACCCTGATATTTTGGGGACAGTGAGCCAGATGACTCCTGTTGGAACTGTCAGACAGTGAAGTCTCAGCAGACTCCCATAGGGTGAACGGTGCAAACCCTTTTGTGGCTTGGCTTAATCCACCTTCAAAGTGTGCTCAGAGGGTTTATCCAGCCTGTTCCTCACAGCAAGAGCTCTCTCAACCCAAGCTCTCAGCTGACCTGCTGTGAGCTGACCTGGCCAAATGCCACGTGGCCAAAGTTAACTCAAGCAGAATTTATTAGCTTGCAGAGGGCACTGCATAATCCAGTTACAGAACTTCACTTTTGGAGCTGGCTTGTGTCTGGCCAGGTTGGAAGATGGGTAAATGTCTCTGGAAAATTATTTACTATTATTTATTAACAATGAAATCTTGTTATTTGGTTGCTGTAATGGCTAAGAAATCTAATCACTGATTAAGATTGCACTAGGGTAGAGATACCTCAAATGGAGCAGCAAAAATACAGTGTGTCGAAAGGAATTTATAATAATTTATAATTTATTATGTCACACGCCCTCAACAGCAAAGAAAGCTTCAGGCTGAGCCCAGCAGTGATAAGCTCATGCATCTGTGTGCTTTGTGAAAGAAACACGGTGCCAGTGGGGGAAAGGGAGGAGTTCTGTGGCTCAGAGTGGGACACACGGTGGGTGCTCCCCGATGGACACAGACTCCGGGACTGCATCCCTGGAGCGCAGCGAGCACCAGCAGGTCTGAGTTCGCCAGCCCTCGGCCTCTGCTGGAGCTCACAAAACACGAGCAATCTGTGTCCTGCGTCTTCCCCAGGTCTGTGCCTTGCAGATCTCACCTCAGCAATTGTTGCTGGCTCTTCCTGAGCTGAATCCTTGGCTTCCTGAGCCTCATCCCTGGCTCTGCGCGGTGCTGTGATGTAATCGTGCGAGCGCGGCCCCTTTACTGCGCCGAGAGCATAATGCCCCGTTATTCTCTAGGCAAGGGTAGGGGGAAACAGCTGCTTTACTGATTAAATAAATAAAAGCATGACTCTCCAGTCCTCCTCCCTCGTCCGGCAGGCAGAAATCTGCCCGGGCTCTGCGCATCGTCAGCGCGCACTCAGCTCCTTGCCCCCGAGTGCCAAGAAAGGAGGCAGTGCCTGCAGCTGGAAGGCTGCCCTCGCCCTGCTCGCTCTGCTCCGAGTGCTTCTGTGAGTCAGGCGCTTTGCCTGTGCACAGAAACCCGAATTCCGTGCTGCCTTTCCATTCGCTCATGGCCCTCTGCTGCCAAAGTAACCACGGCAGGGGCGGCCTGGGGGGTGCAGGGGAGGGGAGCGGCGTTGCCAATCTCTCATTAATTTCCCGATGCAGAATGATGGGGGTGATGCATGGCAGAGTCTAATAATAATGACCTGAGGTCCCAGGCACGGCCAGCAAGGCAAACTTCTTTAACTAACAACTTAATTATAATAAATTTGAGTCTGAGAGCACCAGGCAAGTAAATCAATCAACCCTTGCAGGCGGGCTCATTAAAACTAGCAAAGTACAGACCATAAAGGTCATCATATTAAAAGGGATTAGCATTTTCCAGTTAAATCCTTTGCTGCCCATAGGTGCTAGGAGAGAATGTGCATTCTGAGGTTCTCTGTTGTTGCAGTGGTAAAGGGCTGGCCCTGCACAGCAGTAAATGCCTTTGGTTCCCGTGGTCAGTCTCTTGGCTGCCAGTGCCAGTGGGCAAGGCTGGATAAATGCTGGTGGACCTTTGCCAGTCTGGCCCAGCTGTGGGTTGCCAACTGTCCTGTGGAGCAAGCGAAACATGATCAGGGCTGAGGTCTTTCTTGCAAAATACGAGTCAGCTCTCCAGGCTTTTCTCTAGTCCTGTCTTACAGACTGAGACATCACCTCAGTAATTGTTGTTGGCTCTTCTTCCAATGACTCTTCCCTGGCTGTGTGAGATGTCTCTTCTCCTGTCAGGTCTTAATATATTGTAGCCCTCAAGCAGCATTTTCTATCTTTGCCTCTCTTTCCTGGCTGCATGGTACAGTAATTTGGGTTTTCTAGTGCTTTGAGAGGCAAATTTTCACAGACCCAATTATGATCTTTATTATGTTCCCAATTATGTTCCTTTAGGAGAGTATATTTACCTTGGAGGACACGTTAAACTGAGAACAGCTATCAAAACAGCTGGCATCCTTCTTCCTGTTTTCCTCTTCTGTCAATACAGTGTTGATGGCAGGAGAGGCATTTTTTTCCCTTTTCAAACTTTCCTCTGCCCACACTTGCATTCCAGTGGTGACCCTCTGCCTGAGCAGCACTGCTCACTGCTATGGTGGAAACGTGGTATGAAAACTGCTGGTTTTTCCATGGATCCTGGAGCCTGCAGGGGATGGTGCTGGAGGGGTCTTTCCTGCTCCTGCATTGAACTTCTGATGGAAACTGATTTTTTTGGAGGAAAAGAGAAGTGTATCAAAACAGTGTCTGTCACCGGTTGAGCAAAATATCTGGAGTTAAGAGGATTTATTGCATGGAGAGACAACTGCAGTCAGGAAGGTGGGGAGGAGCAGGCTGCACAGATGACCCTCTGCTGCACCCCCACAGCTCTGCCCCTCCAACCCCCTTCTTGATGAGGCTGTTCTCTGCCATTAGATGGACACTGCCCAGTGCCAGCAGCTCAGTCAGCTGGTGAGGAGAGTGGGCTCAGACTGAATGGAACAGGCACAGCTCGTGGCACATTTCCCTCAGCTCCTGCTGTGCCCAGGCAGCACTTTAATTGCACAGCAGTTTACAAATAACTATACTTCATGGGATGGAAGTTCCCCTGCACTTATGTGTAATCCTTTCCAAAGGTCTTTTTCTTTAAAGCCCTGGGAAGCCTCAGGGGCATGTAGGAAATTAAGCAGAGCCTTGCAGCAGTTCAGGAGTTCATTGAGAACAAGGAGTTATGTGTTGGAGAGTGTGGTGGGAGAGGTAAGGATGAGAAAAAGCGGAGCATCTCTTTTATCCCACTAGGCTTCCCTTTTGCATAGGAAGCACTGAGGGTCTTTCCTGCTCTGCTTGACCCATCAGCAGAGCACATCACAGAGAGCTACAGACTGCCTGGGGGAGAAAACAAAAAAAAAAAAAGGAAGAAGAAAATACTTATTTTCTACTGTGTTTCCAGTCAGCCAGCACTGTGCTGCTTGAGGAGCCTGTGCTATCTCTCTGTAATAGCAAAAAACTGCTGAGCAGAAGGAATGGGTTTTGAGATTGTCCTTGATTGGGAAGTGCTGGCAAGGGGCCACAAGTAGGTGTCTACCAGTCTGTGCTCTCTCATCAGTTCCTCAGAGCTTGCTGGGGAACCTTTGGATGTTGTCACTTAATTTTTCTGCACCAGGTTTATTATTTGGAGTGTGTAGCACTTAACACTGTGCATATCAGCTAAGATGCTTAGGTGAAAGGCACTGCTGACTGCACAAATGTATGTCAGCTTAATTCAAGAACTCAGCTTTCCCTGCTGCAGATGAATGCAGAGTTTAGAGCCACTTTTATGCCTTTGCCTTCAAGCACCTGCAGCTTCACACATCCCTTGAAGCTCTGACTGGCAGTAGCTTTGCATGGTTTTGTCTTGATGAAGGAGTTTCCACAAAAGGGGAGGAGCCCCTTGTGCTCCCCATCTCTAGCAACCTTTCCTGCTTCCACAGGGGCAAGGACAAACTCAGGACAGACCCAGTACCATCATCCCAGTGTGAGTTCTGCCTGCCAGTGTGATCAATGCAGGATTCAAAACAGTACATTTTAATTGGAATATCATAGAAAATATCTATTATTTTTTTCTCTTGTTTCCTCATATTTTCCACTCACCACCTCCCCTTCACATCCCTTTAGCCTTTGCCCAGAATTCACTTCAACCCACAGGCTTCTTCTATTTTTCCCTTTTTTTTTTTGTGGGAGGTGAGGGGTTAAAACAATAAATATATTGGTTCCTGTTTTTCCTCTCTGCAGCTCCTGAGCCCCAGCTGGGTGCAGACGTGGAATAGTAACAAGTCCATGGGAAAGGCTCATCTTCTCACAGCCCTCATAGCAGCACTCTGAGCTCAGTGTGAACTTCCCAGAGCACAGAGGCAGAGCTGAAACCCTCACTGATGCTGCCAGGAACTTTCTGCAGGGATTAAAGCAATAGGGTGGAGATGAAGTGTGTGTGAACCCAAACTGGATTCCAGGTGTGTATGAGGAGCAGTGTACTTGGTCTTCAGCTGAGTTTAAAATATGTATATATACTTACACAATCTGTGGTCATTGGCAATTAGCTCTTTATCATCCAGAGACACACAGTATGGAACTTCCAGACCTTGAAACAAAGCACATTTCTGGTGTAAGAGACAAACATGAGGCAGCAAGATCAGCTCAGTGTTTGCTCTGGTTCTAGACACTTAATGATAACTTGGTTTTTGCTTTCACCCTTTCACAGCAGGTGCTCTGTTGCTGTGAACTGCAGTTCTGCTAAACACTTTCTGTTCCTCAATAATTCCTGATGAAATAGAGGGAATTCTGCATCCTTGCAGATGGATAGGTTTGCTGGGGTTGGTGTCTCAGCCTGGAGAATGGCAAGAGGGAACAGACTCACCCCTGCACAAAGACTGGCATGGTGCAGGCAGCCCGGGTGGTCTCAGCTGGGTGCAATCCCATTTCCATTTCCCTTTGGCTCTATGTGTGCTCATGGAGAGTTGCTGTGGCTCAGTTGTCATTGCTGTTTCATTATAATAACCCAGTTCCTAACCTGGCATTAGGGAATGCCAGCTCCTGGGAGGTCTCCAGTGTGTTGTGCACAGCTTGTCTCCTGGGGATGCAGTGGAAGGGAACATCCAGGTGATGGTAAAGTTGTGGCAAGAGAGACTCACCAGGTTGGCACTGCAAGGTGACAGGGTGACCTTATGTGGTAGGGTGGTTCAGCTCCTGTTTTGCTAAAAGGTGCTAAAACTCAGAGTCAAAAGTACTGAAACTGGAGCAGGTAGAGATGAGAAAGCACTGATGGATGTTTGTTATGTCAGCTTAACTGGGGTGGAAGTGCCAGGAAAGCAAACGAAATGCAATGCCCCACAGTTGTGCCTGATGTTACCTAACACTGCACTCTTTGCTGTCACTTTGATTAAACACAAGACATTTCTTTATTTTCATGCATTCTTTGTGGAGAAAAATAAAGGGCAAAAAATAGAGAGCAGTGAGACAGTCTGTACTTCCCCTACCCCTCGCCAAGCAGTAGAGAGCAGTGGGAAACAGTTAGCGAAAGTGTCAGATTTTCTCTAAGGGCAGTCACAAGGCTCTTGTGCCAAACACTATTTGACATTTAATTTAAGACCCATGTAAAGTAACAGCCAGGGCAGGCAGCAGGCGGGGCGTTCCAGTTGACAGACTGGCTCTCTTTGCTTTAATTTCCTTAGTGTGATGGCCAAGTTTATCTGTGAGTGAGAAATACTCAGAGTATTATTTTTTTTTTTTTTGTTAGCCCATCATGAAAAGAGGGCCCTGTGTTGTGCTCAGACACCGTTCTGGGCTTCAGGTGGCCCTCATTAGGGAACAAAATGCAAGAGAGCTGTGCGTCAGCGCCGGAGGAGCCAAAGAAAGTTGTGCCCCTTTGATTAAATTCTGCTGAAGTCAAACACTCTGTTCCTGTTCTGAACTGAGCCATTCAGCAGGTTTAAAGGTGCAGAGACAGGGTCTGTGTGTGGTGCTTTACAGCCTCGCAGCCAGGATGTGTGAGGAGAGCAGAGGGAGCTTCCTCCTGCCTTAAAGGTGGGGTCAGGACCACTCAGTGCAGAGGGGTTTGTGTGAGGACATGTCCTGCATATGTGCAGAATGACGAGAACAAACATCCACAGCACCTTGGGGGAACAACCTGGTCTAGCAGAAGGTGCCCCTGCTCCTAGCAGAGGGCTGGAATGAGATGATCTCTAAGGTTCCTTCCAGCCCAAACTGTTCTGCGATCCTGCTCTGTGTGGTTTGTGCTAGAAGCCCACGGATAGGGAAGGAAAGGTCAAGGGTGGTGAGGGGAAGATTGCAAAGGGGTTACTTGCATTCTCATTTCTTTTCTCCTGTTGCAGCTGAGAAAACTGGTCTAGTGTGCTGCTGAGGAGGTGAGATGGGAATAAAACCTACCTGGAGTATATGGAAGGAGTGCTGGGAGTTCATCTGAGGCCTGTGTGAGGAGGAGAGCAGTAGTGGAAGCTGTGCTGGCTGTGTGGCTGATACTGGCAGAAGGGAAATGCTGAGGGATGCATGTAGGAATGACTCAGGAAATGTATTAGTTACTTGAATTTTTTTTATTTTTTAAGAAATAAATGTGTTTAGTCAATAGCATTAGGGTTTGAAGTATGGTACCCCCAAGGGTATTAAGGGTTTGGTGATGGAGATATGGGATTATTATGTTAACCACACAGATAAGGAGTATCAGGGGGGAAAGTCTGTGAAAAAAAGTGATTTGTCACACTGAAGACCAAAAGCAGCTGCAGAATGTGAAGCAATGGCAGGAGAAGGGTTCCCCAGGCAGTGGGACAGAGACAGCAGCCTGCAGGCAGCGCTGGCTGGGTGGAGGAGCACTTGGCTGCTTTTCCAAGGTCATTAGGAAGTCTAGACTTTCCCATAAAAGGGTCCCATTTGCTGGAGAATCCTTGGGCTAGCACTGCCCTGAGGGCTTCACAGAGAGCTTAAAGGCATCCGGAACAGCCTGGCTAGACTGAGGGCACCTTCCCTGAGTTTTTCTGTGTATATGGACCTTGGAAGACAACTCTGGGCCAGCCTGGCAGGAATGATTTCCATGGAACAGGCAGCCTGCCCCAGCAGAAGGTGGCTCTGGGACTGGCCCACCTGGTGGCTGGGACACTGCTGTTCCAGACTGGCTGGGTTTAGCTCCTCTTCAGGTTCCTCACCCAGCAGACAGAACAGAGGAGCCAAAACCAACTTCATTCCTCTCAGAGAGACAGAAATTAAAAAACTGCTTCTGAGTGCTGATGGAGGCATTTGAGGGACCCTTTATATGCAGTTACTCCCAAAACTCAGAAAGAAGACTTCCACCTTTGCTACAAACCTCTCTTGGTGCCTCATCACTGGGTTGTTTGACCAGTTTCTTGGGGCCATCCTATGGCTTTAAGCACCTTAAATACCAGCTGTCCTCCCTATGTTAGAGAGCATCTCTGTCTAGCACAACACATCTGGAGAGAACTTCTCCATAGCAGTGTTCAGAGTAAATCACAAGTCCAAAATCCTCTCTAAGATCACAGAGTGTGCTCTTGTTCCTGTTCACAGGGGCTGCCAGCTTATGCCTTGTTAGGAGAAACCAGAGGGAGATGCTAAAAGCAGGGAAAAAATGAATGCAGCTTTCTAATTGAGTCAGGGGAAAAAAATAATTCCAAGGTATGTTCAAGAAAGGGTTTGAATGCCTGGAAGATGGCAATTGTTGGATCCCATTCTTCTTGCAAGCCCAGCTAAGTTATCCTTGTCTTAAGGCTCCCGTGAAAGTCAGTGTCAGGAAGACAGGCCAGGTGGACTGAATCAGTATTTGTCGATGTGAGCAGCCCCTGGGGACAGACAGGGGTGTCCACCCCAAAAGAAACCACCCTGGGGGCTGCAGTGGTGCATAAAGAGCGTGGTCAGGCTTCTGCCCAAGAGAAACAGTTTGCTGGGTGTGAGAAACCTTCTGGCATCTGCACAAACTTGGATGATGTCGATTCAAGCCTTGAGGAGTTTGTTGTGTAACTGGGACCAGCAGTGTGATTTGGACAACCATAACACAGCTGGGGATGATTCCATCCTGGGAAGGTGTGACTAACCTGGGGCCATTGCAAAGTGGTTTCTGGGTGTATTTACTGTATGTTTTTGTGGCAGGGTTTCTTTTTTTTTAATTGGGTCTTCCTGAACAGCAGCTGGATGTTTCAGCAAAGAGAAGAATGTGTAGTAAAAATCAACCAACATAGCCCTAAGTGGGGAGGAATCCTGGATAGCACTAGGGGAACTTCCAAAACTGGTGTTTACCTTTGCTTTGCTTTTAGCAATCCAATTTCTCTCTGTGAGTTGTGTGTGCAGAAGGAATAATCTAAACTGAGTTTATCACAGCAGCAGGGCTGGAGCAACTCCAAGTACGTTGGTCTATATCCTGGAAATAGGAGACTGCTTATCCAATTATTTGCAGCTTGTTTTCAGGGGAAAAACGATTGACTTGATTCCTGCACAGGGTAAAATCCTGTTAGAGTGTGTCATTTTGTCCTTTGGAGTGGGATGTAGTCCCAGGTTTCATGAGAAGCTGCTGTTTTGACTCCTGGGATTGTTGCAAAGCTCCTGGGTCAGACTGGGGATCTTTAGTCTTCAGATGGGAAAGTGCCTCTCTGTTGGGTGAGAGATGAGGCTTAAAATACATGTGATAAGCTTTATCTCCCTGTCCCAACCCTTTTCACCCACTGCCATGATTAAATTTGTGAGAAGAGTCACTGTAATAAATAAACTATACATTATTGAGGGTAAAAACTCCCAGGAGGGAGGCATTGAGTGGTACAGAGATACACAGGCACACTTAACAGTGAAACAAAGAGACAGACTTTGGCTGAACATCAGGAAAAACATACTGAGAGTGAAATAAATTTGGCTATAGGACAGTTCTTAACAACAGTAGCAGCAGTCCTGTTAACCAGACTAATTTTAAACACTCCTGTAGGCATCACTCCCATCTGGGCCTGGTAAGAGAAGATGGCAGTCACACACATAGTTTGAAGGTGTCATCTTTTCTTTGGCCAAAAGTTTTCCATGATTTTTTTTTTTTTTTGGCTCAGTGGAGATAATTTCTTTCTATTTGAGCCATTCTCTTTGTTTCATAGCAATTTTAAAAAGAAAAAATCAGTTTGGTAAAGTGAGGACAAGGGGAATTCTCAGCAGTTTTAACGTGGCTCTTCCTTTAAAAGGGTTTGGAATCAGCCATATTCAGACCAGATTTTTGCACCAGGCAGCAGAATCAAGATGTGTTGGAGAAGGATATTAAAAGACAATTTTCTCTGCAATGCCTATCACAAATCTGCATCTTCTGAGGTAATAAGTGGGTCTGCACAGACTGGTAGCACCTGGTGCTCCTTGCCCTCAAGCAAACCAACCAGAAAGGAGTAAGGAGTCAGGAGCAATGTCTGGCCAATGATGTGGATACTCCACATCAGCTACAGTCTTCTCCAAATGCTTGCTTCTTTCTTCTGGTACTTGGGTTTTTATTCTATTGCCGAAGTGAATCCATGGAAGCCCTGTTACTTATTCACTGGGATTAAGCACTGAGGAGAAGAGGTGTGAGAGGTAAGGAAAAGATGGTGCAAATGACTCAAGCCCTCCTCGAGTGCCTGTGTGGGCAGCCTGAGGGCATCCCAGGCTGTTGGCTGGGAGGGCACAGTGCTCCTCCCCAGGCTCCTGGCCATCTGGAGGGGCTGGATGGTGATGGATGGTTTTGTGTTTGCTCCCTGGCTTAGTCTCTCTAACATGGTTTGCTGCACATATTTTGTGATGTGAGAATGTGCTCTCTGTTCACTTCTAATGCACCTGTTGGTTCCACAAACAAGCCTGCCAATTAAACACAGGAATCAAATCCCACAAGGAGCTTGGTTGCCTGTGCTGGAAGATGTATGTATGTAATAAATGGTATTATGAGGTATACACCCAAGCCTACTTATGAGTTACCATATGAGAGAGAAAGCATGGTCAGGGTACTGAATAGGTTCAAATAACATATGGATTTGTATGCTAGATCCACCTCCCAACCCTTTGTTTCATCTCAGGCAAGTTATTTAGCTTCCCTGGGCCTCAGATCCTCTACTGAGTACATCTGGGATGATAAAAAATTTCCTTTTTATCTGTTTTTTTCTGCTCTGATTCCTCAGACTCAGAGAAAAGGATTGCCTCTCTGTGCATGTACTTGATTTTGCCAAGATCTTTACTAACACTCAGGTGTTGCTGTTGCATTTCTGCCTTTACCCTTGGAGAGCAGAGATGATTCAGGAACAAAAGAAGAGGTACTCCTTTGAGTCCCCCTTTATCTTTCAGCACTGGCACCTCCTCTCACAAGTGAGTGAGCTGTATTTTAGTCATCAGATCGAAACTAAACTTTGGTTTCCATGGAAGTCAGGTACCTCCGTCTTCAGAAAAGTCCTGTTACTCACCAGGAGAAGGGCAGCCAATATTGTACCTCAGCTGTAACTGACAGGCAATTTATATGGGATGAATCCCTTAACAGTGGACTTCAGCCTTGCCTGAAATCTTATCCCTCCCCTCTCCATGTGAGCAGGGCCACTGGCTTCGTGGAGCAGCTCATTGCAGACAGATGCTGACAACTGGAGCTGGGCAGTGCTGAGGGAACGTGACACAGGCCTGCAGCAAATGTATTAATTGCATTGCCTGGGGAGGGCTGGATTCTTTCCCCTGCCCCTCCTTTCTCCCTGCCAAAGCTTTGTGTGTGCTGGGAGCCTTGCTGGGTTTTTCTCGTGTACGGCAATTAAGGAACACAGCCCGGAGTTCTGGGCGTCTGCTTCCCATCCCGGGAAGGTGCGTTATTAACCCGAAAGGATTTGATACCCTCCTGCTGTGCCCCATTTTCTTTGCTCTTGCCTGGTCCTTCTATTTGATTCAGCCTCCCAGGTCCATTAAGATCTTCACAGTTGCCCATGCACAAACCTGACAGGCTCGTGGGGAGATTCTAAAACGATGCTGGTTCAATTAGCAGGATATAATTTGCCCTTTGGTGAAACCCTGGGCTCCCCTGCCAGGCTAAGCACTTGCTGTCAGGGCACTTAGCACAAGGAGGAGCATTCCCATCACATCTTTCTCAATGTCAGGTCACAGAAACCATGAACCCAAGTAGCTGCCGTAAGAAAGGAATTGTATTTTTATCACAATTTTATTTTTCCTCATGAAAAACGTTTTAGAGAAACCAGAAAGCCCAGTTTGGATATTTGATGTGAACAAACCAGCTGCCAGCTGTAGTTTTTATTTTAGCCTGGGAATCCTGCTGCCTACTTTTTTTCCTTCCTTCCCCATGACCCCCTCTTGCAATTTGAGTTGTTGTGCCCTACAGGTCACAGACCAGTTTGCTATACAATTTTCTGTCTCTCTGTTGATCAAATGCTTTTCTGAATGATTTGCTGTTTGCTGTGGTTGTTAACCTCCTGAGTACTCAGCCTTGCTTCTCTCTCTCACCTCTGAGACGTGCTGAAATACCTGAAGAAATACCAATATCAGATCATGCATATTCACAGTGGTTATTCCCCATTCAGCTGCGCAGACAACAATTTTCTCATGCTCACCAAAAGCAGATATGAGTCAAACCTCGAGTGACAGTGATATTCAGGAGGTGGGGAGGGAAGGAGAGTCAAGATATAATTTGATTTTTTCCTCAGCCTTCAGCCACTGTGGACAGTAGCTGTTCCCATGAGATCTTTTGTGTATCAGCAAAGGGATGGATTTGTGTGCTTTGATGGTGGAGCTTCTCACACTGGAGGAGGTCTTCTCCTGGAGAGATGATGTGGAAAAGGCTGGTGGCATCTGCCCCTGCTGGGGCAGGGAGGAAGTTTGGCCAGAACTGCTCTGAGAGTAGTGCCAGAGTTTGGTCTGGTTGCACTGGGTCTCTCACCCGGTGGGAAAAACCTGCCCTTAACTCTAGGGTTTTCTGTGGGTTTTTTTGTTACTTCTCTTTCCCAGGAGACTTCCTTGGGTTTATAAATGACTGCATTTCCCTTTGGCATGACAGCTGCAGCTTCACCTCTTCTCGTGTGAACCTGGAGTCAGGTCAGGCTAAAATGCTGAATCTTTCCTTTCTCCTTCCCATGGTTCTCTGGCCCCCTCCTTCCTTCCCCATATCAGCTGCCTGTATTGCCATAACTTGAGGATTAGCTTTTCCCTGCAGGACTGAGCTGAAATGCAAGTGCTTTACTGAGCAAAACAAATCTCTTCAATATTAGCAAGGCAAAGCAAAATGCTTCAGCACATGTGGTTTTTGTTAGCTGACTTCTCCCCCCAGCCCCATGTTTGGTCCCAGTGTCAAATTCCCTCTTAAATATGCTTAGGAGGTCACAGAAAGCAGGTGAATAGTCATACAATAAAAATCACATCACACCTCTTAAAAAAAAATTAAAAAAAATTACATCCTCTCTTTCAGTCTTCCCCCCACTCCACCTATCCCTAAGCACAGTAGAGGCAAAGACCTGATTATGCACTCAGTGGGAATGAACTAAAAATGAGTTTTCCTAGCAGGCTGGAGTACTGGGATATAGTTGACAGATCAGGCTGTTGCAAATGAAGACACAGAGTTACAGGGTGCCCGAAGTGAAGCAGGTAAATATAGGTCAGGCTCTCAGCCCGTCTGAGTCGTCTTCCCTGGAGTGATTCCAAGCTGCAGCAGGGTCTGGCTTCCAAAGGAATGTGCTGGTGCCAGCTGGGTACTTTTGGGAAATGTGTGTTGAGTAAGATGCTGAGGAGATGGCAACGGTATGTGTGCAGAACACACCTCAGAGTGCTCGGTGCAGGTGTGAGCAGTAAAGCTTGGATGGGGCTTTTGAAACCATGACTCAGTTCCTTTAGGAAGATCAGATACTGGGTTTCTGTTGTGTTAGCAAGGGGAGCAGAGCCAGGGGAGCAGAGCACCCCCAGCCCTGCTTAACAGGTGGAAACTCATACAAATCTCTCTGATTGATTTGACCTTATGAAAGAAATTCTAATAAAACCTTGAGGTCCAGGTAATGAATTTTATGAGTCCCCCCAGCAAAGGCAATACCTGTGCATTGGCAGATATGTGAACTAACTCACAGAAAGCTGGCTTGAGCAGTAGAGACAGTGTGAGAAATGTTTGTGTGTTTAGTCTCTCTGTGAACTCAGCAGCACTGCCTGAAGAATATTCATTCATTTTACAGCCTAGACAGACAATTGCAGCACCAAAGAAGCTGTGGAAGCCTGATCTCTGGAAGTGCTCAAAGCCAGGTTGAATGGGGCTTGGAGTAACCTGGTCTGGTGGCACCCACGGCAGGGGGCTTGGAAATAGAGGTTTGCACCTGTGGGTTTTATGCAGGTTGGTTTTTTGTGTATACACTGATTTTAATAGCCAAAAGGTGTCAGAGTGAAAAATAGAAGTATTGAGGAAACTTCACTGTGTTCAACTCTGTGCTTGGGGTATTGACTTCTCTCAGCAGGGTACTAACATGTGAAAAGTTTTTCAACAAAAGATTGTCATAACTCAAGGCCAAGACCTGTCTTTTGTTTTACTGAGCAGTGTGTTTGACTCATATTTGAGGTACCTTTTGATAAAGAAGCTGTCATGGTATGTGCAGGTGTGTAAGCTGTGAACCTTTGTATAAACCAGTGAATTTATTTGAGCTGAGATTTGATCTTGGAAGTTAGTCTTTGGGCTGAGAAAACAATTCTCCCTGTTACTCTAAGATAGATTTTCCTGGCAATAAATATCCTGGTTCTTATCTTGATTACTATTTTTTTGTCCTCACAGCCCTGCATTCTGTTCCTGAGCCTTTGGTGCTCTGTAATTTCTAGTTTTTCCTGATGTAAAATACAGGATGGAAAGAGACACTGAAACAATTGCAGTAGAGAAGGTTTTCAACATCTGCCTGTGCTTGCTGGCATACTGTGAGTCTTAAATAACATGTTTATAAAGTGGGCTGATGTGTGATGTTCAGATGAATGCAAGTGTCGTTCAGAAGTGCACTGCCCTGCAATTTATATAGTAAATATACCTTTCATGTTCAGTAAATTCAAAGTCAATCACCCTAGTCTCAGGGTGACAGTATTTTAAGCCATAGCTGTGCAATTCTACTACTTAAAAAGTTGGAAGGCAGAAAGGTCACGATAATTCAGCCTGTATCTCTCTGAGATTCTTTTGCCTGTGAAAAAAGAAAGCAGCAAACTTTTGGTGCAAAAAGATTTGACCTTTAATTTCTTTAATTTTTTTTTATTCTTTCATTGGTTATAAAATCCATGTAATTACTTCTAGGGAGTCTGGGTGATCATGATTATAGTGTTTAGAAGCAAATAATTTGGAGCTTCAGCCTCATAAATAGTAGAGGGCAGTCGCTGTAACCCTTGTTAATCAGCGAGGGAAGCAGCCCTGGACCACTGGGTTCTTTCAGGGTGTTCCTCTGAGAAGAGTTCTTTGATGTGGTGGGTGAGAGGGTAGATGTACTTTTATGACATGGATGGGGAGAGGTATTGGAAATTTTTTTTGCTTCTGCCTTCCTCCTCTTTAAAGGAAGTTGTAGCAGTAAAAAAATGGAAGTGACAGGAATGAGTTTTAGAATTTCATCCACTAGTGAGAAATCTGAGATTATTACTAACATCAACTTTTTGAAGAAAATCAACAATCCATAGCTATCTATTTGAAAGCATAGCAGAAGACTGACTATCAGGGGAAAAAAACCCCAAAACATTCACAGGTAGCAGCTGAAAAGCATGTTTTTAAGAATTATTCTTATTTTTGCAATTTTTTACCAGTGGTTGAAGTTTGCTGTTCGAGCAAATTGGTTATGGTGGCAATATCCTTGCAGGGAAACATTGCTTATATCCAAGGTGTTTGTTTTTCCCAAGAATCTAATTTTCTGTTTCAACCAGGAGCAGAGTGCAGAGATCTGCATAACATTAAGGCAGCAAGTGTTACCCATGAGGTCATAGTGAAACACCCACTGCAGCCACCTCATGCTTTTAAAATCCAAGAGGATGAAGCACAGCTCAGTTGCCTGCTCTAACAAGAAGTAAAATAAATAAATAAAGTTAGATAAATTACCAAGACAGAGTAATATGCTCCCCACACACCAGGAATGGAAGTATAATGGTGTCCTGTCCCTTCTGAGATGCCTCAGAAGGAGAATTAGGGAAGACTAAGTTGTGCACTTTGGCTAATTCTGCCCTTGGCACTGCAGGATCTGCCAGACCCGCTCCAGCTCAGGTCCTCTGGGGGCCTGGAACATTCACCAGTGATGGTGACAGTCAACATGGTGAAATGTGCCATCATGCTGGGGCAGGAAACTGGCTGTGGAAGTGTTGATGGCTTTGATCTGCTTGGGACCAGTCACACGGGATGCCCACGTGTTGTTTATTACTTACAGGACAGGAGCTTGGCAGCAGCACTTGAGTGGAGGATGTGCTGAGGTGGAGAGGCTGGGGATGATGAAAGACATATCTGCCCACTCTGCTTGGGAGGATGATGGAGTTGCTCTGGGAGACAGTCCTGTTTCTCTCAGCTCAGTTTTGATACTCTTGTTTTACAAGTGCTGCCTTGTTTTACAGTGAGGTTTTGGATTTGGACCTTTCTGTCTCATTGCACATGTTTTTTGCTTGTGTTTGTGTCTTGGGAACCTGGTGAGTGAGCTTGGGTTTGGAGAAGGACCTGCTGTGATGATAAATAAGGTGCAACCAAAGCCATGGGCCCCAGATAATAGATGTTCCATTCCACAGGGCTCACCCATTTGAGCAGTTTAATTTCTAACTACTTAAAGATCCTTCTTGTGAAAAATGACTTCCCATTCCCAACCTTATAATGAGAGTAAAACAGTGGAAAGACAGATGAGTTAGCGCTCCTAGAAATCTGTTATGTAGCTGGGTGAGAAATAAAACAGTTTGTCTACCCCTGGACTGACTTTTCTTACACCAAATAACTGTGTAATTGTCTTAAACCCCGAATAGAGAGCACAGTCTGGAGGGGAGAGGTTCTTATATTTCAGCTGGCTCCCAGCTGTTCATCTGGGGAGAACAAGGTTGCATGTGTGAAGGGAATGCACTGGGAACCTGTTTCTCAGAGCTGGGACCCTTTTCCTGTTTGTCAGATGCACTGATTATCTGGAATACTCTCTCTTGCTAAGTATTGTGTGAGATTCTGGCAATACAGCTGCCTCTGAGCCCAGGAGTCCTCAGCTGGCTGAGGGCTGGGTGGACAGCGTGGGATTGTGCACTCTGTGAACAGCAAGAGGAGCTGGCTGGAGCCATGGAGCTCAGAGCTGCACCTTGGATGTGACAGTGATGGGGGCAAAAGCACTCAGGAGCCAACAGGATGTAATAACCCAAATACTTATTAATATTTTAAAAATTTGCAGTGTTAAAATTCTTTACTGTCTTTTAAAACTGTTGGAACAATGCAAAGGAATTTTGTGGGAGCAAGACTACTTTTTTCTGTGTTTATTGTAGCTGGATATGTTGCTGTTCCTTCCTTCCATCACACTTTGAAGTGCTAATTCTGAATGCTTTCCATGTAGATTCAGAACCCTTTTTTACCATGTGTTACACAGGCTCAATTTTAGAGTTAAACATGGCAATGGCTTCCCCTTAATGGGAGAGATGGATTTCTCTTCTGGTGGTACTGGAACTGATGGAGTTTGGATCAGGAAGGGGAAGAGACTTCAGGAAGTATCAAGAAGCCAGGTTTTTGGCACATGGCTTGAATCTTACCCTCTGTGTCTGTATCTTTGTAAATTGTTTTCTAAACAATGACCAGTTTTATTTGAAAACGTGTATTTTTTTCCCTCAATATGTGGCACATGAAATTCAGACTATTAGGCTCTTAAGTTTTATCCAGAGGCTAGCAGTGCTATATCTTTCAACTCAAGCTTTCAAAATAATCAGCAGTTTATTGTGTTAGGACAGATTTCTTTTCTTCTGAGAGCAGATTCTGTGTTTTAATAGCAATGTTGATTGTAATCTTTTTAAAAGTTTGAAGCTGTGGTTTGGAGAAATTCAGAGCTCTCAGCAGAGTGCAAACTTTTGTATTTAAATCAATGAGCTCCCCTGTTGAGAAGTGAATGACCACAGGCTCTGTATCAGCTCTGCCCCCTTTACAATAATCCCAGTGGTGTGGAAAGTGGAGTTGCTTCCCAGAAATTAGCAAACAATTCAAAACAATGGAGGCACAATGAACCACGCTGAGCACACAGCCAGGGAGGAAGTTCAGGTTTGTATAATTTGAAAGGAGAGGAGGCAAGTCAGGAAGAAACACACCCTTGAAAAGCCCAGGGGTGTGAAGGGGATTTCTGTGCTTTTTCTCTCTGCTGCAGGGGTGAGCTGATGGCAAAGAGCAGGTGTTGTCCTGCTGGGGCTGTTATGTGTGTGTGGAACCTGTCTGACTCCTTTTGGGATTTGACTTTCAGGGAATATTGAGTCTTTCTTTTGTCTCTGGAACACAGCAGAAGTCCCAGCTGATGTAACATGCCAGCTCTGAGCAGGGAGGTTGCCCAAACCCATGGCAGAGAACAGGAAGGGAGCAAGCTGCTTCCAGGAGGACCCAAGGATGGTTCACACAGCATTCTGTTGACATCGTGCATGGTTTTGGGGAAAGAAGTTCTGTTTGCTTGCATTTGCCCTCTTTGTGGATGGATTTCCTCCTGCTCTGGGTCTTGGTGCCTGAACTTCTCTTGTTAAGATTTGATTGTGGCTTAACTGTGTGAGACTGAGGTGGAGGAAGCTGTGCCCTGAGCCTGAGGCAGCAGGGCACAAGTCCATGCTTTACTTGACCTCCTGTGGTGACCAAGCTCCTGTTTCAGTAAAAACTCACCAAATGAGTTTGGCCAAAGCATAGAGGTGTCTGTGGAGACACTTCTGGGGGTTTTTGCCTCCAGTTTGCTGCCAGCACTGGTGCAGGAAGGAATGAGCCCCTTGGCAGGTCATGCACAGCCTCTCCTGCTTGGCTCTGGCCTCGGTGCTCCCCCACACACATGCAAGGTGCAGAGTGAATGGCTGGTTGAATGGGAAGGAGCTGAAATACACATGATCTGGAGCCTGGTTGTATTAAAGAAAAGCTAATGACATATATTTACATGGAAATGTCAATAAACTTTCTCTACGTGCTTTTGACTGGCCAGCTGGTAATGTATTCCTAATGGAAACAAATTGGGTCGTCAGTCAGCCCAGAGCCTTTGTCAGTCCTGAACTCCATTTAAAAATAACATTATTTTAACGTGTTTTTAAAGCACCTTTTCCTAACATGATCCAGAAGGCTGTGTAAAAACAACTTGGAATAATCTTGAAACCCATAGAGGGCCAAGTCAGAGAAAAGGAGCCAACACCTTTGGGCAAAGAAAACCAGAAAATCTAAGGAGAAGAGCCAGGAAGAAGGGAGGGAATTTATTTTCATGGAAAAATCTAACTCTAAAACAACATGCTCTCCAGAAAAGGTATTTTTTTTCCTTGAGCAATCTCCATGTAAAACGAATGCAATGCTGTGCATACTTATTTATTTTTCTCTATATATCTATTCAATTTTCTCATTGAAATAATAACCCATTAGTTGAGATGGCACCTAGAGCCAGCAAGCTTTTGTCTTTGGAGCACCCTCCAAAGATCTTGGTAATTCCATTAATGGAATATGAGATTGTGGAGTTTGGGTTAAATGTATCATTAAGGAACAGCAGGGTGCAGTTCAGATGCCAGTTTTATTTTTCTGTGATTGGTTACTCCATGAATTGAGGAGACCACGTGTTTAAATTCCATGTTCTTGATATTCCTCTAGCAGCGTCTCCCAGTCTGAGGGAAAACACAATCATTTGAGGCCACTGCTGAAGGAATGCTAAAATAAAGCACAGCTCAAGAAGGACTCTTTTAAGAAAATGGTAACTCTGCAGTTTGTGTCAGTCCTGTTCTGAGCAAACTGACATCTAAATGACTGACAGCAGCAAAGATAAATACAGGAGCAGCACAGCAGGGGAGCTGAGATGAATGGAGGTGTATTCCAGGGAGAGACTCCGTGACATCCTGCACTGATGTCACTGATGAACATCCTGAGCAGCAAAGAAGTTCCAGGATTTGCCCTGCTGCATTCAAACAGGAGTTTGAGTGCAGTCTGAGGCCAATTCCAAGGCACAGATTTCTCTTCACTTGGAGCCTGTTCCCCCTGGGCTCAAGTCCTCCCCGAAAATTTTCAGGTGTGGTCATGCAGGATCAGGAACTCCTCGTGAAGTTGCTCTGTTCCTCTTTTGGTGCTTCTGCACTGTTTATATTTGTTAGTGCTCTTCAGGACTTAATATCTGCTTGAAAGTGGGATTACTGAGCTCTGCTCCTTCTTCAGAGAGATCTGGAGCAGTCCATACTTGCAAAATAGATGCAAAAGAAAGAACAGTCAGGAAAAAAAAGTCAGCCAAGAGTTGGAAGCCTTTTTATTGTGCTTAATGGTCCACCAGTAGTAGGTAGAATCCACTGCAAGGGTAAGGAAGTGGTTTCCTGCCTTTCACTGGCCAACACCTGTTTAGTGAGTTTAGTCTGTAATTTTGGGGTGGTGGGAATGATGTAGCTTCAGGCATAGCTCCAATTTCTGCATCTAGTAGATGCATGCTCTGCTCCTCTAGGTAAGGATATGTAATGAAAAAAGAATGATTACTGAAGGTTTAAGAGGCAAAACTTTTATTTCTTTTTGCTTTTCTCTGCTTGTTTAATAAGAAACCCAAAATTATTATAAATTGGGGTTGCATCTTTTCCCCTCTCCTTTTTAGATTTTCTGTGCATCTAGGCAGACTAAGGCAACCCACATATTTGAGAACAAAACTTCTTTCTCTGAGGAATTTTGTGATGCACCTTTGTATGGTATTATACCAAAGCAGAGAAAATATTTATGGGAGAGTTAACCAAGCAGTGAGTGTGTATGTGTGCTCAGCCATGAATGCATGTGGACTCCCTGCAGGATAAAAAGCTTTTGTGATGGTTTAAGAAAATATTGAACAGCACTTTTGTGAATACTTGTACTTTTCCCAGACAGCGTTCAGAAATAACCTTTAGCTGCCGAGGCAAGAAATAAATAGAAAAGCAGCAAATTTTCTCTGGTGGGGATTTTTTTTGGCTTCTATTTAAGCCTGGGTCATGTGACTGCACTGGGTGGGTTTGGGAGCAATGCATTGCAAATCTTTTTGAGAGTGCTGAATTCAGAGGCTACGAGGCACTGCAATGAGTGTTTGTAGGACAGGGGGATTAGAAGAAATAGTCACGTTACAGCTGCCCTGCATCTCAAAGCTTGTTTGGAAACACTTTTAATTGGTCTATCTGTCATGCCATTCGTTTGGATTAAGAATGGCTGGTGCTCTGTGCTGCCTAGAAGCAATAATCTCAGCAAGACCATGTTCTCTTCACAGCTTCATTAACCTCTACAATAAACAGCCAAGGCTTTACAGTATAAATGTTCAGAGAAAATGTTTTGCAGCTCTTGTATGGGCCATCTGTCTTCTGAGGTAGCCACGGGTGAATGCTAGATAGTTATTTCCTAAAGAGATCAGTACAAAAATCAAATTTTCAGGGGCCTGCAGATATTTCAAGTGGACCCCAGCTCTACTTGTGTATATCCATTCCCAGAACCCTCTTATGGGTTCCTTCAGCAGTTCATTGCAGTAGGAAAGGCACTCCATGAGTGTGTGCTTGGGATGTCTGCAGCCTTTAGGAGGGTGGAAGTGAAAAGACAGGTTGCAGTTATTTCCCTAGAAAATAAACAGTGCTTTTCATATGCTGCATCTTTCTGATTTTGGCACCACTCTGCAGTATGCCCTAGCTGGAGGGAAGAGCTGGGTGGAGAGACCTCATGGAAAGATCTCCTGGATAAGCTTCTCATCTGGGAAGTACTTTGAGAGAGGAGCAGAAAGGGGGAGAGTAACCCAAGCACCCAGGGACGTGGGTTTATAGCCAAAAATCAGCTGTGTGACCTGCAAATGGGGAGTTGGCTTTGGGAACTGCGTGTTCAGATGGCCCTCTCAGGCTGTGACTAAACTGGTACTTAAGAAAACAAGTTCCAGGTAGGAAAAAAAGTTCCAAACAAGACAACAAAACTAAAAAAGAAAACCCCAAACCCACAAAACCTGCCAAAATACAGCAACAATAAATGTATTAATAGTAATTGGAGAAAAACCTCCACTCCAAAATCCTGAAATGGTGTGGAGTGATGTGGGGAGGGAATGTGTGGCACTGCTTCTTTGGCTGTCTGTGCTTGACAAGAGCAGGAGTGAGAGTTGGTTTATGAGCTCAGGTTGAAAGTGGAGTCGAGGGAAGGAATTTATGGTGTTCCACAGTGGGATTTGGGTGTGAAGTTAGTCCCTCAAGCTTTTAGGGTTATTTCTTTGAAAGTAATCCCATGATAGTCCTGTAAACTTGCCCTAGTGCTTGCTCTGCTAAGGCTCTCTGGGTGATCTCTCCATGATGGTCTGTCTAATAAAATATGCAATATCTGATTGAGCTGGGATTGATTCAGGCTGTAATGAGGTTGTGTATGTGTTAATAAAACCCTGTTAGGCTGTTGATATAGCAATGCTGCTTCTGTCACAAATTGCTTTAACTTCAGCTTGTGGTAAACAACTCTGGGCTCACAAAACAGATTTCACCACTTGCCTTTGAGCCATTTAATAATGATTGGAAACAACATTTTCAGGGAGACACTGCAAGATGAATTCCAGTTTCTACTTGGATGAAACTCCTTTTAAAATCCATCTTCTCTGTGCCTTGTGTTCATCCAGGCACTCACAAGAGTTTTCATTATCCAACCTTAACTCGGCTGCCTTGTTGATTCTCAGCCTACCAGCAAGGAATGGGCACATATCAAGTATATTTTTGGATGGCATGGAATTTTATTGGCACTATGTCTGCTTTTTGAATCTCCTCTTCTTTCCTTTCCAGAAATGCTTTAGGGTTTGATCAGTCTTGAGAGGAGCTAGTCCATGGAATAGCAACCAGTTGTTTTATATACAAGCTACTGGAAAACAGACAGGATGTCTTCATTTAGCTGAGATGGCATCTTGTGCATTCTCTGGGTCTCTAGCCAAATTCATCCCAAAGATAATGGGTACCACAGGTAATTTAAGGAACAAAGAGCCTCTCCCTGCAGCTACGTGCAACTGCTGGTGGTTACCTAATCCTGCACCTGCACACAATTGCTGATGGTTTCATGATCCTATCTCCAGCTATCTCACACAGTCCACTTGCCTCTTTTCCACTGCAAAATGTCCTGTGTTATAGACTGTCTGGTGGCTGGACACTCCTACAGGCCACTCACCTCTCTTTCCTCCAGGTCTAATAGATTTTCTCTTGATTTGATTCCCCTTTGGTTCTACTTTTTTTTTTTTTTTTAGTGTCCTGAGAAAACACTCTTGTGCAAGCCAGAGTGGTTGGTGAGGTAGCTGAACCTGATTAGTATTTCTGAGCATCTCCAGGAGACAATCTGCAGTCCTGTTTCCTTCCTCCCTGCTCCCTCTCACTATTGCAAGATAATTTTATAGCCAGTGAGGTCATGCATTCAGAGATATTGTCTTGATGCAAACTGGTATCTGCTAACACATCTGTGTGAACCATTTCATATCAGCTTTCAGTAGCAAACTGGGGTGTTCCCTGTTCCTACATGTATGCTGAGCTTCTTGCCTTGTGGAATTTTCCAATGATGAAACAAAGTATCTATCAGTCAGGAATTAGATCTAGGCATTAAATTTTCTTTTGAATCATCTCACAGTTTTCCCAGCTATTTCGTGATCTCATACCATTTAGTTCTCCTTATGTCTTGTCTACTTTCAGGAAGATTTTACTGATCTATTTGCTAGTTACTGGTTCTGCTTTGTACCTCTCTCTTAAAACTCTGGATCATGTTAAGTATATGTGTGGAAACCAGCAAATATTTAGTGGTTTGCCAGAGGTCATTAGCAGCTGTTTTAGATCCTAGAAACTCTTGGAGCCCTTTGCTCTAATTATGAGAAATAACAACATGCACCTGTATTGTAATTTTCATCAGCAGATCTTGAAATTGTTCATAAATATCTGTCAAATATTCACCACTTCTACATGGGAAAGTAAAACTCTGAGTAAATGGAAGGACCAAGTCACCAAAGAAACTAAACCAATGCACTGTCCCTTTCATTCATGCCAAGATGCTCTGGATCCACAGCTCTGAAGGAGATTCCTGAACTTCCAGTAAAATGCACTGGGCGAGCTTGTGACGTTGGTGTGGTACACAAAAGCCAGAATACAGAGTGGACAGAGTTTCACAGAGGGTTAAGGGTTTACACAGATGCTTCTCTGGGCGTGGGTGCTTTTAGGTGCCTTATTTGTTGCTCTTGGAAAGGAATTTTTGTTGTTCTTTTCATGCTTAAGCTGCTTTTTTTTTTTTGCATTCTCAGAGCAGATGGCAAGAGAGACAGTTACATTTTTGGCTTGGTGATTCCTTCAGAAGCTAACTCCACCTTTCTGATTTCCCTCCTCTTTTGCTCAAACTTCTGGAACATAAATAAAGTAGGTTAACTAATTAATAAGTAAATTAAAAATAGGTTGGAGAAGACCTCAGAGAATCCTTTTGCACCTCCCCTGCCATGAGCAGACACCTTCCCCTAACCCAGGTTGTCCAGGGCCCCATCCAACGTGACCTTGAACACTTCCAGGGATGGGGCATCCACAATGTGTGACCATGTGGATCTGAACTAAAGCTCTGAGACTGTCTGACTTGTCCATGTGGATATGGACATAAACCCTCAAAGTAAAGATGATTTCAGACCCAGTGGTAGAGTTACTGCAGGTGTAATTACTGTGGGTACAGCAAGCTGCATGAGCATAACTCTCCGTGTTGGATTGGAGTGGAAAAAGGCTCATTTGGAAGAGCCTGATTCATACATTACTTCATGTCTGAAACAATTTTCATATTGAGAAGAGATTATTTGCATTTGATTACTAAAAGCTGATGTTTAGCCAACAACTATTTATATTTCTGTATGAGGGAGATAAGTAACTTCACTTATTATAGGCAGATATATACAGATCTTAATCAGAAGGCTGAAAGGATTTCTGTGATGAATTTTACATGAAAGCACAGTGCTGGCTGTATCTGACACCGGTTGTCCAAACTGCAAATCAATATTTCTGGGTTTGATGGCACTTATGAAGAAGGAAATCAAGCTTGTTAGTGCCTGTCATGAAGTGAAACAGGTATTTAGCTCTCAGCAAAAATCTGCAAGATTTGCAGAAATCTTGAGGATTGAGGATTTTTATTTTAACCTGTCTATCCAAGGTACTCTTTTGCTATATAGAATACTGTTATTCATTTTATGGACATCTCCTGTGGGGTGTCTATGTGTAGGGAGTCATGTTTACTGTGGGGTCTCATTTTTCTCCACAGTGTTTTTTGATATATAATTACACTGTTCTGGTCACATACAATTCTGTTATCTTATGCTTGAACTTACAGATGAATTATTGTCTTAGGTAGTGCAATGCTGAAATACAGACATGGTTTAGTCATTTGGCCAATTACCCAACTTAAAATCTGACTGAACACTGGAGGTATAACTCTTAGGGGGATTTTCTCATTTACAGGCTGATTTGTTTTAAAAATAATAAAAAACCCTTTAAAGAGTGGTTTGAAACTGAAAGCCTTTGGAATATCAAATTTAAATCTTTCAGAAATACAAAAGAAGAACAGAGGAGGTGAGGTTTATAATTCAGCCGTGTCTTCACCCAAGCAAGACAAACTTGTACCTCTCACCAGAACTTATTCTGCCAATTTTTGTTGTTCTTTTTTTAGTCCTTGTTTTATAACCCTTTCTGGCTACTAAAATTGGGAGGATGAACCACATCTGTCAGTCTTGAAACAAAATACAGAAAAATGCCATTTTTAATTTTAACAGCATTTATGTTTTGGGCCTCTGTGGAAGGAATGTTTCTGAGCTATTCCTTGGCCAGGTTAAATACCGAATCATGGACTTAGATTTTTAGATACACCCCAACCAAATCACTGCCTGGCAAGTCCTTGTAGACATTTGTAAGTTAATGCCATGGTTCATTCCATGTTTCTTCAATCAGAAGAGTAAGCCATGGCTCAGTCTGATACTCCTTTGGTGCCTTCTGCTGAGGAGGTGAAGGTGGGGAAGAAGGGCTGCTTGCTCTGCTGACTCTGCCTGCCTATGGATGAGAAATTGCACATTCCAGCTCTGCAGTGCTGAGCATCCATCCTGTCTGAGGGAGACTCTGGTTTGCTGCTCACATCTATCCATAGCCATTAGCCATGCAGGGTGGAGTGAGTGGAGTAATTGGTGTCCAGGCTTTTCAAAGAACCAAGAGCAAAATTTTAATTTGTCCAGAAGACAAAGTGTAATGTTTCCCTTGCTTCTTGTCTGGCTTAACCAGTCTTCAGTATGGGCCTGTCTTGCTGAGTTACTGCCAAGAGAAGGCAGGAGCGTGTTGCTGTGAGGGGTGAGTGAGCAAGGACAGCCACCCTGTAATCCAGCAGAACAGAACTGTGTCCTTGCTGGATAATATGACAGTGTCCTGCAAATTAATTTCTTTTTTTTTAAAGTAAATCCTTTGTTGATTGAGTAGCTGAGGCAGATATTTGAAGCCCTCTGTTTGCTCCTTCTGTTAAGTATAAGCTGATGGACTGTGGGCTTGTGGGTTTTTTCACCCATGCAGTGTTTGCTAATGAACCTTCACTGTGTCTTTGAAGAATCCTGTATGGAGGTGGGAGGAGCAGCAGGTGAGCAATGTGATGCTGTCCATATGAACTCAACTGTTTTCACTTTTTTATTTCTCAGGGGAGTGGGTTCATGCCACAGGGCCCTGGTCACTGCAGGCTGGACATCTCCAGCCACTTCATCGCTGGAATAATCTGGGAAACTGGGAAAAGCTATTGCACAAGAAATCAAAGAGTTATTGGGGGTGCATTGTTAATTTAATGATGAATTTCTTCCTGAGCTGGATCTAGCAACTGTCAGCTGGGAAAAATATTGATAGAGGTAGCTGGGCATGGATTTCAGAGGCAGCAGAAGGAAATGATAATGTGAGTACAGTTATGGGCAGAATGTTCTGATAGTCTTGCCAAATATTGGTACAAATTTTAGGATCCTGTTATCTGTCTTGACAAGGCCTTTCTTCCTGCAACTATCTTTGTGTGCAGGCTGAAATTCTGTGATATTCTGGAATGTAAATACCTAATTGTGCTTGCAAATCAGGTACTTAAACTTCCAAATCCTCGTCATCTTAGTATCTTTGTTTTCCAGATTATATGAATCCTAAGGGTCAGAAAAGGAGATTTCCATCTGTGAAGCTGTCATCCTGACACATTTCACCCAGGACAGTGGCATTTTGTAAATGCCACCTTAACAATGAGGTATTGCACAGAAATATTTTTGGTAAATGAATAGAGGCAAAAATGGAGAATGTCACAGCAAACATCCCCAGGACAATGTATTTTTTGGGCTGGACACTGTCTTCCGTTGGATCAGTGACAGAATACACATAGTTTTCCTCTTCTGCTTCACTTAACCTGCTCAAGCAGCTCCTGATTAGTGAGAATTTCTCACTTAAGAAGCTGGCTCCCATAGAAACTGTGCTGGGCTCTTACCTGCCCTGCTGGAGAGCAAATGTCAACTTTTATATTTTGCTTCCAACTTCAGGAAACACCACAAGGCACCAAATAATTATTTCAGTGTGGTTTAAAATATGTCTACCCTCAGGTAACAGCAGTTTAGCAAAATGAATCACTGCAGAGTTAAGTGGGATTTGGATCTTCATATTCTTATTTATAACATAATTTTAGTGTGAAGGGTGGGTGAACCAGAAATTTTGTGATAAATGGAGACTTAAATACGGTGATAAACTGTGGCTTCTTTCTCAGAATGGCAGCCTCATTTATTTATTTTTAAAAGAATGTGAAATTATGAGACTCCAGGAAAAAATAGCATTTTATCATCCAGAGTAGTTCTCCTTTTATGAAATGTAATTAATAACACTCTTACTGCAGTTGATGTCCTCTCCAGAAGGAGCCCAAACAGTGCAGTAGAGCTTTGTCTTTTTCTCTAAGGCTCTTCACAGATGATTGCAGTTATTCTTACTGTGAGACACGGTGATGCTATTCCCACTGGAATATTTGTCAAAGTGAAGCCCTGACAGCTTGAAAACACAGTGGGGAGAAGGGCATCTCTGGTTGATTCTGTCTGGGCACAGGCAGTTCTGTGGCAGTAAAAGGCAGTGAAAAGCGTGGACAGGATGCTGCTGCTGTCTCTGGGTGACAGCTCACCCAGCTGTCTTCTGCAGACCTTCCTGCCAAGCTAAAACATGGGCCTCCAGCAGCTCCTTGAGAATGTCTAGACATCAGATCAGGATTGTTGAAATTTTCTTAACTCACAGTCACAAATGCCTTTATGGTTGAAACATCACCATCGTGTTTTTGCTCATTACAGATGTCTCCCATCCAGGCCGTGTTTAGATTCCTGCAGCTCTGCAAGTCTTACATCCCCATTCTGTCTAAAAGATCCCATGTAATAGTCTAGGCAGTGGCCTGTTCCATCTACTGGTTTAAATAAAACTCATGTCCAGGTGGTAACTTTTATTTCATTTCAGCAACATCATTTTTCCTCTGACTTTGACAGATGCCATGTGGCTTGGTTATAGGAACAGAATATATCACTGTGACTGTGCTACCTCTGTACTCATTCCTCTCTCTCTAATCCTCCAAATGGCTTTTCTTCACTTCCCAGGGCTTTCACAGACTCTTCCCCACTTATCTTGCAGTCTGTATCAAACAAGATCAAAGTTCCTGCCTCCAATCAGCCCATAATGCTGGCCTTCATCACCTGCTCATTACATTTTCAATCACACATTTCTGCTCCTTTCTCTCAGGCAATCCTTCACTCCTGGAGGAAAGCCACCATCAGCCTCCCCACAGCAGTGCTGTTACCAGCCTCGGAGTCCATACTTTTTACCCCATTGCCTGATGATAATGATTAGGTCTATGGAAAGTGCATGCCACAGTCATCATCTTGATCTCACAATTTCCTTGTAATTTTTCCTCTTTCTGCACATTTCTGTCATCTCTTGCCTTTGGATGGTGACCTCTTTGGGGCCAGGGTGGCCTCAGTACATTGTGTGATGGTGAGATAATATTAGCAACAATAATATCTGAAGAATTTTGAAAGATGAACAATATTCATATTCTTTCTTTTGATAGCATAAATCTGGTCCAAACAAGACTTCAAAAATTACCCACTTATTTAGCAACTTTTTGCTGTCCTGTGTGATAATGAGTGAGTTATATTTAATTTTTATTCAGTTTTTAGTAGATGTGGGAGTACATTCTGTCACAAAAACTACTCCACAGTTATCTACATTCTCACTAGCAGCATCAGAGCAAATTTAAAGGCATGGTAATATTCTGAAAAGGATATCGAGAAAATGGTTCAAATTAACTAAATCTCCACATTAATGGATTATTCAAACCTTCTGGGGGGAAGCATTCATGCAAAGTTAAAATTGCCTTAATTCACTTTGGAATAAATATTCGGTTTTAAAATATTCACACAGCATTTGGGGACATTGTTATCTCCTCTTATTAATTTTTTTCTGGCTCCCTTGTTTGCCTGGGTGGGAAACTTAATACTGGGCTGGGGCCTGAATTCTCTCACTGACCTCTCTTCAGCTGATCTTGGGGATATGCTGGAGAGATTTGCTTGACTTCCTGCCCGGATCCATCTCTGGGAGACTTGTGCTCACCCAGCCACGTTTGGAGCCAACTCCCTGGAGCTCTCTGGGTGCAGCTGGTTCTGGGGGTGTCCATGTGAGCAGCAGGATGTTGCTCAGATGGTTCTGGATGTGCTGCACAGCTGCTGCAGGGAGACCTGAGGCTGGCACTGGCCCCATTTAAAAACGTGCTGGAGAACAGGGACTGCAGCTTGCACAGCTCATTGTCTGAATCCAGCGCTGCAATTCTTTGTCCTTCCAGAGGAAGACATGTGATTGTGTTTAGCAGGAGAGCTGGTAAATTGAGTCATTCTTCTGACCACCTTTTAGCACCATCAGAATTGTTCACTCAAAACCCCGCTCAAATTATACACTTGTTTAAGTTTAGTTGTCAGACTGTGTGGGAGACTTCTAACACCATCTCTACTGCTTGACTGTGTGCTATGAATATTTCAAATGAAAGCCTCCTCACCCCCCAACATTAATTTTATAGACGGATAATTAATTATCCTCCCTATGGCAACTGGCTGTGGTTTTTATTAACTTGCAAATCAAAAGAAGAGCCTGAAAAATGACAAGCTAATTTTTTAATAAGGTATGTCTTCCATGTTTATTCGTATTTTATTACCCAGCAGTCTGTAAAGTTATCTATTTAATTTGGAAAAACGCATTATCGCGGTTTGAGTAATCTCCCATGGAAAAAACTAAAGATCATTTTGCAACCTCAGTGTTGAAATATACTGTAACACAGTCACGAGCATGCTAACCAGATAGATATCTTTGCCTGATTTAAGTAAATCAGAATCTCCAGAATCTCACTCTCTCATTATAGCAATTGTGACAGCAGCATTAATGTTCGTAGAACCCTTGTATGCGTTTTCTCCTGATATGAGATGTTCCCAGACACAAGATTTCTGCCCTGTGGTTTCCTGCCATAATTTTCTTCTTCTTTTTTTTT
>VXAC01000965.1:152293-191896 GCA_013399225.1 Rhipidura dahli
TTTTTTTTCACTTTTGAGATAGGCCCAGGATTTATTTCAGCAACAAGTGTTTTGCAATTAGTTTTGATGGAGCCAAGATTTCACTGGTTCTCCCTAGTCCACGATCCCCAGAATTGTTCTACCAATGTGTAATGAAGTTTGTACAAGCAGCTCTTCCACATGAAGAGAATGAAAAAGTACAGAGGAGCTCCTGCCAATGCTTGCTTCATATAGAAACTATTCTGAGGGAGATTCTAAGAAATGAGGATGAAAATTGTGTAGAGAGAGAAAGAAGAAAAAAAATAAAAAGACTGCTGCAACATTTTCATAGCTGTTTGTGCCCTTTCCACAGAGTTGTGTTTACCACTTGTGGTCCTGCCGTTTCTGTGGCTTATCAGGAAATAACAAGCTCTGCAATCCTGGCCAAGTTTAGCAAAGTCACTAATTGCTAATTGCTTTGATTTCACTTTTCAGCTTCTTGTCCCATCAAGTGCAGTCTTCTGCCTGGGACTGTGCCTGAAGGTAGTGACAGATTCCTGCTGCCTGGGGGCTGCTGTGTCCTTCCCCTTTGGAGAAAGGCAGCTTTGCTGAATGTTGCTCTCTATCCTGTGCTTCTACTCATGTTCATGTGGGTCCATCTGCTGTTTCAGCCTGCTTTGACCAGAGGAAGTCCCAGATGTGCTTATAGATGATGCTGGATGATGTTGGGTGCCCATAAGGGAAGAGGGGATTTCTCCCTCACTCCAAGCCCAACTTTTTGAGATGAGCCCATGTCCCCTTTGAAGCTCTGAAACAAATTGTGGTGTTTGTTGCCCTGTTGAAAACTTGGCTGGAAGTTATTGGCTTTCCTTCTGAAGCACAATGGTTTATCATCTCCATATTCCTTTTGTTCTATTGGCGTAGTTTAGAGATTTCTTTATTTTATTTGTCTTTATTCATCACTTCTTGGAAGCCTGTGGGGAAGACAAGATAGAGAAATCATACTTGAAAGAAAAAGCTGTCAAGCTTAATCTGCTGCATTTCTCATTTTCTGGAACTGTGGAAAGGAATATTTGCGAGGCAGTTGTTTGGACAGTCTCTGATCCAGCTTTAGAAACCCTGGCACATTTATAATGTTTGACTGTATAAAAGGTATGGGTGCACCATAAATCCGGGTAAGTACAGCTCTGGGGAATTCAGCCCCATGGTCTGCAAGGTGCCAGCAGCAGTGGATGCTCACCATGCCTGAGGTGAGGGGGCTGTAGCCACAGGTGCCTCAACAGGCAGGAGCTGGCTCCTAACAGCAGCTGGGAGCAGACACGAAGTCACAGCATTATAGATCATCATATTTGCAGGTTTAATAGAGCTGGTTTGCGTCTACAATGAGAAAAACACAATTTTGGATAGCAGTAGTGTTTTGTCTGCCTGGGTGATTAGTGTTTCACTTAGCACTCTGTCAACTGCTTGCCAGACTCATAAAGGATACGAGCTGGTGTGTCGTATCTTTCTCCAAGACCGTTAGGATATTTATTTAATCAGAGGTTGGGGGAAATGTTGTGCAAAGTACCTCAATGAGCAGTGTGATCATATTGGGTAAGTGAGAAATGTGCTTTGATGCCTGTGGGGGTGAGTTGGTTTAATCTTCATCCTGGGGCTTCAGCGGAGAATCTGAGTTTGTTGGACTCTTGGAGAATCCACAATGTTGAGACTGGGTGGAGAAGACATATTCAGGGGTTAGCTGGCTTGCTGGAATTGAGGTCATTGCTCTGTGCTGACCCAGAGAAGGGAACCACATTGAGTGTAGGATGGCATCCAGCTGCAGTGGCCTTGGCCAGCGGCAGCTGCTGATACCCCAGCATGTCCCATGGGATGTGCTCTCTCTTTCACTGCTGCTCACACCCAGAACGAAGACTCCACACACTGTTGCAAAGTTCTTCTCAATTCAGAGACTACTATCTGGCACCAATAATGAATTTTGAATTCCCTGGGATAATTAGCAGTAGTCTGAAAAAGCCAAAAAGGATTTTGCCTTTAATTAGAATTTATATTTTATAGAGAAAATAAATCTTGCTAGGCTTTAGGTCCATCCATGCACTTCTTTTGCTTCTTATTGACTCAAACTTTGGTTTCCCCCCTTGGAGTGTCACTGATCAACTTCTTGCTTTCCCATATCATGCTGTTTAACTAACATTTTTTCCCATGCTATCCAAAATCTAGATCCCTACCATTAGTAAGCGATATACAAAACACTTGATTCCTCTCCAAGCTCAGGGTAATGGAGAAATCCCCATCCTACCAGCTTGTCTAGAAGAATGCAGCAATCACGTTTCCCTTTTCTTTCTTCAAATTTTGTCCATAACCTTGCTGCATTGCAAATTAAAGAGAGTATTCTTTTCAGCCCTGGCACCAAATTAATTTAATTTCCATATTTTCATTATCTTCCTATTAACCACCAGCACTCTGCAACAAAGAAGCTATTTGAAATATATAAAGCTACAGCCATTCCCTGCTGCAAACTCTCAGGGGCACATCGATAAATTACATCCTCATAATGAAGAAGTAGGGGGAAAGAGTGGCAACAATAGATTTTTTTTCACGATGAAATGAAATCGGGATTTGATCTGATGCAACATGACTTGCTCACAGCGCAGATAGAATATCAAATTCTCCCTGTGAAATTTAAACCTTGCTGTATTCCTCCCCCTGTATCCATTGTTCTGCTGAAACCTTGAAGGCTGAGTATAATAATTTGCAAATGGGGATTTAGTTGATACGGTTTATTTTTGTCAACTTTCTCAATTTAATTATCTTCAGCCTACAGTCTAATTTATGTGTTTGATGTCACTATTCATTAGCAGTACAGATGCAGCCTGCAAAGAGATTGTAAAAAAACCCAACAATGCAGCTGGGTTCCCTCCTTAAACACACTGCAGCAGTTAAATACTGGAGTTGGTTACAGAATGGGTTTGAAACTACACTATCAGAAAAATTACTACCTGAAGAAGCATGAGAATGTGAGTTTGTATAAGTGGTGTCTGTAAAAGTTGTAATATCAAAAGGATGTAGTTCTAAGTCTGTGCCAGGACACATATCTGATTCATTAGCTGTCACTTAGAGGAGAGACAGACAGACCCTAAACTGGAGTTATGATTTTCAAGGTCACTGGCCAAATGAAAAACTGGCAATACATTTCATTGTGGGTTACTGTGAAATGGATTTGTTTGGGTTTTCTGTTCCCTCTCTCATATAAAAAATGCCTTACACTGTTTTTAAACAAGTCTAAAGTTTTATATATTCAAAATGAAATATTTGGGATTTTTTTTGTGTGTGTGTTAGAGAAACAAACTACAAAATGAAGGTCACTCCCATCTGAAAAGAAAAGGCATATTTAAAATGGTTTTGGTTTCCATTTGTGTGGAATTTTTATTTTATTTTAAAAACAAATCTTTCCACAATCAAAACAACTTACTGATAGTGACAGAAACACGCAGATTAGTTTTGATTAACTGAAATACACACTTGTAAGAAAGTTACAGATATTGGTTTGGCTGACTCTGCTAAATACAGTCCCTGAGTTTAGTCTCTGAGTTGGTCAGACATCCAATCAAGGTGCTGGCTCTGCTGGTCTCCATCTCTGCAGGTGAAACCCAGGATTATTTTGTGCCTGCCCACAGCATAAAGGAAGGAGTTTTTCCAGTTCAGGCTCATCTTGCTGGCAGGAAGACACCTGCTCACAAAAATCTTTTCATCAGAGCCTCCTCCCTGTATCCATTTTGTCCCTGAATAGGGGGAATTAGTAAATCCCTGGAAACAGGAAGGCTGAACCCTTTGCTGTGACCTCTCTGTCACATGTTGCTCCCTGGGGATGGGCACTGCTGGGTTATGGGACAAACCAAGTGGGCACACTCCGCCCTGGGAGGTCTGGTTACCCTGGCAAGAGTGATTTGTGCTTTAGGCTGTATGTCTTTGCCTTCTGAATGATATAGTGGTCACTGGAAAATTAAGAAATAACTCATTAAAACCTAAAAGAAACCCCCTCCCTCCTGACCAAGACCAAATTCCCTGCTGGTGTAGAGCACATGGAGCTCTGCCTGCTGTGGGAGGTCTCGCTTGGTCGCAAAATCCTTCTTTGGGTTTTGCAGAAATCTCAGGTTTCAGGAGCATGGCCTGTTGTCCTTGTTTCCCTGACCATGGGGCCGAGGAGGAATTTCTCAGTGCCTGACATTTGCCAGCTGGCTGGAGCTGCTGCTGGGTTTGGGGGGATCCCATGGGCTGGCAAACGGGTGCTCGTGGCTGCACCCAACAGTCTGAGTGGGAGGTGCTGCTTGGTTTTGGGGTATTTGGAGTGTGAAGCTCATGAACCTCTGCATGCCACTCTGGTGATTGCTCCCAATTATCTTAACTAAACCCCACCTCTTCTTACTATGAAAAATCCAGCCCACATAGCTTTAAAAATTTAAAGCAATCGGATGAATCGTTATGAGTATCAATTAAATCAACCCTTCCAGTGACAAGTGGATATTTGATTTTCAACCCCCACAGGACAGCACATACCATATTACACCACGGTGATATTTCCTAATAAATTTTCCAGCTGACATCTTGCCTCTGAGGCGGAGAGGCAGATTGTTAACAAAGAAGACAAACTCGTCTTTTTCCCATTTATGCCTCATTTCCATTATGTGTAAGGGCACTGGTCTCAGTGCTCTGCACTTTGTGAATGATGAGAGCTGGGAGAGGAAGAGTTCCTGTGTTGCTTATACATACATATATATATTTTTTTTTCCTCTCTCTTGCTCTCTCTCTCTATATTTTAATATAGAATCAGAGAATGGTTTAGGCTAGAAGAAATCTTTAGAGGACTTTTAGTCCAAGCCCTCTGTCATGACTGGGGACATCTTCCACTAGATCGAGTTGCTCAGAGCCCCATCCAACCTGATTTTGAATATTTCCAGAGTTGGGGCATCCACCACCTCTCTGGGCAGCCTGTGCCAGTGCCTCACCACTCTCGTTGTAAAAAACTTCTTACTTGTATATGTTCTACTTCCTTCAAATTAAAAACAATTGCCCCTTGTCCTATCACAACAAGCCCTGCTAAAATATGTACAAAGCAGCCACAGAGTCAACACCAGCTTTGCCCTTCCCTCTTCCTTTCCCTACTCAGAAGCAAGTCTTTATCTCACTCATAGTAAAGGATATATTAAATCAGATCTTCCAGTAATTTTGTATCTGCATTGCTTCACCTTCACATTCATAGAGCCTCACCTAGGGTGGGAAATCACACAGCTTGTGCAAGGAGACATGTGAAGTTTGCTGGCTTGGGACAGACACTGGCTCTGTACAGGAGCTGGGATAAAGGGAAAGGCTGGGATTGCTCTCTTTTGGTTTTGAGGAGAGCCAGGATTTGTTCCTCAGCAGCTCTTTCCTCATTTGTGGTGATGGTGCCCTCAAATATCTGTACTGGGGCTAAGGTTCGGTGAAGAGACAGAAGAAAGACTGTGTGAGGAGTATTGGACCCAAGGGAATGTTTGTGAGGTTTCAGAGAGGGTTTCAGTGGTTTGCAGTGTTTGAAAGTATTACTGAAGTTATTAAATTGGAAAGAATAAATTCTCAATTAATTCAACATTTTGACCAAGTAAGCTGGGGGCAAGGGAGAGAGATGACAGCTGGCGGAACCAAGTTTTGCAAACTTCCATGAGTTTTCACTGCCCAAAAAAATCTTTTATTGGTTCCCAAGTTGTTTCAAAACCACAGTGGCATCTGCTAAGGGGTCAGGAGCCACACAGTGAGGCACCTGTAAATAAACAAGCAAAGCAGGAGTTGGAAGACACTTTTGAATGAATCTACATCGAAAACACTCTGATACAGTTTTCATGTATTTAGAAAAGCCTTGGGACTCAGTTTCACTTGAATACAATACATTAACTCATTCCATCTACTGGGAGCTTTTTATATCTTAATATCTATTTATTAGTATTTGATTCAACAAGTTACATGCAATTTGATTCAAGTATCTTTTTTCAATAAATTTTCATGCAGCTTTATCCCATCAGTATGTGACAGAACAACTGGTTTGCCGGGCTGTGTTTTCCCTAGTTCTGCCTCCAAAAGGGTTTTCACAGCTTTTAAATAGGAGTTGTTGTGGTTTAGTGTCTCAGAGCTGCAAATAAATGGCAGCTCTCCACAGGGAAGGACGTGCCTGAAAAAGGCTCAGCCTTCTGCAGGCAGTGGAATAACTGCAGGAGAAGCCTTAATTGGGTGCAAGAGGGAGGAAGGAAAGAAAGCCCTTGACAGGTTGAAATATTTTTCCGTAGCAGCAGCATTTTAGAGGCACTTGTTAATGAAAATGATTGATTGGAAAATGAGTCAAAGCTTTTAAATCTTAAAAAATTATTTTTTTTTCCTTCTTGAAAGTGGATTCCTCATCTGATCAGGAAGACAAGAGAATTTTCCTCTCCACCTCCAAAGAATTAAAAGTTCCTTCAGGCTCAGTGTTGCTGTGAAACACTGCATAATTATGCATGGGACACCTGGTGCATGTGTGTGACAGGCAGGATGAGGTATCTGGTTTGCTTTTGAGACAGAGAATAGCAAGAAGAAAAGGTGAAATACCTTTTGTACTAAGTGTTTAATAATGTCTTTTGTCAAACAAATTAACACCAGACACCCTCCCCAAAATCCAGCCTAAGCTAATGAGCTGCTGGAATATTACCTGACATACCACCAAAATTTTTAAACAATAAGTATTGTTAATTGTGACGTAAAATAATGAAAATAAAATAAATGACAGGCTGTTTTCAAATGGCTTTATTGTCTATTCTATTCTAATGGAAGTGGTAGTCTTCAGTATTAGTAGGCAAGGTAGAAATAATGGTAGGAATATTAATATCCATCTTCCACTTATGTCACACTTCCAACCCCATGAAGTATATGCTAAGATGATACATGACATCAATGTAACATTAATAAGATCTCAAATATAAAAAATCCCCAAAGTGAAAGCTTTTCTACCAGTTAATTCAGATTTGCTGCCTATTTATATTTCATAAATAAAATATATCTTTTGCCACCTGCTTAGGTAGCTGGCACTCATAAATAAAATACTGACCCAGTAGAATTTGAACATTAACAAAAGGAATGAATATAATTTTAAAATGTTGAAATTAGGTGAGGCAGAACAAAAGTAGCTGGCAGGCTGCATTGCTTTCTGTGTATTCAGCTTGCATGCATGGTTTATATGCCTTCAAATTGTTTGAGCTTTAATGGTCATAAAGATTAGAAAAAATTAAAATCCGATGAAGTAGAAAGCAGGGCCCTCCCCACACACGTTTTCTTAATTTAATTTTTTTTTTTTAAATGGGTCTGCTTCCAGCAAAATATTCGGTTCAGAAGCTCTGACCTCAGATAAATAATGTGTTCTACCATTGTTTTAAATCAATGGGTATTGTCCATGTGCTCAGTGCTGGCTCTGTGTGTGAACACCCTGCTGATCAAGGTCTCTTCTGGCAGAAGCCCTGAAGTCTCCACACCTCCAAAGGTGGAGCTGTTCACCTTGGGAAATGCTCAGGCTCCATTTCTAATGGAGAAGCCTGTGCTAAATATGCCTTCCTGAGGATCTGGGATGAAAATGAACCAATTCCTAGTTTAAAAGTGTGTGTGACTGTCTGGTTTTGGCTGCTTGTGAGGGGTGGGAGGCATCGCAGGCAGGGCTGAACTCTCCTTCCAGATTTGCACTGCAGTTCTGGTGACCTGCAGTGCCCAGCTGTGGCCCTGTCTGTGCAATGCTCCTTTCCCAGGGTCACTCGTGTGGCTTTTGTCTTTAAATGATGGCAGGAGGCACTGAAGTGATTTTTCCTTTGTTGGGGTGGATTTATCCTCTGAGTACACGTGGTACAGCTCTGGGCTGCATGCGTGGGTGATGGGTTGAGCCTTGGATCTCTTCACCGGATCTGCATGGACAGAGATAGGGAGTGTGTTTCAATCCAGCTCCTGGCCTCTTGTTTGCAGTCCTCTGTGATGGTTCAGTAATCCTAGGAGCTAACAATAATAATATCAAGTGTCATTACCAATGGCTTTTTTAATCATCATTATAATTCTTATTTTGAATAGCACTTAAAGCACATTTTTATCTTTTGTCGACAATAAAGTGCAGCCTCATAAATATTTAAATTGTCTGATTAAATTATCCATGCTGAAACAGATAACTGGGCACTTTAATAAGCTTAAACTAAAATCTTGGCTGTTATTATCTCCCTGGAGAAGGGAGAGGAAGTGATAAAGGTTCCCTTGGCCCAGGTGACCCTCGCACCATTCAGATCAGCAGCGGGCAATTCTTGTCGAACCTGAAAGAAGCCTCAGAAATGAACACAAAGTTGTTGATAATTAATGGCAGATATAATCTGTCTTTATATCTCTCCAGCTGATGAATAGAAGGAGAGAATAGAAAGCCTACATTTCTGCTGCAGAGCCAGAAAACCAAAGTGGGGAGAGATGCTGGATGGGGCTTTGAGCGGCCTGAGCCCAGTGGAAGGTGTCCCTGCCCATGGCAGGGGCTTGGATGATCTTTAAGCTCCCAGACCATTCTGTGGTGGTAGCTGTGCTGATGAAGGTGTCCCACTGGAGAAGGGGAAGAGCTGTGATGCTTTAGAGGTTGATTACCAGACCAGCTTCCTTTGTTTAAAGCCCCTTTCTGATACTCAGATGTAGCTGCTTCAAGGCTGTACTGAGATTTTTAGAGCCAGCATGAGCTGTTGTGCTGTTCTCGAGGCAGACTGAGAGATGCCAGCCATGGGATGTCACCCAGCTCCTTGCTCAAGTCCTCTGCCTTGCAGCTGGATCAACACATGCATTTTTAAATTGAAAAATGAACTTACGATGGCAGCTGCTGTTTTTCTCTCTTTGTGTTCCTGGAAAATGTTGAAACAGCCTCTGAATCACCTGTTGCTGACTCCTGAGGTCATTGCCCTCACTCCAACAGAGGAATCTTCTGTACCTTGCCAGCCTGAGTCAGTGAAAGCTCTGCACAAGCACCTCTACTGGGTCCTAACTCTCCTCCAGGCACGAGAGCATCTCCCAGAGCCACTTTCAGCCCAGAAATGCAATATACTGTGATTTCTCCATTTGACAAGTGACATATACAAAATACACTCTGGGGTTTGGTGCAGCCTCAAGGCCTTGGTGGAGAGAGAGGAACCGGATGAGCAAATGGGGAGAGCAGGGAAGTTTCAGAGCAGGGAAACATGAAGATAAGGGAGAGTCATGTTTTAAGCAGTTTGGGACTGGTCTACCCTGTGTGGGAAGTAAGAGAGGACCATGGGTGGGGGAAAGGGAAAGAAGAATGAATATTTGGGGCCAGGATCAGAACTGCACAGGATGGGTTTCCCTATGGAGATGGTGAGTTTCTGCAAGACCCTCTGTGAAACAAAAGCCTCCTCTGCAGGAGTGGGTCAAGCTGGCTTTGTTCAATCCCAGCCCCCAGATCACTTTGCTGCTGACTTGCAGTGGGTTACCAAGCCCTTGGCTGTGCTGCTCAGCTATTTCATATCCTGTCCAATTTTCTTGTGCCCCTTCCTTCTTTCTTAATCACTTCTACTACCCACTCCACTGGCTCTGCTGAGCAGCTGCAGTGAGCAGGGCTGTGAGCCAGAACCTGGTCTCCCTCACCTCAAACAGCAAGAAGTGTTTTGAGCTGACTTTGTGTGCTCAAGGGAGCAGCTCTGAGCAAGTGTGGACTGGGTTAAAGCAGAGAGGAAGAGAGACAGATTTCCATTGTAACCTGTCAGATTGGACAAAGTCAGCATAGAAAATATGCAGCATGAAAGCACAATCTGATTTTGCTTTTAGTTTTTAGTACTTTACAAGAAATTAAGCAAAATTTTCTCAACATGCATCAGCAACAAAAAATACCCAATAAAACCCCCACTTCACACACATCTGAGGAAGAAGAAAAAATGGATTCGTCTGAAAATAAAAATGAAAAGCAGGGCAAGAAATATAATTAACAGACTTTTTACCTCAGGGGAAAAGAAGGGTTTGTTTTGCAACTTCACAGGATGGGAAGGATTTAAATGTTAAATGGGTGCCTGCATGTCGGTGTGCACATGGATTTCTAGCTCTATGTCTGTGCTTTTGTTTCTGAGTATACAGATGGAGAGTTGGCAGGGCTTGTGTTACTCCATTTATATGTAAAATGTATATACTTTATTTATACATTTGATAGGAAACATGGAACAAGCTGTCAAGAGCAGGTGTGGGGTATGTGTGTATGAGAAATGCCTAATATATACTTTCTCCCTCCTTCCAACTTACACAAACACACCCAGCTCCTCAGACCACATTTCCACTCCATTTTAGGCCAAATGCTCCCAAAGTCACTGAGCACTCTGCACCTTTCCCTGCGAGTGAGGCGCTGGCAAATTACAGCTGAAAACCCAACATCCCCAAACCTCTCAGGCTTTTGCTTTTTTTCTTTAAACCATTTTCCATGATTTTGCTGCACTCCAGTTTTTTAAAAGAAAAACTTCAAGCAGGACTGAAGGTACTTGTCTTGTTGAGAACAGAACACATAACACCACACACAATTGTCAGTCTGGCAGGTAGTGCATGGGCCTCCCCGTTAATTAATCTTTAATGCCATTAATTGGTTGTCTGCTTGGTGGCGAGGAAAAAGGGTAAACATTGTCTCACAAATCAATTTCATTCTGCTCCTAACCAGGTTGTTTTCAAGGGGATAAAAACAATTATGGGCACTGCAATGACTGGACAGCCAGGCTTTGCTGATAACACCCCTGGAACAGCAATGTGCATGAGCCATGCTCGCTAGGGCAGGATTCCTTACTGAGTTTTTTTCCTCTCAGATTGACTCATTTGTTTGTTGTGAACCCAAGTATATGAGAAGGGAGGGATATCACTGGAATTAATTCTTTTTTGCAGCTGACTCCTTTATTTTATACCCTGGGCCTGGTCTAAAATAGACCTTTTGGAGTCTGCTGCAGCACGCAAAAATAAAAACAGTTGTTCCTTGCTTACAGGGCAAACTTTTGGGTGTTCTTTTCGTTCCACAGCAGGACATTAGATCTTTCATCCTGTTCATCACTGTTACAATCTTTGGTCCAGCACCTTGGCACAGAGCTGGCATCATACAGAGGTCCTCAGTTTTAGCATGAGGGCTGGGTGTGACAGCATTTGCGACAGAGCAGGAGTGGGAGCATGGAACTTCCCATCAATTAATCAAATTTCATCAGAAGTGTGGGGTAAGATGCCAAAATGAGAAGGTGTCAGGAGGGAGTATGTGAGTTCTGTACAGTAAATATCAGAGATGTCATGGGTATTGCATTGTAGATTATCCCTGCCCATGGCAGGAGGGCCAGAACCAAATGATCTTTAAGGGCCCTTCCAACCCAAACCATTCCATGATGTCTTCTGGTGACACCCCTCTGGTAGAGAGCTCTGCCAGGCTCCTCACAGCCCACAGCATCTCTGAAAGACCCAGGGACAGGTCTGTCTGTGTGCATGTCTAGAAACTCTTATTCCACAGTGTCTCCCAAGCTCCATCTTCTATTTTAACACTTTTCCTCCTGCCAGAATTGGCCTACATGGCTTAGTCCCATGTCAAATACCCTGAAATACCCTCTAGTTAGCTGATGCCCCCTCTCCATGTTCTAGATAGCCTTTAGTGAAGCTCATCCAGTGGTATGATAACGTGACCCTCTCCTATACCAGCCCTCTGGCTGAGCCCAGGGAAAGCTGGCAAGTGAGCTGCAGGGGAAAGGTTCTCCTGAGCCTTCAGAATGATACTCGGGACTAAGCAAAACATCAGCCTTTGCTGCCCTGAACTTCAGAGCAGCTCAAACCACCTGAGCCTGGTAACTCAGAAAAGCTGGGATTAGGGCAGCAAGGAGACTAACAAATTATCTGTGATTAGCAAAGGAGAAGGTTATTCCTCTGGTTTGGGGTAGGAGCTGAAGCACTCAGGAGTAAAAATTATTTTGCTTTAGGGGAGAAAACGTGTCTTCCCAGAAATGCCTTTAGGAGGGATGAGGCCTTTTGGCTTATGTGCTGTGCACATGGCAAGGGTCATGGGCTGGCAGCAGAGTCAGGAGCAAAGTACAGCAGCAGCTCTGGTAGAGGAAGAGGCATTTGTAAGGCACTGGAGAAGGATGATCCCATGGTGGCCCTGGATTCCCTGCTTGGCTCCACCCAGAACTCGTGGTGTGTCCTGGGGTAAGTCTTTCTGTGAGGATTATGGCTTGATAACCTTGTCCTGGTCCTGCTGTTGGTGCACAGTGTTGCAGGGAGCACAAGGACTCCCTGCAGCTGGTGACACCAGGACCTCAGCTGGCCCAGAGGAGCTGTGGTGGCATGGAATGGGCAGAAGCCAGAGATACAAATCAGTGCATTTTCTCACCTGTTTGCCAATTCTAAGTTTTATTAAGAAGCTGTTAATTTAAAACATTCTGTGTATGTTTTGTATCTTTTGCACTTCCTGAAGGACTTTGAAAGCTTTTTCTGTGGTTGGTAGGAGCCAGGGCTTTGGATTAGAACCACGAGTGTTTACCCCAATGAAGTGAATGGTTTGAATGTGACTGTGTGGTGCTTTGGCTCATGCAAGGGTAGGGGTTGGACCTGGCTGCTCTAAGTTAGGCACACTTAGACAAACCTTAATTCCTTCAGCAGAACTGAGCTCAGACAAGAGCTTTATCCAAACTCCTTGTGGCATTTTCTCTTCTGTTCTAACAGTTCTGAATGCTCTGCTTGCAGCATTTTCTTATTTAACATGATGGTATTTATGAAACCTTTGTTGCTGTCTTCCAAGGGGGCTGGAGTCTCTCTGTGTCCTTTTAATCTCAAAATTCCTTGATAAGGATAATATCCTTTGTACTTTAGATATTCTCACAGAAACCCACTGGTGACTTTCTGCTACTGGTCGAATTTTTACCTTTTCTATTTGTGAAAACTGAATAGAAACCCAATTCTCAATCTATGTTCAAATGCCACATTCACCTTCCCCAGGTGGTTGAACTGATCTTTCCTGCATTCCCCTCTCAGGAGCTGAAGCTCTTGCCCGGATAGCCACTTCCTCCACATAATCTATCAGCTGCTGTTGGGGTATTCAAAGATTATCTGAAGCTTGTATTACTTTTCTTTTGAAAATTGCTTTAACTTAATTACTCATAGCAATTCAAGAGGGTAATACTCTCACTGGTTGGGGTAATTAGGAAGCCTTAATTAGCTCTTTAAAAAATATCAAAACGTAGCTGTGTCATTGCTAGAACACCCTCATTATTTCAATCTGGCAGCTTAAACTGGTGCATTTATGCTTCTGATTTACATATTCTTTCCCATGGTGCTGAACAATATGACTTGGAATAATAATAAAAAAAGTTAAGTTACTCCAGAGAACCATTACATGAGAGATGAGGGTATAGACAATATGTGAAGAATATTCCAGTATCTTACAGTTAAGCTTGGTTTATTACTACAGTACTTAAAATGCAATTAAATTGTGGATGTTACTTTGTTCTGTCGCTGTCCTTGTCTTTGTTGAAATTTTGTGCATGAGCAGCAACACATTATTGCCCTAAAACCCCCTTATTTTTGGAAGGTAAAAATGCCAAATGTAAGCTCCTCTCAAATACTAGGCTAAAGCTGCCAGAATGCTAAAAAATCTTTTTGTTGGACTCAGCTGAAGGTTTTTGCTCATGACCTTGAGTCAAGCAGAAGGTGATTTTAATTTCTCCTTATTTTCTCTTTCAGTCTTAATTATAATAGAAATTTTTGGGCCCATCAGTACTTTGTTCTAAAAGAGATATAAATTCTTTATGCATATTTTACATTTGTCAGTTTTAAAAAAATAGACTGCTTATGGTGAAGAAAAAATTAAACCCTTCAAACAGTCCTTTAACAGAAAATAAATACAATTTGACCTTTAGCAATCATGTGTTTCACTGTGATTTAAAGCAATTCTTTAGGTAGAGACTGGGGGTAGTAGAGGAAATTATACTTCCTTGGATATACAGTTTTCACTATCCAAGAGATACTTCCAGGAGTGGAACAGGGATTTGAGGGGAAAAAAAAAAAAGGTGAATTTAAAAAGAAAAAAAAAGAAATTTATTGTAATTGTTATTTTTAAAAAAATTATTTGAATTTCTTTTTCATTGCATTTTGTAGAGAAAAGTGAGGCTTGAATTGCACAGGTGACCTGAGGAGACTGCAGCAAATGGAGGTGAAGGTCTGGGGCTGGAGAGGTGCTTTTGGGAGGTGGTGGTTTTAGGACAATCAGAACATTTGGGAAACTGCTTTGTAGATAAAACTATAAATAGCCCAGTTAATGCCTCCATTCCAATTCCCTATTATGTCTCTTATTTATAGAGTTCTGTATGTATTAAAGAGGGGAAGACCGTAGGGAATAGGTTTGTGCCTGAAAATGCAGGGAGCTGAGAAGTGATTTAGAAGTCCCTTATCTGATATATATTAACTGATACATGAAATTGAAGGAAGGCAGATGAGTGGCCTCTTGGAGCTGATTTTATGATGTTGAGGGATGAATTTGTCACATTTGAATGCAATAGTTATTCAAGACAGTTTTCACTCTTAAAATGAATACTCAGAACAGAAGATTTAATTTTTTTTCTGCATCAAAGCAAAATTATATTTCACTATTAATGCAGCTCAGTGTGACTGTTGTGTAGGAGTTCACTGAGTAATTTACCGTGGTTACCTCCCCACTCTCCTCATCCTCTTGCTGGTCACTGAGGCTGCTGGCCCTGCTCTGATCTCCTGGTGCTGTGCTGGCCAATAGATCCCCTGGACCTCTACAACTCACTTGTAGAGCCACCATAAGCTTTATCTCCTCTCTCCAGGGAGTTCTCTTTGAGAAAAATCTGTTCAAACCACTTTGATCCACCCTCAGTCGTGCAGTTCACTCCCCAGGTTTGATGGCACTGGAAGATCATGAAAGATGCTTTTTTTCCCCTTTAATTTGAACAACATTCTGCTGTCTGCAGAAACGAGCTCAGCCTTTCTTTTCTGACTCTTCTTTTGCCCCCTGACACAGCTTCCTCAGAAGTAGGATGCTACAGCTATTTCTCTGTTGCTCTTCCAGATGTAAACAACATGAACTTGCTTAAATAAAAACCATGCCACTGGATGGGGAAAATGACCAGTAAGTGGCAAATTCAATAGGTTTTTCAACAGTACAGCATCTAAATTAAGAGACAGCCCTTGGCAATGATGTAGTCCACCTCCAGTTTATTAAGATGGTGGGGATGTGGGAAGTTTCTAGATAAATCTGCAAACCTTGCTGAAACAAACCAGATGAATCTTTCCATTTGAGTGCTTTTTATTTTTTTTTTATTTTTTTTTTCTTTTAAGGCAGCATTTACTTTCTTACAATGGCTAAGCAAGCATGTTCCTGTGAAATCAGCTGGTTTGTTCTTCTCCAGCCATGCTTACCCTCTGCAAAGCCACAGTATAAACTAATTAGGGATTTGGTGTTTGGAGAAAGTTATGATAAGTTTGCTGACAAGGGCATTGCCTTAATCTCATTGCACACACGTCAGTGGCCATACATGTGTGAAATTAAGTGGGTTTTTTGCTGATTCCCGCAGACTGCCTGTTTTTATCTTGAGACAACATTCCAAATCATAAAATGCATTAACATCTGCTATCAGGGGCTTACTGTAATATGGGTAACACCAGCAGCAATTCTTTGATACCGCCTTTAAATGCATTGTTAAGGGAGATCACAGAAATGGCTTTGATGGGCTATGTGACTTACCTAGAAGAAGGAAAAACTGATAGGGAAAATAATCCTGCAAGGCTTTTGCTCCAAATAGAAATGGTATAGATGGATCTGGTACCTCAACTGCTGATAGGAGCTGGTCTACCTGAGGGTGTTTTGTTCTTTTAAACTAGTTTTAAGTGAAACAATTGGCCTGCAAAGACCTTGGAATCAAACACACACCTGCATTTGGGAGGATGATGGGAGGTTTGAAGTGATAATAATGCTGAGCAGGGAATAAAAAAAAAAGGCTAAAATCCAACTACCTTCTATGCAGTGAAGAAGGATCATCTTCAATTCTAAAACCTAAGCCTAATTTTTCTCTAGGTCACAATAAAACAATACTTACCTAGCTTACACCAGATTTGCTGCAGGCAAAATGTGATTGTTGTTAAAGCACCAGATACAAGAGGCCAAGAAGACAGTATCCTGTTTATTCACTTATTTTGTAGTGTGATTATTTAGTACTTTTCAAGAGATTTCCAGTCAATTGAAGCTTTCTGGGCTTTCAGCTGAAGCAGAGTTTTGGAGGCAGTAAGGTCCCAGAGGGGAACAGGGTAAGAATATTAAAATACAGGGTTTATCACACATGCCTGAACTGAGCTGCAGGTAGGCTCTATAAAACAGCTCCTCAGGCAGTGAGCAATTCCTCCCTCCCTTCTCACTGGGGATGCTCCAGGGCCCTATCAGGACTCTGTCTCCTCTATCCCTGCCTTGAGCTGCTCCAGTTCCAAGTACAGTGGCTGCAGGACATCATCACCACCAAAATGTGGGGCACAGGGAGGGGGGAAAGCAAGGAAAAATAATGAGAAACACCAGCTTTTTCTTCCTCTTGAAGCATCTCATCTCACAGCTTTTTCAGGCCCCTGTGCTTTCAGTGGTGTTGAGTAGGGCTCAGGATTCAATTTGCAGGGAGTAGAAGGTGTTTGGAACTGCAAAAACCTTGGATCTGAAACAGCTGTGGATGGAGGGAAGGGTGTGAAATAGAGGGAATTTGTTATTATCTGGTAGCATATAAGGATTGATTATTTTGCTCTATTTTAATTCTATGGAAATATGAGTTGTGGGGATCTGCAAACTACGAGAGGTTTGGTGCTATGCAAAGGGAAATCTTTCCTTTTACTTTTTTCCTTCTTCCCCCTAATCTCAGAGAAAATCCCCACTTTTCTTCCTAAGTGGAACCTGTGACCCTTCTCTGTAATTAAACTGAGCCTCTGTTATCAGCAAAGGATATGGCAGAAGGTGGTGGAAACCTCCAGTTCGGACTGGACATGTGATTTACATAGTTAACCTCAGGAGTGTTAATAAATGTGCAGCTCGTGGGGAGCAAAACTAAAGGGCTCCTTAAAAATACACTAATTGGGATTGCTGAGGCTGCTGCACACCAAGTAAAATAACTAGGCTGAATTTGGGATATTTGCCCCATGGTATGCAAAGCACGAAAGAAAATCCAGGGAAATTGCAGGAGAGCCTGACTTAATCAGAATTCCCTGCTGTAGCAATCAGGATCAAATGAATAGTAATTGTGCTAATCAGCTTGTGAACTTTTGTGTCATGTTTGTAATTTCAAATATCAGCAAATCCTGTGCAGTGGGCCAGTGGCTGCTGCTATAATGAAATATTGTCTGTGGCAGAAGGGATTTGTTCTGTTGGAAGCCAGTTGCTGTTTTCCCTCTAGCAGTTTTTGTAGAAGCCTTGGATATTTTTATTTTATTGTTTTTATGATGGAACTAGAAGAAATATTCCAAAGCACAACTGTGGAGTCTCCGTCCTATTTTTCAGGAAGGGGATTATTTTTTGGTACCTCTGCTGAAGGATTGCTCCCCTCTAATTTCCCCCCATGTTGTCAGCTCTGGAAAAAAACCTCAGGAAAATCCTTCTTTTACCTTCAGGGCTTGTTATGGCTTACCCTGAGAGAATTTTGTTCTGCCAGCTTTGCTGATGTCCTGGGGTGATTCAGCACGGAGATGAGGCACCAGCCTCCCACAGATGAGCCTTTAACCCCTTGGTGTCTTCCAGAAAGTTACTAGAAAGACTGGGAAAACCCCCAGAATTCTGTTAAATATTTGCTGCCTTAAAGCTGGAGCTGAATGTTCAGGAGTTATCTGCAGGCTGGGTCCTACTTTGCTGCACCACTTAATCACACCTCACAAATAAGGGAGGTTGTTTTGGCAGTGGTGGTTAAGGCATCAAATTTACCCTGCACCTGGGGGAGCAGTGTGGCTCAAGGTGGAGCTTCCCAGCTGGTGGTGTGGGAATCCCTGACCTGGGCTGTTATTTCCCAGTGCTGCTGCTTTTATTTCCCAGAATGGATGTTTTCCCCCCTCTTGCCTATGGGAAGTGTGAGCTCTGTAGGGTTCTGAGCCCTAACCTAGGAACAGCTGGACTTGGGAGCAGTTGTGCTGTGATGCTTTTGGCTCTCCTGTGGGTATTCTCATGTTTGCTCTTTCCTTTTTGTATAACTTTTTCATGGGTAACATTTTTTATTACAAATAACCATAAAAAGGAGCAATAAGTGTTGTGCCTGAAAGGACTGAGTGAGGCTCTAGTGACTGGAATTGCCAAATGCCATGATGCAGCACGTGGAACTTCTCCCTACTCTCATTAAATTAAAATGTCACTTACTTATGGGCCCAGATCTTCCCTGTAGAAGTCAGTATAGATCCACTCCTCATCTGGGACCCCTTCCTCTCTCCTGAAAAACTGCAAGCCAAATATCACAAAAGCAGCATTAAAAATAATCTTTACCTTCCTGGAGTCAAAAACAGAGACTGGTGTCTCTTTAAAGTCAGGTTCTGTTGAAGGCAAAGGGAATTTTGCTTCAGTGAAAATGGAGTTGATCCAGATGCAGAATGAGAACATAGGAAAAAAGTGGGTGCAGGAAGCACTAAGTAGGAAAACTTCTTGAAAAGTTAAAGTAAATTAGGACTTGAAGTAGCCTGGATTCAGTTTCGTCCACTAGTCTTTTTGCTTTGTTAATTTAAATTAATTAAGTTGTTAATTAGGCCATGGTCAGGTTATGAAACACATATCTTAGAAAGCCAGAAGAGTATGTTTTGTTTTGGTTTGGGTTTTTTCCCCCTTAAATGAGCCTGTGCCTTGCAGCACAGGGCTTGGATTCCTTGGGAGCTCTCAAGTGTATCCAAAACACAACTGCAGCCTGTGTGTTGGCTTTTCACTTTTTTTTCTTTTTGCTTTTTGAGGTAACGTGTGATCTATGCCATAACCAGGGGGGAAAGGGTCAGGAACAGCAGCAGAGGGAGGTGAGAGGGGCAGCTGTGATCACATCCCCACCTCACCACATCAATTAAAGCCTCTCCTGTCAGCACTGATGGGTGAGTGGCACCAGCACCCTCAGTTCCCTCAGAGCAAGGCTGACAAAATCATTTTATTGCCAGTGTCTCATCTTTATGGGGAGGTGTCTACAGGAGTCTTCTCACACCCAGATTCCTGTCGAGCAGTGCAGGAAAGAAAATAGCTTGTCTCTTTGATTAATACTTATGAATTATGTGATTATTTCTGCCTGATGCCACAGTTAAATTTCAAAATGCTTATGTTAGTCCTGGTGTTTCTGTCCCTGCTGCAAAACACAGGGGTTGTGCACAGGGTGGAGTTTGGCTTTCCAGTTTCCTGACCCCTTGTATGGGGAAATCATATTCCCTTCCTTTTCCTGACAGGAGAACAGGGCACTTCTGAGGTCTTCCTGGAATCACTGCAGCAAGTTGTGATGTGAATAATAGATGACATGAAAATCCCTGCCTAGCTAAGAGAGAACAGTACAGCGTGGTGCAGTTTTCCTGTTGAGCTGAAAGCATCCAAGGAGTCATCTGCAATTAGACACGAAATAAAAGCACCTGATAAGAAAGAAAAGCTCTCATACATTGCTGTGCTCTGACTGGAGATAGTGATGTACCAGGTCTTTGTTCTGCCAGCAAATCCTCTCCTTGGGAACTCCTTGTCCCTATATTGCAAAGAAAGCAATAGCTTCCCTTTTACATCTTGCCTTTCCCATTCCCCTCCAGCTCTCAAGAAAACTGTTTGCAGTGCTCAGCCCGATCTGTGAGGTGGCAGTCCCAGCTTTTGAGATTGTCAAATCTCCCATCATCCCACTGTGCCTCTTGAGCTGCCATCTCCCTTATTTGCTCCCTCCCTTAAAGTAGGTCTTGGTGCTGCAAACCCTTTCTCCTTGGGGGATACTCACATAAAAAGCCCCCAGGGCTCCTAACAGGTGTGGTGGCAATGGCAGAGGGGGTGAGAATGCACCCATGGCCCCTTCCCTCCCAGGGGCTGCTGTCTCATCCCTCCTGCCCTGACTCTGCCCTTGGAAACAGGGCTAAAGAGAGGCTTCCCCTATTATTTCCCAGGCTCAGCTGCATTAGCTATTGAGGCATCTTCCTGGAAATTTCAGAGCCCTTCTGAATATTCTCATTTTTTTAGTCATCAGTTTAATGATGGAGTCATCCTTGTCTGGTGGGAGACCCTATCCTGTCACTCTATCAGATTTTCTTCTGATCTCCCTGAAGCCTTTTTCCCCCACCTCCTTTCTGGCTTATTCTTTTCACATTGACGTGGGTTGTTTGTTTTTTTCATGCTCCTCTTCCCCTCAGGGTGTTCTGTGACCCTACTATCTATCTTCCTGTATTTTCATTTTTCTTTGTGTTTTCCCTCCTTTGGCATCCTTGCTTCATTGCACACCCTGCTCAGGTTCCCTCTGTGCTTGATATCCCCTTCATACTCTGTGCTCTTTCATCTTTTCCTTATAGATCACCTATGCCTGCTCAGTAATTTATTTCAGGATTTCTAATTTCAAAAAACATATACATATTTCACTTTATCTTTTTAATTAATTTTAATGTACTTAGGTGACATCTTGAACCCATCAAATATAAACCCCTCAGCAGAAAAGAGTAGGTGAAATTACTAAATCAAATTCAGTACAGAATGAGCAAGAAGTAGCTTCACATCTCAAATAGAGGCATAGCCTTAGTAAAAGTTGTATTATTAAGCAGAATTTCTAGCTTGATCTTTGTTCTTTCCTCTTCCCTCATTTTTTTTGAAAGCAAATGGGAAAGGGAGTGTGTAAATGAAATCAGTATTTTCTGCCTCTCTTGCTTAGGGGAGGTTTTTTTTTTGTCTGCCCAGAAGGTCACAAGGATAGAGTGGAATATAAATGACTCTGAAAATGTTTAGATTTCATAAAATTCAAGCCTCTACACTTAACATGCTGTCTTTGATTGGACTCTGCATTCCCAAACTTCCTAAGCAAATTAGGCCCTCTGTGCTGCAGACCTGAGAAAGATTGGTGGCATTTAAAAAGTGGCTATTTGGAGGGAAATACATCCTAATGACAACCATAAGTCTTTTGTGTCTATTCATGAATTCATGAGGTTGGCCTAGTGCATCGAGAATGAACTCTAGGGGCAATAAACAGAAACTCAAAAATGCTGAAATACGAATTGCTAATGAGGTTCTTCAACCCAGAGCTTGTTTTGGAGTCTCTTTGCTTACCTGGCTGGTGGGTCAGTGGAGGCTTTGCAAACGATTTCACTTGGTCCAGATAAAATAGGTTAAATAGGTCTGGGGTTTTCATTTCAGCTTCAAAGTTGTCATTTCAAATTCAGGCAAAGCGTAGTTCAGCACGCAGAAAAGGTAATTTGCTGGGTCTCTCTGTAAGCAGTTTCCTCTTTCTAATTTGTACCTCAGTATCTACACGTGTTTTCCTTCAGAATTTTATATTACTCCTGATAGGTCAGATTTTCTTAGGCTAATTTGGACTGAAGCTGAGAAGATTCAGCTCTGCAGAATTTAAGTGGCTGCAATTTTGCACATCACTAATCCATCCACCAGAAGTTCAGTGCAGATCGTCAGAGGAGGGACTTATGATCTGTTCTGTCTTCTGTAATTTGCTTGTTCCAATTACACAATGTCATTGTTACAACTGACAGCATTAGACATCGATTCTGGTTTTGTCACTGCTCTTTTCCCTGCTCCACTGTTCTAAGTGAGGTTTGGAGTTATTGCAGCAGTGAGCAGGACCTGTGGGGAGCCAGAGGTGCATTTATGTGTCAGCTGCTGCAAACCTGACTCACACCCACTGCAGTGTAGCTCTGTAGCTGGGAGGGGATGTGTTGTAGGGAAAAAGCCAAATGTTGCAGAAATTCAAAATTATTCTTCCATTGTTGAAGTCTGTAGCAAAGCTTGGAAGAGAAATGAGTTGCTCCAGCCAGTTCATCTCTGCTCTAAGAAAGGCTCCTTCACTTGTTTGCATATTAGCTCTTCAAAGAATCTAAAGGACTTTGCATCTACCCACATTTGGCCTCTTTTTATGAGAGCAGAATTCCTTTTCCCATCCTGTGTTGCACCTGCAGGCTTTGTTTGTGAAGCACCTTGCATTCCACCTCCTGTAAACTCCTCGGGGGACCGGGGCCACTCTGCGTGTTTCTGGGCTGCATGCTGGATTGGAACTCACCACCTTTCCTAGAAAATACTTGGTGGTGAAACATAATTAATTCTAGAAGTGGTTTAATTGCTTTCACTTTCAGAGTTCTTGCTCTGTTAGGGACTTGCTTATTTCTTGAGCCAAGAGGACATGGTTTGATAGTCCAAGCTGCCTACAGCTGGTGTAGGATTTGTGCATTAAAGTCCAGCTCTGCTGTTGGCAGTGGGCAGAGCCAGAGGAAAAGTGCTGGAAGGTGACAAAAATATTCCAGTTACATAGGTATCACAGCCTATGAAGCACGGGTATCACATCTTCCACAACTGGGTCCTATGTGTGAATTGCAAGCCCTTTTTTTTTAATTTCTGAGAAAGCACCTGTGAAAATTTACAGATGGAAGAAGGGGACAAGAGGGGAGAGGATTATTTTTATAAGAGCAGTGAATGGATTCTTAACTTTGCTGTCAAAGAATCTGGTGATCTGAGTAAGTTTATAGCTCAGGTGGATACAGGTGAGCCATTGTTTAAGAAGCCTGGGATGAAATAAGATAGAAAACGAGAATATATAACTGTGTGAAGAATCCAAATGAAATTAGTGACATTGGTCTACCTGCCTAGGGATGACTAGGTTGGGAAGGTTGGGAAAAGATGTGCCTGCCATCAAAATAAGTTAGTTTCTTGGATCTGCAATGGGAGAAAGGGAGGGAGGGAGAGAGAAAACTCTGCCTGCAAAATGCAGAGCAGCAGTTTGATGCTGCAGCTGTGACACATCCTCCCTGGTACAAGTTCTGGTGAGATGCTCCAGCACTTATGAATAATTCAGGCCCCTGAGAGGAGGCCATTAGACACTGACCCAGCACAGGCCTGGGCCCATCAATCTCTGTTTCTGAAGGAAGCTCGGGCTGTAGCTGCATCCCTTTCAAAGCACCAACACAAGACACTTTTGATTTGCAAGCTAAAGCGGCCCTCAAGTAAGAAAATCAATTCCAACACAAAATGACACGTGAGTTTTATTAAGTCAGCATCGTCTAGCCTGCATTATTTAATAGTATGAGCTCCTCTGACCTCTGTGAAGAGTTAAGCTGCATGAGCAGAATAATGTATGCTTCAGCTTAGCTCCAGAAGTCAGTCAAGAGTTAAGGTAGGAACAGTCTGGCATAGTGGATTTACCTTCTGCTTATGTCCTGGAATAACAAGCAGGTGAAAAGTAAAATCTCAGGTCCAACTAAGTGTTGTAAAGAAGATTAGGTGCCTCCTTTCAGTCCATTTGGTTGACATCAGCTCTATTTTCTTTGACCCACCCCCAAACCCCCTCTTCTGGTAGCCTTTTGGCTCTGACGAGAGCAGGAATTTGCCAAAAGCCATTCTTTCCTGATATTTTGGGTCTTGACTCCTAAACATGAGATGAAAGGCTGCAGTTTGGAAAGCAAAACAATGTACATAAGCACAATGAGGAAAGGGATTTTATTTTTTTCTTCATACTATTAACATTTGTGATTGCAACACTTTTTTATCAGCCCAGAAGACATTTGGAACTTTGAAAGTTCAGGAATGGAAGGGGGGGTGCCATGCTGAGGAGTGGCCAATAGCTGGGAGATATTTTAGTGTCTGCTTTTGGCTATATAGGATGTGTCTCCAAACTCTCTGGATTTGACTGGAAATCTTGCAGTTGATAATGCATCCTTGATGAGAGTGTCATTAAAACTGTTGAAAAACAATTGTTTTAGCACATGGGGTGTTTTTCTGCTGAGGAAAAAAATTAGTGTTTGACTGTCTTTTTTTTTTTTTTTCCCTCCTGAATTAAAGATGTGTGAAACTTTTCAGTCCAAAGTTTGCTCCCCCTAAAAATGTTCATTTTGCTGGTTTATTTTGGCTGCAAATATTTTACCTTATAAATGAAATGCTTCAGTATAATATTTCAAATGGGCATTTCATTTTAACATTTTCTCTACATTCAGGTGGTTTTAAAATTTTTTTTTAGCACAGATTAGAAAGTCTTTCTGATAAACTTTTTTTTTTTTTCATATTTTCTGTTCAGCCAGGAATGTGGAAAATCAATTATTCACACTATTCTATTTGAGTGAAGGCTTAGGTCAGGTTAGTTCTTACTTTACCCTGCCATTCCAATTATTTTATAATATATGCAAATTCCCTTTGGCTCTTTGGCTCTCTGATAGTCTAGTCTGTCAAACCTTGGCTGCCTAATTGCATTAAAAATGAGACTCATCAGGCAAATAAGATACCATTCTACCCTTAACAGTTCTAATTGTTAAGAAGGCTCGAGCAATTGTTAAAGAGACCCATTCTTTGACAGTATTTTTCATTTTTTTTCCCCTACAGATAATGACTTTACTGTGCACTTCTACTCCTAGAAACAATGGGTAATGTTACCCTTCAGCTCTTAGAACTTTCCCTACCAGAAATATGTGAGGTTCCCAATTCTGGGTATGTGCAAGCCCTGCCATAACAAGAAAATCTCTGAGCTTGAGGATGGGGCTCCGAGTCACTCTTTTCCTTCAGTAGTGAAGCCATTTCCCCAGGGACTTCAGTTTTGCAAGCCCAGCTCTGCCCTCTTGATAAGGAATCCCATGACTTGGACCACAACAAGTTTGTCTTCAATTATTTCGGATACAATTAAAAGGAAAGAAATTTAGCATGTAATTTACTGGCAAGCTGCACCCCCTCCTTCCACCCCCCACCATCACCCCCTAACCCTTATGCTTGTTTTCTAAATCTGGGTAATGATGAGACTCAAGGGAGATGTGAATTATAACTTGTCTGTGGCTTGGCTAACGAAGAAGGAACAGACTTTGTTTCCATCTGGACTGTGTTTTTATTTGTTTTCTCTGCTTTATTTAAAGGAAGCTGAATTTCTTAGAGGAAAAAAAAAAATTACATAAGTAAATTAACCTGAGCATGCTGGTGGTGGAGTGTGACTCCCAGGTGCACAAATACTTGTTGCTCGCACAAAATGTATTGGCAATAGGAGAATATTTTCAACCTGTCCAGAGTTTTGAGGGTTTGCTTACAGGGTTTCACACATGGACTCTCTCTGTGATGTTTTTGCTAAGTGGAGTGCCCAAAAATTCCTTCTACAGGGAAAATAAAAGGTTGTAAGTGTAAGGCAGCTCTGGCTTTGGAGGTGAAAGGAGATAATTTGTGTGGACGCAGTGCTGCAGCTGGGAAAGCTGCTCACTCCCCTTTTAATTTAGATTACTCCATTGAGCTGAGAACAAGAGCTGAATTACCTTTCCAGGCTTTCCAAAAAGATACAAGGGTCTGGGAAGACCAACATCTGATAAATGGGAATGGAAGCACAGTTTGGGAGTCTAACAGAGACACAGAGAGGACAAGCAGACAATTAGCAGCAGTTCAGCAGTTTAAACAATTTCAGGATTAGTTTCTGACTGTGGAATGCTATTCCTGGGTAAATGCAATTATCCAGTTCTTCCTCAATCCACTGATGTGTTCCCCTGGGTGCTGAGGAGGGTCCCACATCTGTAGGGATTTCCCTGCAGGCTCCAGGAAGGCTCATGGTGGGATTGGAACCCTGCAGTGAAGCGTGAGGGCCACTTCCATGCTACAAAACCTCAGCACCAGCTGTAATATCTTATTCATCTGCTGACAAAATTAAAATCAATTTGCAGCTTTGTTGTAGGAGATACAAAAGAACACTTGGATGGCCTTCTCATGCTTTTCTTTGGCTTCAAAGTGACCATCAATCTCCACAAAACGTTTTGATATGTCTTACGTCATCTCACTGGAGAATGTTCATATGGTTCTAGCTTTGACAGGGATGGTGTCAGAAGGGAGCTGGGGTAGAAAAAAGATACTGAAATGGCTCTGTGAAAGAAACAATTTAATATTGTTATGTACCTACCAACTTGTTTCATTTCCCTGTGTGAAATTTATTTATTTTGGGGGCAGAAAACCCACCAAAACCCCTACTGAGGTCCCATTTTGAGATATCAAAGGAGACCTCTCTGAGCAGAAAGCTAGAACACAAATTCCTTCCTGTTCACATTATTCATCCCACTTAATGTTATTAGCACTTGTTGAAAAAGGCTCTGTTTTTGCTTTTCTCTGGGCTTTACATCCATTCTTCCAGTTTGCCTTGCTGGAGGCAGAGGCCATTTAACCTCCAGCTCCAAACCCACGGCGCACACAGCGTGCTGCCTCTCTGCACACCACACCCCGCACATCAGTGTGCAATTTATGTGTGAGGGGGCACTTTTGTTCTTTCTCAGATTGATTTCTCTTTAATCTGACACAAGATGTGTAGTCAGAGAGGACGCAGCTGTTGGAGCAGCACGAAACCGAACGCGCGCAGCGCTGCAGAGCAGCGACACATCCCGTCTGCTGTCAGGCCTTGGTGTACTTTGTGTCATGTTTGCTGCCTGCTTCTCTAGGAGGAATTAAAAACCATATTCAGGAAAGAGCCATTTTTAACATGCTATCATGAGAAACAACTGTGCCTGACCCTTCACTGCTATCATGTCTATGAACCCCTCATGAATTAGATCACATGTGAAGCCTTTCCTTTTTGTGTTGGTCTTTTATTGTTTTTTTTCCATTTAATAAGGTGCCAAGCAATTTGTCCCAATTCTGTAACTGATTTATTTAAATGCCTTGTCTCAACTCCTGAACCTTGCTAAAATATATAATTCAATCTTACCAGATCCTGTTATGCTGATTCCTTTTTGATCATATGGTGACAAAGTTCTGAGAGAGGAAATAGATTTAGGAAAAAAACAATGAGAATTGTTCCTGGTTCTGAATGATATATTGGGTTTACTTAGTTCCTACTGTTTCCTGAAAGGGCACTCTGGAGAGTAAATTATTCTGTTAATGGTCTAAAGACATGTGCCTAAAATAGCTTCTGTCCTACTGTTAATAAATAATCTGCAAACATGTCACACTTCTCAGCTTTTCATTATATTAGGGAGAATGCAGGCTTTTCACAGTCCTGTCCCGGGGTATGCATTTAGTTTTCTCTCTCTTCCCTCATACACCAATTAATAGAACTTTTCTCCCAAACTTTAATTCAGTGAAAAGACTTGCATTGGTTATGTTCATAAGCTTTTCTTTTTCAAAAAAAAACCCAAAACAACCCAAGACCATAATCAGCCTTTCCTCAAACTGGCATGGGCCTTTTATTTTTCCTTTTTTATATTTTTTTAAAATTTATTTTGGTTAAGAAGCCTGAGAAGAATTTTTTAAAAATTCTCTGGGATTGAGGTCAGAGGACCATCTCAGACTCTGAGTTCCTGCTCCTTAATGAAATAAATTGGTGTATGGGAGCCACATGTCCCATGGCAAGCACATATTGGGTGAACTAAGATCAAACTGCTGTCACTTTCTGGCTTACAAACAATCCAGAACTTGCTGACACTGAAAAAACCGAACGGGCTGAAAGCACAAGCAAGAAAAGGGGATAATCTTGATCTGTGGATGCTTCTCCTTGGAATGTAGAAAGAGTACAGATGACAACACCTTACAGCTAAAGGGCCTTTTTGACACTGGTGTAGGCTGAGTGATGTTCCCTTGTTCCACTGTAACCCTGTGTAGCTACTCTAGAAAGACGGGGTTTGGCTTCAAAGGGTGTTTCGTTTCTCTTTTCCTCACACCTCTGGTCATTCCCCTTTCATATTCCTGGTTTATTCCTCTTGCACTGTCCCATCCCTTTGTGGCACCTCTGAACTGTCAGCACACCTGGCAGGGGAGATGGTTTCACTTCTTATTGTTCTTTATTCCTGTTCCCTGGGCAAGTCACATCCATCCTCTGTGGGATGTCAGTGTGGGGCAAACCTCACTGGAGTGGCCTCGGGGCTCAGTGTGTTTGGGGCTGGTGGATCCCTGGCTCTGGAGTATGGAACCTCCCAGTGGTGGCTGCATTTCCTCCTGAGATCTCAGGGCTCCACTGTAAAATGTTCACATTAAAAAAAAAAAAAAACAAACAAAAAACAGTGGGTTTTCTCATCTTGTTATCCTTTGAAACATTTCTCACCTGACAGCATTTGGGAGCTGCTTGTCTGGAGCAGTTTGAGGTACTGCACACTGATTACTCACTGGTTGCAGTTTGCTTCAAAGTTTCTTAATGGAGACAGAAAACCTTTTATCTGAAGAGACCTGAAAAGTGCTTTGCAAATAGCAATTAACCTTCATGCCATTCTAGCCAGTTGTCAGCTGTTCACCTTGTAAGCTCTCTCCTCACTGCTTTGCCTGTGTGTATTTGGTACCTGAACCTTGATTTAACACAGGAGATGTTACCACGCTGTTAGTTAAAACCCTTTCTTGACCCGGGGAGAAACTGGGGGTTTGGAGGTCATTTTGGTTTGTAATGTAAAGGGGAAAAGGAAAGTTCTGTGGACCCCAGGTGGATTCTGGGGAAGGGAAGGGTAGAGTGGAGAAGGGAAAAGATAAGTCAGCATTTGACTTTTTTCCTTGCCCTTTCTTTTCTTTCCAAATGTGTCTATCAGGAAGAGTTTCAATATATGAAAGGTTTCTGTAGGGCTTTGCAGTGCAGAGCTGTGATTGATCACTGCAGTTGAGGCTTGCAAATCTCTCAGGATGCCCTGGCTCAAAACAAACGTCTCTCTTGGCAAAATATTTTAACCTGATCAATTTGTTGCTCCTTTAGTTTATAATTTAATTATGCTGTGAACAGTGGAAACAGGCAGCTGAGAGCTGATCTGATCTCTGCAGGTCTCTTCCTGCTCTGCCTTTGAGGAATGAGGTTAGACCTTAAGAACTGTATGGCATTGGTCATGTCTGCTGCCATCCTGTGTTCCACCAAAACGATCAGCTGCACCAGGATTAAACTGGGTTAATCTGTGGCAAACCAGACTCCCAACTTGCACATCTCCCTGACATACACTTATCAGCTGGAAGGACTGCAGCAGCTCTCCTGACCCAGTTTTATTGTCCTTCCCAACACTAAAATGCCACGTGATGTTGAGTCCTTGCTGAGCTTCTCTGCACCTCAGTTTTCAGTCCCAAAGGAGTGAGAAAATATTAACCTGTTGTTCAGGGGGGATGCAAAGGGGAATTACTATCCACAAAGTATTTATAGATTCAAAGGTGGAAAGTGCTTTTCTTTTTTCTGTCACAAGCTTAGCCACAGAATGCCCCAGTTTTTAAATCTAGTTTTAACAAAAAAGTAGGTTGTTTTCTTTATTTTCTGTAGTTTCCAGGCTGCAAGGAGATAGATATTTATGCCATGCCAAAATAAATTAACTGGGTATTCAGGCAGTGAAGGCAGATGAGGGCTATCCCTGACTCTGTGCCTCTAGTGTATTTTTATTTTCCTCTGTACTCTAGAGACGTTTTCCTTCACTGAAGTTTATAAGAGAACTGGGAATGGTTTGGTACTGATAGTGGATTCAGGAGAAAGAATAAGTTAAAGTGGAAAGCTGATGCTTCTGAAATAAGAAATCAGGGGAACTTGAACTGTTTAGTGCACTCTGATGTGGGCAATTTAATTATTGCTGAATAGCAAAGGTGAGAAGAAGAGCTGGTGGTGTTGACAACACGTTAAATAGCTGGGGTTGGCAGTGGTGGTGTGTTCACAAAAGCCAGCCCTGCTCTAACAAGCTCCTGTTTTCCTCCACATATTTCAGTGCAGCCTGTAATACTAATGGCTGCTTGTGCTCCTGTTGCTGCTTATTCTACAGGTAAAATACACAAGGTCACTGAGCTGGGCCTTTTGCCAAGGAAGTATAATTGCAAAATCTTTATTAAAGAAGAGGAAACACTGAGAGCAATGTGTCTCTAGGAATGGATTACATTTTCTTCTAATTATCCAGAAATATGAAAGCTGTGTGCAAGGGAATTACTGCAAGAATTAGCATGAGATTATGCATTCACCCATTTTAACGAGGGCCAAATTTACAAAGCAACTGTGATCTACTTAGGGATTGCTGCCTCCAGGGACTGAACTGCATCACAGTTGTTTGGGGGGCTGGATCTGCCAAGGTCTGATTTAACAGCTTGTCCTCTGTGCTGAGCTCAGCCTGAAAGGGTGAGCAGCATCCTCTGTCAGCGACGTGAGCAGCCACCTGAGCAGGGCTGCTGTCTCAGGGCTTCAAATGTTCATCCACTGGTGGTTCAAGCTCATGCCTTTTTGAACCTCAGAGAGCCTTTGATGCTCACAAAATGCATGTTTTAAAGATTTCTATTCTGTTCTGTCAAACCACTCAGTGGATACTGTAAAGGGCTGGTAAGGAACTGGGTGTCCATGTTACGTATGGGAAAACTGCAAGTGAGAGAACTGGGATTGCAAACTTATTTAAATCAGATACCTCACTTTAAAAACATCTGAAAGGGAAATAGATGCCCACAAATTTCACTTTCTACTGGTTTTCTAGGGGTGGCAATGAGCTATTCCTCCAAGACATTTATTAACCCTTATGTCCTTGCTTTTTTTTGGTATTTTTTGTGTACAAATAATGTGGGAATTCAGGAACAGACAATTTTACAGGCATCACCTGGTACCACTATCGCTCACTAGCCTCTCATTAGTATTTGTTTCTTGCTGTAGGTGCAGATAGGCTTTGATTTTTCCCATTCTTGTAAGGACTTTGTGTCAGCAGGAGGCCATCAGAGGGAACATTCTTCTCCCAGAATCACTGGAGTTTGTTCTCTCTTCGTTGGGATGCTTGTCTCAGAACACAGCTGCAGCTATATGGAAAATAGTTCCCTCTGCACAGATATTCATGAATTAAATCTTGCATATGCAATAACAAATTTTTAACTTCTAGACAAGGTATTTCATTCCCCAGGGTTTCATAACCCTGTAGCACAGGTGCAAGAATTGGTTCATTTCTCAGGGAAATTTACTCACCTCAGGGAAACATTATGTGTTACCTGCTAAATCCATCTCTCCAGTTTCTTATTCTGAGCTGACTCTGGGCTTTGCAAATACACAGCATTTCCTTCCTGTGTAGCTTTACATTATCCACTGAAAATGAATTATGCCTTCAACCCTCTAATTCACTTACTCTATTTCCAAAGTTGCCTTATTGAATATTATGATCTTCTGTGCGTTCATGTTTTAATTTGCATTTGATTAAGTTCCCCAGACCTTGTAGACTGACCTTGATCATCCTTGGAAGCAAAAAAAAAAATTACAGCCATGAAAGGACAGCAAAACACAAACACGTGCATGTATGTGTATTAAAATTTAAGCTGGGGCTTTTTTTAATCATTTGAAGAAGAAAAAGGTCTCCATGTTTTAACATAAACACACTTTTGTAGCTTGTTTTATAATGTGCTCCCTTTAGAGCTTGTGCTTCTGCCAGGATCTTTGCCTCCCTAACATTGCATTGCAGAGGTTTGAATTCCTCAGCCCATCTCATCTTTGACTCTGCTGTGTACACTGTCAGCTCCTCTCAGTGCTTCAGTATTTTTGTGCCTGTGGCTTAGAGTTCCCTCCAGTTCCATCCCTAGTGAAGTCAAGCACAACTTTTCCTTTCCAAAATGGAAAACGTGGCCACAATTTTACTGATGATGGCAAAGTAACACTGCTTCAGCTCTTACTAGTGATGCTAACGTTCCCAGAGTCACAACAGAGTAGAAGAACTGAGCAGTTTGTTTGCACTCAACCTTTCCCCCCATTTTTCTAAATATAAGTGCTCTGTCCATGGTATTGCAATGGTTGTGGCAAGTAAATGTAACCATCCACAAACTGAAACAAATAAACAAATTTATTACTCCAGGACTGTAGGATTGCCAACTAAAATTTTCCTGAACACTTTATAGACCAAATAACATCACCTGCTCACGAAGTAAGTACACCTGTGTGGCATTCATCCAGGGATTTCTCACTCCATGAGTTTCCTGTGATCAGATTGTGATTTAAGAACCCATGTTTTTTATGGATTGCTGCAAAATTGCCAGGCAAGTGTGTCTGAGCAAACTTCAAAGCCTGTTCTGCTTGTAAAAGAATTCTGTGATTTCTTATTCACATAGCAGGTCTGAATTCCCTTATCCCTTCAACAGGAATTCAGTCAACCATTGCTTATGCCTTATTTCTTTATTCTTCCTGCACAGCTTTTCTAAACTGCGGGTGAGCTTTCTTGTCTTGATAAATAATTTCAGTTTTAAAATGAAACCCAACTAGCCCATGAATCTTGTTTTCTGCTGTTTATTTAAATGCAGCCTGGCATATAAAAACACTTGCAGAACACAGAGTTACAAATGCTGGATCTAAACACAGGTCAGAGCACATGCAAGCAGTCCTGGATACCTTTCCTTCTGGAGTCAAATGTCTGCAAATACTGTGGTGGATTTGGGCTTGCCTCACAAAAAGATAAAAAGAAGTATCAACAAAATTTGTCTCCCCCATAGAGGATTGATATCTGTCTATATAATTCTTATATACACAGCTCCACACAAAACCCCAAGTGATTTCTTTCTTTCATGTTCTTTTCCTAACAACTAAAAAACATCTAAACTGTGCCATCCATCCCAGAGGATGGATAAACAACAGCTTTTCCTGAGATGAACCTCTTTGACTTGATGACTGAACACAGATTTTGTGATACTGGAATGGCAGGAACACATCAATTCTTTGCTTGCTCATGGTCAGTCATTTAGGCCTTATCAGAAATTTATTTCAGTAGGATGAAAGACTTGCTGTTTTTTTTCTGTCTCTTGCAGACACGTGACTGAGACAGGTTATAGATGGATTCTGGAAGGATTATGGAAAAGATGAGTTGTTTGGCTCCATTTTGACACCTTGCTGTGTTTTTTATTAAAACATATTTCTAATAAAATGCAAAGAGGCATTTACATCAGCTGAGAGTTTGACCCAGGGACCTTGTAGCTTTTTGTAGACACTGCCCTCATATAAATAGCTGTTTGTTCGTGCTCCTGCTCCTATTCATTATGGTTGAAGTCTGAGCTCATGTCTGTTTCTTAACGCACAAAAAGTCTATAAATTCAGCGATGCTTGAGTCATTCTTGAGTTTCATTAAGTCAGATGTTACATTATGATAAGCCTGCACAATATGAGTGTTAGCTTTTTAAGATGCTATCTCAGAAAAAAAAAAAAAAGATTCTTTAGCTATTTTGAGATTTGCAATTAACCACAAATGTAAATCCTCACCGTTAAAGAAACACAATATATCCCATTACCAAAAAGCAGCAAATGGGATTTAGCTTGTGTTAGAGAAGACATGCTGTCGCTTTTGTTTTTCATTACCAGAATAATTGTAGCAGATTTATTTAACCAATCATTCATCAGCTGGTTTACAAAAGCTCCCGGGGCTGCTGCAGTTGTTGGACAGTTGACAGAATAATTTAGCTGATAAATACAAAAGATAATTTGATTCAAGTATGATTTCTGTGGGACTGAGAAAAACACAGCGGTTGTTTTGTCTCCCTTTGGATTCAAAGAGGATGCAGAATTAGATCTTGGAATATGAGTTGGTTTCACAGTTGGCCTCTGGAAATATCCTGCTCTTTTAAAAATAATTTTAGTCATTAGTCCTGTTTGTAATTAAATAAATATAGCTACATTTTGCACTAATTATGCCCTCAGTCCAATAAAGCACTTAACAGGTGTATGACTTTAGAACGTGTATAATCCTGCTGGCTCGATCTGTGCATAACAGCTTGGTTCATCAAAACACAATAAATGCTTCAGTCTCACTAGAAGCAGTAAGTTATAGGTGTGTGCTTGAAATTAAGCATGTGTTCAATTGCTTTGCCTGGCTGGTGATGAAAAATAGCCTGTTAAATCAGCTGCACATTGGAAAGCTTTACTGGATCCGGGGCTGGTGGAGTAAGGCTTGGAGAGCCATTTGTTTATAATCGACTCTGTGGTACGAATGACCTGATATAAATGCTGCAATTTATTACTGGGGCTACTTGTTGTGGCTGCTGAATAAGATTTTTGCTTGTGGATCAGGTGACTTAGAAAAAGGCAAGAAGATTGATCAGAAATCTGAAAAATGTGAGAAATAAGCTGAGGAGATGTTGGAGCCCTTGCCACTGGAGGTGTCCAAGAGCAGCACAGATGGTGTCCCCATGAATGACAACTAAAATCAGCCCTGCTCTGGGGAGACCTGAGACCTTGGCTTTTGATTCCTGAACCCAGAAAAAAGTTTTACTGGTGAATATCTGAACAGTTCCCATGTCAGTGGTTTTATCATTAAACAAAGAGCACAAACAGTTCTGATCTATTTTCTCCCTTTTTACAAAGTAAATCTCTCTGGAAATAAATGAAACATGACACGAGCAGTGTGTAGACTGATTTCATTTGCCAAGAAAATGTTGAACATTTATTTTATTTGTCTTGTTGGAAACTTACCTCCCAATTGCAGAGGTAATCTCTTTTACACAGATTAAAATGAAAATTTATACAGACATGATTTCCTGACAAGAGTCAAACAACTCAAGGGCCACAATAATAGTGCTAAGTACTACTATTTTTTTTTTTCAAAAAGCCACACTTCCTAAATGGGGTGAAATGTGCTAAATAGAAAAAATGGTGCAAAATAATTTCCTTTTCCAAAGATGGTCCTCTGTAAGTTGCTGTAAAGAGGATCTGACAAACATAATCTACTCTAGTAAAGTGTGTAATGAAAAATCCTTCACTTAAAAATTCCTAACTCTTACCTGGACTTTAAATTCTCAAGTGCCCTGTGTGTTATGCGAGTTTAACTTCTTTATTTAGCAAGGAGAGAACAAGTGTCACTCTTACATGTAGAAATCAGCCATGGAAATCTACCAAGACTGTGGTAGAGGTGGTGCCAGAAGATTTGTTGTCATTCACCCTGTGAATCTTTTTCCTGCTGTTGCATTAAAAACAACGTAAGAAAACCATTCCAGATTTTCCATGCCTCCCTCCCTGCTCGGAGCAGAGATTTAATTACCTATAATATCTTCCTTTGGCCTCTACATGTTTTCCTCTGTAAGATCTGCTGTTTGTCCAACTCCAACCCAAATTCATATTCCAGCATTTCACTGTTTGGGAGCAAGATGTATTATTTTGTTTCTTTGTTTTGTTTTGTTTTGGTTTTTTTTCCTTTCCCCCTTCTCCTTTCCTTCCTGGTGAGATGGAAGAGCCCATGATCTGCAGTCTAAGGCACCCTTATTTTCCATGCTGGTTTACATCAGTACATCATTATTATCATCATTATTATGCTCCCCTTCTCCCCCTCCCCCTTATTAATTTATTTATTTTATTGCTGGTGTTAAATGGTTTTGTCAAAAGCAACTCTTTACAGACCATTAATGCCAGAGCAGATGATTGTTTTTCACCAGCCCTCATGAATAATTCAGGCTGCCAGCTCACAGCCTCATCCTAAGCACTGAGGGCTCTTCTGAGGAATCAGGGTTATTAAAGGTAACAATCGTGATGAGTCTCATCTTTGAGCAGGTTGCACTCATTATTCCTCAGAAGCAACCCTGTCTTGAAGCCAAGCAGGCTCAGTGCTGAGACTTCCTCCACCTCCTGCTTTTCTCTCCCCCCTTGTGCTGCTTTTGATGATGTTACAGCCTTTGAGTTTCTCTTAGAAAGTTGAGGAATGTGATAAATACTTCGGGACAAGTGGAAGGAAAGTGGTGAGAGGAGTGCTCAACAAGTGAGCTGCTTTGCCTTTTTCCCTGTTCCTCTTTCTAAACACATTTATTTCACCAGTTCTCATGCCCCTTGCATGCTGGCTCTCTGCAAGCACTTGAATGAACATGTTTTCTGGCAGAAATATTCTGGGATTCGGGGAATGATAAGACTAGAATATTAAAGCATTAAAACTGTATGCATATTCATATACCAGGAACTTGATTATTAATTCTGATAATCTGCTCTCAGCTGTGTTTACAATGGTGGTGAAGTCTTATAAGTAAATTGTGAGGTTAGTTCTGAAGCTGGCAAATGGTCTTACTCATGCCAATCATAGAAGAAAACCGGGAAAATACTTGGAAACCAGCCTATTCCCTTGGATTCACCAGTATTCAAAACAACCATGAACCATCCAGGCTCTCCAAAATGGTATTAATATCATAGTACAGTAATAATATCATAGTTTTTTTGTTTTCTTTGCCTTGAAAGGTGATTTTATATTAGATATTCTGAGGTTTTGTGAGTATATTTGTATAAAAATAGAGTAACAGCCCCTAGACCTATGCACACCTGAGCTGCAGGTGGCTTATAGTCCAGCCAACTGCTTGCAATTTTAGCAAGTGAGTTTAGTTTGAGAAGCTGTTGCTTTGGGCTTTTTGGCTGATAAACAGTGCATTTCTATTATAATGTGCATGGCATAACTGCCAATTGTTTGATATGGTTATATAGGTCACTGGATTGGACTGAAAAAAGGAATTTTTTTTGTATAATTTTGGGATGCTTGTACATTAATTATTTTTTTTTTTTAATGAAAGTAGATTGTGTAAAAAAAACAAAAACAAACCCCTATTGCTCCTGCATTTGCTGGAAAAGCCTTTCAGACACTGGGAAATATCAGAGGCAGTATTACACCAGGAGCCAACTAAAGGAAGGAATCTTCAATAGCTGACCATAAATTTTCCAGTTAAATCCATATTTTTCTCAGCTTGCCAACCTACCTAGAATGAATACACTGCCCCTGGGGTCTGGTACAATGCCTGCCACTGATCACATCTCCTTCATCACTCCTGTTCTGGGGAGGAGGAAGGACTGGTGTTCTTTCACACCCTTTTGAGAGAGCTAAATGTCTCCTTTCCTTCCATCTATTCAGTTTCTTGAAGAGGAGGTTAAGGGGTGATTTGATCCACTAATAGACAGTAGACAGCTCCATTAATCTGGAGGTGGTAACTAAAGCGTGTAACGAGACCCAGTGGTAGGAAGGTAGAGCTGCCTGAAGTGGAGCTCTGCTATTTTTGATGCTGAAGGTAACCAACAAGTCACCCAGGTCTCCTTGTGGGTTTTCTTCCTCTGTGTAAGACACAGTCTCGACCAGCAGCTGTGACTTTGACAGAGAAATGACCGTATGGAGTTTGCTGACTTCTGCAAGAGAACAGAGGCTGGAGTGAGACTCTTCACAAGGCAATGTGCAGGTAGGACAAGGTGGGCCTTAAGCTGAAGTAGGGTGATTTATGTTAAATATTAGGAAGAAATTCTTCACTGTGAGGGTGGTGAGGCACTGGGACAGGTTGGCCAGAGAGATTGTGGACTCCTTATTCATGGAGGTGTTGAAGGCCAGGTTGGACAGGGCGCTGAGCAACCTGGTCTAGTGGAAGGTGTCTCTGCCCATGGCAGGGGGTTGAAGCAAGATCTTTAAGTCACCTTCCAAACCAAACCATTCTGTGATTCTATGAACACATTTCCTTCTGGCGTAAAAATCTATGAAGGATGAGAAAAAACCCCACACCTACCCATCTCCCAAGTTTTCAGTACTTAAACGTGAGGGAAAGGACATGGTATTATGATATGGTATGTCCAAAGAACAACCAACAGAATATACCACTATAACTTAAACCTAACTCAGCAGATAAACACCGCCCTAAAATGTCTTTCTTTGTTTCTCCTAGTGATTCAGACCATTGCAAGAGAGTAGAGAGCATTTTTGTTATGGTCTGTAATCTGTATGGTTCTATAATCTTCAGGCTGTGCTGTTGTTTCGTCAGTCTTGGGAGGGGCCATTGGAGAACCATGTCTACCAGAGCAGAACTTGTTGCATCGAATTCAATAGTCAATATTTTTCCCCTTGTCACCAGGGCCAACACTGCCTGTTGTTAATTTTCCCAGTGGTTTTGCTGCAGCAGAAAGTGTGGGCTGATAACTGCTTATGTAAAGACCTTCCTTAATTATTTTTCCTCCTTCCAAGATAAACTGAAGCTTAAGCAAGAGGAGGCCACTGAAACAACAACCGCTGTTCCACAGTGGTTCAACTCTGGCTTCTTTTGCTGAGCATATCAATGAGTAGATGCCAATCAAGCCTGTATTCTTAATTACTGGGGCTTTAGAAAAGAGGCTCATAGAACTAATTTTAAGTAGCCAGAACTGGGAAGACAGGTTTTATTGATATGGATCTGCTCAACAAGCAGGTTGGGAACACATATGGGAAATACTTCATTTCTCTTTCTAATCCCCCGAGGCTCCCATTTCCTGACAAAAACACCTTCAGATTCTTTGTTTGATACATGTGACACAGCTGACTGCTCTTTCCCCTTCAAAACATGTAGGACAGGGCACTTATTTCAGTGGTGTTATTCTGCACTGTGTCATATTTTTAATGAAATTGGTTAGTAGGAGGTGACTGAGGCATCACCCTCCCCAGGCAGCTCCAGATAATCCTCTTTGGTTTTGATGTCTGTTTTCCTTGAGTACGAAACAAGTTGTTGTGCTCCTCAAAATGAATTCTCTGCATATTCTGATTCATTTCAAGGTCACCTGGAGGACATTTGCAGCAGCATATTATGGAGATTATGCTTTAAAGGCAGGGATTGAAGAGCAGTTGATAAGTGTTTAAAAACATTAAATTTGTTCTTGCTAAAAGCATCAGATCACAAGGTTAAACTTGATCATGTTCTGTTAGCTTAGGACAGTGCTTGTGCACAAATGTCAAGTGATGTTAATATTAATAAACCATTAGGAGTATTTTTGTCCTCACAGTGCCTTTTTGTGATATAAAATGAAAGTATTTGTAAACTCAATAGCTGGGAATGATGGACGGATTGCAAAACAGCAGTTTGCTTAGAAAAAACAAAAAAAACTGTAGAGTTTGGATTTTAGATTTTCAAGATTAAATGTCTTAGAGTGTTTTCATGCCTCAAACTTTGGCCATCTAACACAGTGAGAATGAATCCCTCTCAAAGTTCTGTAACATCTCTAATTAGAACTTCAGGAGTGTGGATACTAATGAACAATAAAATGGCAGGTGCAGGAAGGCTGGGTTTGGGCTTTCTTGTTAGAATTTTAATCTTTAAAATATTTAATATTCTGGATGAACTGAAAATGAACTGTAGTTCTTTAAAATGTGTTAGCTAATTTAACACTTGCATTCCCACTGTGAGTTGCAGGGAGGTGGTATCTGCCTCCTATGATGCAGCTTCATCCATCCTTATGCTGTGCTGTGCTCTTGAACACAAACTGATTTGTCTTAGCCTGTTACGGGCAAAAAAGATGAATAGAAACAGTTCAAATGTAGGCTGAGATTTAAACTAGAAGTGTCTTCAAAAGCTGGGATTTTCAGGTCTGTTTTCTCCTTCTGAAAAACCCATCAGTGCTGTTGATGAGGATCGTGTGAAGTTGGTGTGAAAAATCCGTGAAAAACTTCAGTTTTGTCCCAACCAAACCCTGAACCTTGGTGTAAACCCCGGGAGATTAATGGTTTCAAGATGAAATCAGGTAATGCTGAAATTCTCTTGGGGTTTCAATACCAGGTGAAATATGTTGTTTTTTTCTTAGGTTTTCCTTTGAACTTGGTGTTTGAACTCCCCAAAAGAGA
>VXAC01000965.1:193233-231064 GCA_013399225.1 Rhipidura dahli
AAAAAAAAAAAAAAAATGGAGAAAGAAGTTCCCAAACTTCCCGACCTGACTGGGAAGGGATCTCATGGGAACCTGGACAGGGATATTGGTTGGGTTCAGTTCAGCAGCCGTGCACAGCTCTTCTTCACCTGCCATCTGAACTATTGTTTTCAAGGTATCTGATTAATCTCTGTTACTACAGTGCTGCCTGAAGGAAAAGCCTTGGATGAAAATTCCCAGAGTCTCCATATCAGTCCAGATATTTCTTCCACAATAACTCTGCATTTTTTTCCTGTGCACAAAGACAATTCTAAACACACTCAAACACACATTCATTTTCCATTTACAATTTCAAGATAAACTCCAACAGCATGGGAATGCTATCTTTTTCTTTTATATATGTAACACTGATGTACAAGATGTGACCAGTGTGGTTCCATCCACATCATGGTGGAACATGCTTGAACAATAAAAAATTTGGGCCACCTGCCATGAAAAACTTCAGCTTGTGGCTTGACTGCTGGGGAGAAATTTCGCAGGTCCCATGGAAAGCAGAGCATGAAAATATACTGTGGGACTGCAGGAGCTTATGGGAGGGAGGGAGAATGTGCCTTGAAAAGTCAGAGCTGCAGAGAGTATTTCATGTCTTTGGCAAATGTGGTGTGCAGGATCTGAACCATTAATCAAACGCTGACAGCCGGCTTGGGGAAGCAGAGTGTCAAATGGAGGAGAGCTTGCAGAGCTCCATCCAAATGGCATCTGGGGGAAAAGAAGAGGGGGAAAAAACAATGAAAGGAATGTTTATGGTACTGGAACAATTTTACTTACATTTATTCTAAATGTTTGGAAATTTATATTGATCTGAGTAGGAGCTGGTGCTGGGGGGAGTTAAATCAGCATTCCCTGTTGCCCTGTCAGGTTTGATTTATGCCGGGCATCTGACAACCACTCAGTTCAGAACCTTTCAGAGCCTTCTTTTCTACTTCCTAAGGAAAGCAAATGAGCTTTTTGAAAAAAAGGCAAAAAAAAAAAAAAAGAACCACCCCAAAACAACAACAAAAAACCCCTTATCCTGAACTAAATTTAGAGATTTCTGCACATCTGGCGATGCTAATGTCTCTGTGATGTGTGTCCAGATGTCTACTTAGAGAAGGTGGAAGTGTATTCAACTTGTTTATGTATAGTATTTGCTGACTTCAATTTTGGCAATCTGTGTAATAGCTGCTTTTGTCAAAATAACACAGCTTTGTCTCCAGTTTCCCCTCCTTTTAAATATTCTCTCCTTCATGGAATTCAAATATTGCATAAGGAAAGAAAGACACTTTTATTGCATTTATTATATAGGAGAATTAAAAAGATAGTCTGGTTTGTTGCCTTTATGAATTCATGTATATATTGGAAAATGCAGAGTTGACCCTTTTGAAGTCCATGATTTTTCTGCTCCATTTATTTTGGGAGGAGTCCATCCTTGGTTTTCCAAGTGATGTGAGGTATATGTAATCACTGATGTGAGAAAGGAGTATTTAAATATTGTTGTACTACTGGAAATTAACAAAGTCATTAGCATCTCTAGGGTTATGTTTAATTTTCAGCGATGTCACAGAGGCTGGCTGCTCACCAGTACATAGCTCTGGTGGAGATCCACAGCTAAGAAATGTCCTGGGGGTTTTGGTGGGTTTATATTTTGTGTTGTTTTGTTTTTTTCTTTTTTTTTCTTTGCTCTAATTTACTACTGATTGCCTTCTACCACCAAAAACATTGCTTACCTCTTGCCCATCTAAGATGTATTCTGTATATCTAGAGAAATATATCATTTGTATTGGGATTGTTTATCAGAACTGCTGTTAGCCTGTTCCTAAATATGCAGGCACATGCAATATTCCTTTTCATAGAGAATATTTGTTAGGGAAATGAAAGTGTTGTCTGTGTTTTGGGGTGGGATCTCCAGGGAAGATCTGTTGGACAGTACCATGAGGTGCCCTCTCTGAAGCTGAATTCATGGATGTTACACTTAGCAGTTGCATTTTATGACCTATTTTGAAATCCCTTTCCAGAACAGAATGGTCTCTCCAACCTGATGTGGCTGATGGGCAGCCTCAAATCCTCATCTGCAGAGAGCCTGTAGGTGCCAGGGGCTGGAGCTGGAAACAGAACCAAGATATTCACCTCTGCTGTTCAAGGTGGTGTATAAAGTGTGTGTTATGTCAACGTGCAACCTAAAATCCACCACTTTGGTGGTACAATGAGTACAGTGAAAGGACTTGCCATGGACATCCAACCTTTTTGAAAACCTTTGGAGGCTTTTGTGGGCTTGGTTTTCAGTTGGAGCTTTCAGTTCCACATGTGCATCGTGGAAGCCTGTTACCATGACTCACAGCCATTATCCTAAGGGCAGAATTGGAAAATTGCAGTGCAATCTGCAGCCCTGATACAGAGACTGCAGGCAGGCTGCTGCTTCTCTGGAAAAACAAGTCCATTAGACCTCAACCATTTCTGTTCCCTAAGGGAACGAGCTCTTCTTGGTAAGACAACAGAGGAATATAAGATGTATAGAAAAATCTTTAAGAGAGTAGACAAGCTAAACTCTGTCATAGACTATCTTTAAAACAGACAAAAGAGGAAAAAATAGAAAAAAAAAAGAGGCTGAACTTCCAGTTACCTCTTGTGTGAAAAAACAGCCAACTTAGCCAAGTCATCAACTCTGTCTGCTCTTCCCCTGCTGAAAAATCCAGGCTTGTGCTGGGGACGTTTCTGGAGTGCAGTGAGTGTGAAGTGGGTTGCACTGGCAGGTAACACAATCCCTCAGCTACAACGGGCTCTTCCTTCCAAGGCATTTTAATTTTTACAGCTCAAGTGCTCTGAGGGTGCCAAAATAATCAGGGCTTTGCGTTTCATGTTCTTGCCATATACGGCTTGGGATCTGATTGCTAATCCCTCAAGGTGGCAGTAGTTTAATTAAAGCTCTGCATTGGCCAGGAGATAATTGTAATGTCCTTTGAGTGGCTGCTCCTAATTTACGCCGTGTACAGCCTGATACAGTCATCTATAATGTATCAAAGGTCCACGCTAGATTTTAATGTAAAGCCGTGTAAGATAAATGAAGAGTACATGTGGCAGGTGCTCAGTACATGCATTTAGATTAAGCCCTGCTCATTGAGGTGGTGATTAGATGAGTTATGTCAGGGAATTGTAACTGCTTCAGTGGATGAGGAAAAGGTTATTTCAAAGAGCTCATTTTAATGGCGTAGCTGGCACATAATTCAGATATCAAACAATAAATGAGAGCAGGAAAGGTGCAGGGTGCACATGCTGAGCCCGGTGGACAATACACACAAAAATGCAATAGAGCTAGGACAGCTAAAGGGCTGTCTGAGTAATGCTCTCTCTGATTAGCTTTAAATACCTGGTAAAGATATTTAACTGCATCAAAAGTGAGCTGAGAATGTTATTTGTTCAGAAATAGGGGCTCAGTCATAGTTCATTTGCTCTCTCTGTGTCTCTGTAGACGCAGGAGCAGGCGGTCGGATCCACCAGAGCAGAGGTGCTAGCACAAGGCTTGTCTTCCTCAAACAGTTTTGTTAGCAAGAGAATCATAATGTTTATCAAACTGGCAGGACTCCTGAAAGAGAGAGCTGGGACTTGCTTTTTCAGCACTGCACCGAGATCATACAGAAAATATGCACTGATGGGTTTATTAACTTGCCAGTAATACATGAGAGTTTTTTGTCAGTGCTCTTTCTCCAGCTGGGCTGGGGAAAACACTGGATCAGAGGATTTTGTGAGGACTAATAGGCTGTGCCCTTCTCTGTAGACCATGGGACTGCTGCCTGAAGAGGATGAGGCAACCCTAAAGAGAAGAGAACTCGAGGGCAGCAGAGAGGGCTCATAGCAAGGATTCCTTAAAGGAAATAGGGTGAAAGTGGAATGAGAGCTGTGCATGTGTAATGAGCAACTGTTTAGATCTGTTCAGCATGTATTTTTGTTTTAGGTCCTCAAACAAAGCACAGTATAGCCTGGAAATACCAGGCTCTGGCAGATGCTGCCCTCTGTGAACACAATCAAAGTGTCAGGAACATGCTGCTAGGTGTTCACGGGAGCCTCTCTTACCAGAAACTGGTTCTTGAAGGTTTTTTTTTTTCTCCATCAAGTGCAGTAATGTGCTGTGAGGTTTAACAGCCACTCTTGCTGCATTAGCCATTTTCACCTTAGTCCTTTCTCTTAAGGGTCATTTGAGATCACAGCCCCTGCTATGGCAAGCACAGCACAAGGAAAGGCAAAGTGGGAAAAGAGTGGGATGTAACTCAGCAGGGTGACTCCCAGCAGGTAAAACTGAAGCCAGGTAGTGCTGTGAGGATCCAAGCTTTAAATCAAATGTACATGAGAGGGAATATGCTTCCAGCTTCTTTTGGTCAGGGATGGAAACTCCACAGACAACACTCTCTAATAAGTGAATGTTACTGGGTGTATCTACACCTGATGAGAGCTATGAAATACTGGAGGGTCCCAGCACATTCCTCACCTTCACATCAGCAATACCTGCTCTGTCTCATCCTGTGCACTCTATTAAACCTCACGAGCAAGACAAATGCCCTGTGACAAGCCACCAATCTTCCACGCCCTGCTCCAGCCTCACAAAACAGAAGGCTCCCCTCAGCCCAGGCTCCTGGAGGGGAACGTCGGAGCTGTTGTGTTATCTCTTCCCGTTACACGAAGACTTAGCAAACCGTGCCATAAAAGACATAACATTCAATTGACCTTTTGCTTATCTATAAACGTAAAATGAGCTGCACAGACCCCGATTCACCGAGGAGCCATTCCTGAGGAATTTATTTCCTTCTGCCAGCCATAAAAATAAATTGCTCCGCACGAAGAATAGGCTCAAGAAATAGCGCTGCTCGCCCATAATACGATGATTATGAAGGAGATGTTTCTCCCTGGGCAATCACAGCCAGCCAATGTGTTATCAAATTTTTATCTTGTCAAATTGCTAGGCACTGATTAGTGTTCTAGGGAGAATTTGTGTGTTAAGCTGGCCTTCTGTAACCTTCTAGGGCCTGAGTACCCAAAAGTGGCTGGATTCAGGGATTGACTTCTATTCTTTGAAGGATGGATTATTCTTTTTTGCCTCTGTCCTACTTTTAAGCCAGATTTGCAGAGCAAATCTTTACACAAAGCGTTCAAAGAATAAAAAAGTAATTCTTACATGTCATATCAGTCTATTTGGACAAAGCCAGGCAGGTCTGTTCTGAAAGGCAATGGGAGGATCAGGCAATAAGTCAGGATTTATCCAGCCTGTTTCTCTTCATGGAGCCTAGGACAATGAGGCTGGCTATCAATCTTGCTAGGAGTGTAACTGGAGAATTTGGCTCCAACCTTTCATTCAACCTTTCATTCTGCTTTTTCAATGAAATTCATAGTGGAAAACATTCCTCCTAATGACAAATACCCTTCCTAAAAGGATAAACCCCAGCGCATTGGCCCTCTGTGATTAGAAGTCAGGTATTATCAGGATTAGGGTTTTTTGTGTTCATTTGTATCCTGATGTGTCAGGTACTGATGGAGATGCTGGGTAGGGAGCTGGTGATTCCTAGAGTCAGGGAATTGGTTCTCTTTCTAGTGCTGTTACATCCTGCACTCCCAGCACTTCACCCACATCAGATTCAGCCTCGGGCTTTCTAGGGGTCAAGTTTTCCACCCAGACACCACATCCAGCATCTCACTGTGAAGGACAACTCGCCACACCTTGGTGGCTGCTCCTCTGATGAGCAAGGGAAATGTCAGAACTGGGGAGGGGAGGGGGTGTGTTTGCCCTGGGAGCCAGTGTGTTTTGGTGCAGCTCTGTGTGGGGTCTCCTTTTCCTCCCATCACGACAGTGGAGCGCTACATGAAATATATTTACTTTAGATCTAATCAGGCCGTCCCTTTTTGCTTTCTGAGTATTTATTGTTTGCAAATGTACTGGGGGTTTAAATCACTGTGTAATGGTGATTAATCTACTGTGTTGTGAAAGTTCAAAATAGCCTCTTTTATTTTCACATGTTACTAATTAGGAAACAGTGGATTAGTAAAATCTGCATGAAATGTGTATTTAGAAGCATGATTTTTAATCGTTTCACTTGGTTTCTCTGTTCCTATATATCTATTTCAGGATAAATAGTGCAAACCTCATTTCTTGTCCAATGGCCCCTGAAACTACAGACTACCCATGATGCTGTGTCTCATGGTAGCACTATATATACATATATATGTATGTAGATATATATGTGTGTGTTTGTGTGTATAAATATATGTAAAATTCAGATCTGTCTTTAAAGGGACTGAGTTTTCTCAGTGTCTCCAGGATGATCATCTTGGAAAGCCCCATGCTGGGGCCAGGAGGGACCTGGGTGCTCTGAAATGAGCCTTTGACAAGCGTTTGGGGAGCTGGCTGTGATTTTAACAACCAGTTTGACTACAGTGCCTCCAACAGATCTGGATGAGGGCCTTATATTGGCAGGAAGGCTTTATAGTGGCATGGCTTACTTAACCTGGTAAGATGCTGAAGTGATTTTCCTATTAGGAATCTGGCTTTGGTTTGCATGAGTGCAGCATGTCTGCAGTTGGGGTTTCTGATGGGAGTGTTCTTAATTTAGACAGAAGCTCATGCAGATCGATGTCTCTTCAGTTAACCACTTATTTTTATCAGAGTGATGCTGAAAAAGCAGGTCCTGTTGCTTTTAAATGCCTCCAGAGTTCATGCTTAAGAAATCAAAACAGTCTTGAAATAAAAGATGACTGGAAGAGGTGATCTCTTTTTGGTGCTAAATGGGGTCACCTCAGTGCAGGTATTGAAGAGGGAATTGTGATCAGCTGATACTTTAATTAACATTTGTGTTCTTAATTCTTGCGCGTGCATATTCAGCTCCAAAGGGATCAAAAAGAGCTTCAAGTCCTTTGCACAAGGAGAATTTTGCTCCCCTGTGTGCTGATGGATCTCAAAGTGACACAGAGCTGTGCAAATGGACTGTGATAGACTGAGGATCCGCTCTGGGGTGCCCACAAATCCAGCTCCTTTCCTGCCTTGGCATCTCTCCCCTGCTCCCCTCCTGTGGTAAATAGCCTCTAAAACAAACACACATTTTTAAGCATTATGTCACTTCTGGGCAGCAGCCAGGGGATAAGATTAGCACCATTGTCATCAGAAAGAGCAAGAGCTGTCTCTCTGATGAATGATATTGGATCCTCAGAATTTGTTATTATTTTATTTAATGTGCCCATGTATTTTTGGATATGAATATCCCCAGATAGCCTCAGGATGGGGGGGCAGGGGAAGGAGAGGGGTGAAGAGAGAGTGATAAGGGAGCTTTGCTGTCAGCCCACTTTCTCATGTCTTCATCTTTGTGGGGGAAAAACTCCAAGGTACTAAACACAGGCCCCTTGCCCAGCTGGGTCACTCTTGTACCCTCTGTGCCACGAGAAAAAGGCCAAAACATATTGAACAGTTAACATAATTTGGCTCATCACTCTTTGCTCTCCCCTTGTGAATATTTCATCCTTATTTAGCTGCCTGGCTCTCTGGAACACCAAAGGTAATGTCAGTCCTGGCAAACTGGGAATGGGAATCGTGACACTCTGAGCTGGGCAGCTGCTGGTGAGGGGCCATATGAGCCCATGGTGCCTGAAGCCCCAAATCTTTTCTTTCTCCCTTTGTCTGGTTTTCCTCGGTCCTTTTCTTTGCAGCCTCTGCTACAGCCCCTGGATAGAGGCCATTTTGTGTTCTGTGTTTCTCAGAGCATCTATTGCCATTTCTCACAACTGAGAGACCTCAGATTTGGAGAAAGCAAGTAGTAACATTCACATACTCAAAGACTTTCTCTTACAAATGTCAAAATGCCCTTTCAAAAGGGAGTAGGGAAAACAAATTCTAATATTTTTGAGATATAAGTCAACTGTAGCTGAAATTGATGGGTTTTTTTTGTTGTTTTTTTTTCCTCCCCAGACTCTTACTTTCAGAAGAAACAATGTGTTTTAAATTGGGAAAAAAACCCCACAAACACAATCCAACAAAGAAGTAATTGTTTCTTGGAAATTATTTTAGTTGCTGATTTCACTGTGCAGTCCAAATTGATGTGACAAATGCTGTCAGTAGGAACAGCATGAGATTGCTTTGTGATCTTAACCCCCTGTACCCTTCAGATGGAGCATCTGTGGCTTCACCCACTGTGATTCATTAAAGAGATTATGTATTAAAACAGACATGCCTTCTATTACCTGAGAAGCAGGGGACATCCTCATCACTGTGCCCTGATGGCAGCCCACGCTGATTTCACCATTTCTTTTTGCCCATCGAGTGTAACCACTTGTCTGGGGCTGGGGACAAGGACCCTCATTTCCACCTGCATTTGTATAATGCCCAGTGCAATGGGGTGCTGTTCATGGTGCCAGAACTGCAGCACTGGAGAAAACCCAACAGAAATCCAAAATGAAATTTGAGATAGCAGCCGCCTTCCTCAGCCTAATTTCTTCAGTATAACCCCTGCATTTGCTGATACAGAAATTATCAATTCCCAGTGTTACTGGAGCTAGAGTGAAAATCAGCCTCACTCTAATGAAACAATTTCCTCCTTTTCTCTCTGTGGGGAAGCTCATAAGCTGTTCTTCTATTAAAGGGGGCTGTGTTTTTTGGAAAATGGAGAATCTGGTCCCTTAAAGCATTGCAGATGAACACGCAGCACGTGGCAGCACTGGGATCACTGCAGTCTTCCCATTGTGTGACCATCCACCTGGGTCTCTTCATTCTCTCTTTCCAATTTATTTCCTTACATAATAATGACCCAGAGGAGGGTCATCACTTTGCAAACACCATTTGGCTGAATTTTGATGAGGGATTTGAATCACTCTGACAAATGGGAGCCTTCTGCATGGCTGGTTCTAGAGGTGGGGGAATGAGAAACCTCTCACCAAGCCTGGCCTATGCTTTGTCCTGAAGGTCTTTATATGTCCTGAAGGCCTTTATACCTGCATGAAGGATTTAGCAATATTAAGGTTGGATGATGGAGGGGAGGACTGCAGGGAATAGCAGCATTCAGCAAAGGGAAGTTCAGACAATTTGAGCAATTACAAACAGATAATGGATTCATTTTTGTCCCTTTTCCCTTTTCCCTCTCCTTTTTTATCACCTCCTTCCCTACCTTGCACCTGTCTCTTCCTGCACCTGGGGTACTTGGGCTGGTGGTGTAGTTAGGATATAGTTGCAATGTACTATTTGTGCTTCCCAGGGCTTTTGAAAGGGCTGTGAAAAGCCAGAAGGAAATTTTACCTTCTGCTGAAGGTTGATCAGGCCCCAGGAGAGCTTGTGGTGGGCTGGCAGTGGTGTTTTGAATCTGCTACTACCTGATAATACTTTGAGGTTCAGAGTGTCTGGTTCTGTGCTGTGTTAGTGACCTCTCAGACCACTTGGGATCCTCCAGTTCCAAAATGCAGCACGAGAAATTCTTATCTAAAAGTTGAAGGGATTAAAAATGCTACTACAGAAGCAATTAGTACTACCTCATGTCTTTTTATCAGATGTATCAGATGTGTCCAACCTTTGTTCTGGGAATGAGGATCACCTGGGAATCCTGATGCAAAATAACATTGCCAGTTTGTGACCTTCCAGCCCTGAACTCGTGTGCATTCTCACCAGGCTCTCAGCATGCTGGACTCCTATCAGTATCCTGGGATGTGTTTTAAATTAGTGCCTGAGGGGAGAATGGGATTGAGTCGTGCACCACATGCCCAACTCCGCTGAACTTTCTTTTTATGCTCTTTATTAAAGTTGTATATCATCAGGAGAGTGTGAAAGTCACATTAGAGAAGGGAAATCATCTCCCCAGCACCCTGGCTTGTTGGGCTATTTTGCATAATAACTTACGGAAATGAACTGGCCACTTCTAATACTTGAGGACAGGCTGGGAGAGCGAGAGCCTTCTGAGGATTGTATCACAAAACAGCCTTATGTGGCACATCTGGTTTGTTTTAAGCATCTCTGTGTATTGGGAAGAGAGCAGCAGGGGATGGGGCGGGATTGCTTTATTTGAAATCTTTTGAGTCAACTGTTTATGATGAGAACAATGGCCTTGGGAAAACTGCAACCAGGAGACAGAGCAGCCGAGCACTTGAGCCTCTAATGTGGAAATTTCTGTTGGGTTTCTTCACCTGCTTTACTTCCCTGCTGTCTCCAAAGGGCAAGTCCATGTGAATGCTGCTGTGGAGGTGGCATTTACCTTATGGAATAGCCTGAAGAAGGCTGGAATTCAAATCATCCCCCTTTGCTCCAGCACGGTCTCTCATTAAACATCCCTCTATGTGCAAAATCCAGCTGTATAAATCATAGCTAATTACATAATTATTCAACTATTGCCAGGGCTTGCTTGTAATTTGGTGTGGTTGTGGTGAGCAGAAAGTGGATGGTGGCCACTTCTGTGGGGCAGGAGTCAAAAAAGTTCTGGGGATTTACTGCACCTGTGCCCTGGCCCACAACTGCTCAGATTGCAATGCACAAGGTTCCCATTTGTAGCTTGAATTACACACCTGCCCTGGCACACGCTCAGCAAAAGACATTGCTTGAGTCACCACCCACACGTTTCTGGGCCTTAAATTGAAGAATGAAGCAGTAAAGGACTCTGGATAGCAAAGTGCTCCCTGGTCCTCAGACATGGACTAAAGCCCCAAACCATGGGCAAACCTTCTGGGTGTGTAATTATAAAAATACAGCTTTTCTCTCTGTGTCAATAGGCTCATCAGAAAGCTTTCAGAATTGTTTGGCTCTTCCCTGAGAGCACAGATTTAATACTGCTAAAAATCGAATAAAAGGTAAATTTGTTTTGCACATAATTAAATAACAAGCAGGAACGATTTCCCAACCAGACTAAATGCATTGGATTCTCCTTTAGTGTCCAAAGTCTGCCTGCTCTTACCAGCTGTTGTGTTTCTTTTCATGACACAGCCTTACAAGCTGCTATTTTACATTGGAGATCTTAAGGAAAGAAAACAATTAATTACACCTCAGAGTTAATTGGAATCAATACTTAATGTTTTTAGCTCTCAGTTAATTGCCAAATGATGTATCACTAGTTTGATGATGAAAAATAGATGGGTATCTCAGGTTCTTCCTCTAGGGTGTCATTCTGTTGACGTACTAGCTGGCTCCAATGTTTTCCTTTCCCTGCCCCTCTTGCTTTAAATCCCATGTCAAAGGTTTGGTAATTTGATTATCAAAATATAGTGGTAAGTTATAAAAACTGCAGAGCATAAGATGATAATTATTTATTGGAAGATATAAGAAGTTTTAAAGGGGACCCTTGGAAAATGGTTCATGTTATTGTTCTCTTCTGATTCAGCTGACCAAGTGTTTGTTTCATTTCTAGTCCATGGAGGGAAGGGGAAATACATCTTTACTTGGTTCTCACAGAATCACCCAGGAGTATCTGCAGTAATTGAGTGCCTTAAATTGCAGCTGGGAGCTCTCCTGAGGGTTTCAGAGGTGCAAAGGCAGGTCAGACCCTCAGTACTTGTTGATGTCCTGCTGATTTTCTCAAATAACAATTCTCCCCATACCCTGTAAAACCTGTAACGTGCTAGGCTGGCTGTGAGCACCTCCAGCTCTTGTTCCTGAGGGTCACCCCCACACAGCCACTGTGCCCAGCCCCAAACTGTCCAGCTCAATGAGCAGCAATGCAGTCTTGATCCAGCCAGCTCTCAATGTGGTGTGAAACACCCAAAATACACCCATGCACTCAGCAGGGGCTGACTCAGGCAGCACAAAATATTTCCACCAATAAACACCAATAACCAGGTGCTGAGTGTTAACTGCTGCCCTTGCTGATGGCAACGTGGACAGCCAGGCTGAGCACCAAGCCTGGCTCTGGTCACTGGAGGTGCCCAGTGGGTCTGACTCAAGTCTGACTAAAGGAAATCTGTTGGTGTTAATGTTACACAGAAATTAACACTTAGGCACATTCCGGCAGTACGTTGACACCCACAACTTGTGGTATCCAGCATTATTTCACAGTTGGAATAGTCATTTTATAAGCGTGGTAGGGACTCTAGAAAATGTTTTGTCATTTCCTTTCCACTCAGCTTCTTCCCAGAGAAACAGGCATGCACAGAGCCCTGTTTATGATACCCACATTAATAATCAAATGTGTGCGTGTAGGTGTGAGGGTTGCAAATAAACACATCTTAAAACAAGATCTATCTCCCTTCCCTGAACTGGCATGCTCCCAAATGAACTCAATTGCAAAATTCCCTCATGCTGAATTTGGATTTTCTTCATGTATGAAAGCTGATGACCTCACAAGCCCTCCACACGGAGTTAGGGGAGCGCTAAAAGCCTCCAAGTATTTGGTGTGAGCACTAAGACCCAATCCATGGGAAAGGCAGACATGGAATGGACTCCTTGCTTGCGTGCTGGCTTTCCTTGTACTGTCTAAAGATGGCTATAAATGAGTATGAAGAGCAATGTTTTTCTGTATCTGTTTTCAATTTTTCTTTCTGCAGTTGACAGCCCTTGTGCCTGGCCAGTTGCTCTGTTTTCTGTCTCTACAGTCCTGCTGTTTCTCTTGGATGGCCATGTGAGGGTGTTTTTAGAGTTCCTCAAGGATGAAAATTAAGGAACAGCAAGCAGTGAGGTGCTCCCTCTAGTTTACAAGTTTTTCACGATGCTGTGACCTGGGGCAACATCACCTTTTCAGTCAAGAAGCACAGAAAAAGCTGGAAGCAAATGTTATCAGTCCTGGTTTGGGATTGACTCTAGGTTGTAAGGGCACGCTTTGGAGAAGGGTTCAGCTAAGAACTCTGCATTGTGTTGTCTTTTCCTCATCCTTGTGGAGCCCTCATCACTGCTGTGAAACTTCCTTGGTTGTGTGACCCCTGTGGCAAAGGGACATCTTTAGGTGACCCCTTGTCAGTGCTGGCAATGAGCAGTGGCTGGGTCTGATATTGAGTCTTTCAGTACTTGTTTTCTTCCTTGAGCTGGCTGAAATACTAGTAAGTTTTTTGGTTTTAACGGAAAAATTGCACTTGTCACTGAAAAAAGCAGACCTCTAGAATATCTAGTTCCATGCACTGTGAAAAGGACTCAAATCTGAATACTGTTGGATAAAAACAAAATTAAGACAAAAAAGAGCTCTCCCTCCCTTTCTTTTCCCTATCATTATTAAAAAGAGATTTTTAAAAAAACCTATAATGAGATAAATTTAAAATAATGTGTTTTCTGGGGAGAAAATAGAATAGATGGATGACTTTCAGCCTAATTTAGTAACTGCCACTCAAGATACAACTTGGAATGAACTTTCTAAAGCTGGAAAGTTATTCTAATGACATTTGTGACTGGGGAAGCATATGATTTTCTTTTGTGCTTTGATTAATATTCTCTGTTACATTAGGCAGCTTAAAAACTGAAGGAATATTTTATCAGTGTTGTTCTGCCATTCCTTTAATGAAAACCAACCTCCTTTTGTAAAATGAAAAGGCACATTGGCCAGCAGAGGGGACTCTGGGCTTTTTCTGACCTGTGTGATGCAAAGCTGACCGTGGTCACTCTCCTCTGTGCAACCAGATGTGTGTTCACACACGTGGGAGAAGGAGCCGTGCTTCTGGGGGTGAATGTGAAACATTTCTCTGCATTTTATTCCCTTTTGTGGGAGTTGCCAAGCAGGGTGTGATTGTCTGTAAGCAACTGGGACAAAGCAAATGAAAGGAAGAGCAAACAAAGAGGAGGAGATGAGGGAATTCGTCAGGGAGTTTGCTTGCAGCCTGAGAGAGCTGCTGGCACAGGTCTAGGAGATGAAATAAGATTTAGCATAAGAGAAACCTGTCTCTCAATTGTATCTAAGCCCCCCAGCAGACTCAAAGGCACAGGAATGTGCACATGGGTCTCTACATCTGGAAGAGAACATGGGGTGATGAATTATTCATGGATTATCTACTTGTGCTCAGGAATTTCTCTTTATTCATAGCTCAGGAGCAGCAAAAGAAAAAAAGCTATGAAAACTTGTATCACACCTGCCTTTTAATTTAGAAGGGTATTACTTGTACAGCTGTGGGCAAAGTCATCTGGACACAATGGCAGGGTTTGCAGGATGAGGTCTTGAATCATGGCAGGATTTTATTCCATTTTTTAGGCAGTCTGAAGTAGGGCAGAGAAAATCTCTGGGAAAAAGACAAATGTCTGGTAATTGAAAAATAGCCCCACAATTTTCCAAACATTTTAAAATTATGTGCAGCTTCATCAAGTCCTCAAAGAGCTGAAAAAGGGTTCTGAAAGATGCCTTTGCAGGGTTCTCCAGGCATTGCCAGTGCCTTTGGTTTAATTTGAAGTTGAATTAATCTCAGTCTTCCAGGCTGATAAGTGTAGAAAGTCCTCTGAGAAATCAATTGATTGTTTAGTATCCTTGCAACATCTTAATGTAGATGAGAGGGGAAGAGTTGTACTGACCAAGACAGAGTTGGCTGTAAGGGAAGAGAGCAAGGAATTATTTCCCAAGTTCTTGCTAAAATTATTCCCAGTGCAATGGGCTTTCTGCAAAAATTCTCTCTACCCTTCCCAGCGGATTGCTGTGCCCATGAAACCAAATTCATCCAAAGTTAATCCTCTGCAAATCATGCTTTAACATAATACTCGGGAATTGAGGGCCCAAAGGTCCTACATGGCCTGAGGAAATGGCCCTTCCAGAACCATATGTTTTAATGGTAAGGAATTTTGGAGACCAACTTCTCCTCTCCAGTCTGTAGCCAGTTATGTCTCCTGTGCTGTTGTACAGATTTGTTGCACAGCCCTTTTCCTTTGCCAGGGCTTCTTCCCTCCTGCCCTCTCTCCTACACTGCATTAATAGAAAGCAACCTCATTACTCAATCTGCTTGGGGACACATGCTCTTCAATTTTCTGTTTCTTCATTAGCAGAAGAAATCATGCTTTAACTTCCAGAGGTATGGAGCTGCTGTTCAGCCTAGAAGAGCTCTCCTGAATGAGCCAAGACTTTTATAAATTCAGGCTGCAGATATGCTCATTGTGTTTTTCCGAGGCATATTGATTGTTGGCATGGTTAGAAACACCAGCTTTTGTTTTATTTTAACAGCTCCTGGGCTCATACAAGGGAGTGACACAAACTGTTCTCAGCTGAAACCAGACACACTGGGTTAGAACAAACTAGGAATTTAAATGTTCATTAACCAGAGTCCCATCTTTGGTTAATAGCTGCAAAAAAGTATAGGAGTAAATGAGCTATTGGCCCCAAACTTGTACCAGGGGATGGTGCTTCCCTTGGATTGCCTGCTCACTTCCTGAATCCCTGTAAAACCTAATGCAGAAAAGGTTTTGCTTTTAGCAGGACAAGGTATAACACAGGCTCTTCAAGGAGTCTGTGGCTCATGTTACCTCCCCCCTAAAACTTCTGGCACACGTCTTTATTCATGTTTTCATCCCTGGTGGAACTCCCTGTGTGAAAGGCTGGTTTCCCATTGTGGGTGTAAAGTAACCTTACAGGTTCAGGCTTGGGCAGGAATATACACCCATGTTTATTCAAACCCTGCCTGTCTTCGAGGAAGGTATCTTTGGAGGGAAGTGATCTCATCTCAGGCTTTATGCAGCAAAAAACCTTTTCCAAACATCACAAATGACCCGTGGTGTCCAGCAGAGGGAGGCTTTGCTGGCTGCTTGGACATAACCTGGCCTGGTGGGTCTCCTTGTCTTAGGGTAGGCAGGTAGATGATGGCAAGAGAAAACATCTTCCTGATGGAGAGGCTGCCAAGTGGCCAGGTATTTCTGGGAGCAGTCTGACAGGAGGCAGTGGTGCTGGCAGTGACCCCCCAGACCACCCCTGCACACTTCCCCAGTTGGGGAAATCAGCTTGAGGCTGGGGAGTGCTTGGAAAAGTCACATCCATGTTATATAGCCCCTAAAGAGGGCTTGTGGATTCAGTGGGCAGTCAAGGGGAAGGAAGGCAGATGTTCAGTCTTACCTTGCAGCACAAACCATCCTGGGCTTTTCTAAATTAACTGGCAAAGGCTGGTCTGCCTCTGCTGATGTCAAAGTGCAGATTGGATTTTCTGAATGTTTCTGCTCAGCACAAATCAAAAGCACCGTTCCATGCCAATGCTCTCACTAAAAGTGACACTTTAAAAGGTCATGGCTGTGGAGTTTGTGTGCATTTCAATTTATCAGTCGTGTAAAATTGTTGCATTCTTCCCTTCTCCCTGCTAGACAGGCTATGGATTTGTTGTTCCTTTTATTCCTTTTCTTTTTTTGTCTAAATTAAACTAAGATGTCTCTGCTCTCTGGAACCCTAAATAATGTCAGGTTCCCAGATCACAGCTGAAGTGGAAAGGAAGGCCAGAACAACAGTATTAAGAAGGCAAAATTTCCTTTTTGTTGGTGGTGGCTAATCCAAGGTGGACTGAGAAGGGTTCAGCTTGCCAAAGGCTTTCATCCCCAGCTGTAAAGCACTGACCGAGTCAGGGGAAGCTTCTATTTTCAGTTTTAAAGGTAGGGGTAACACATGGGAAGACATCCTTTGATTTCATGAAGGATTGTTGAGGGCTAGGGAGGCAGCACCTGCCATAACTTCATCATGATGAGGACTGGGAAGGACCATTGTAACATTTTAGAGACTCTGAAGTGGATCAGATTCCTTTTCTTTGGAGGAAAGGATCAGAAGACTCTTGAGTTTCTAAATACACTGGGACAAATGATGAACTGAAACAGATATTCCCTGTTATTTTTTTTAGTAGTAAACTAAAGAAAACATAAAGACAAAATATTTCCGATTCCTTGTAGCAAGCCATGCAGAAAGTGTCAAACACTGAAGAGTTTGAAAAGCAAGATAATAGATGCTTTTAGGCACATGCCTGGTTGTTCCTGAGCAATGCAGGGCATATGAACTGTTGTGTTACTTACCTTCTTAACCTGAGAAAGTGCAGGTTTGGATATGTACTTCACCTGTCTATAGAGCACTAATTCAGCCCTCCTTACTCTGCCCTAGGGAAACATCCATTGGTTGAGTGCTGAAAGAGGTGGAAAGCAAGCTGTGTTTAGTGTTTTGCCAGTTTTTTTCCCCCCAATCCATTCTCCAGTTGATTTGTTTGTGCAGGCCTTGGCTGGTGTTTGTGTAGAGGTGGAAGGCAAAGCCTGCAGTCAGTGGTTGGATCTTCGAGCACTGAAGTGACTCCTGTTCTGTGTTATTTGCTGTAAATCACACTTTGGGGACAGGGACTTGTGCTGAGGGAAGTCTGCAGCAAAGGCTCAGCCCTCAACAGTGTCGAGCTGAGCATGAGAGGCTTTTGTCTCCTGATGCAGAGACCCCAGAAAACTTCCCTGCACACTGGAAAGGGTCTTGTTTTGGTTACTTTTTTCCATCCCCATTTATCTTTTGTTTTTTTGCCTTGCCAGATTTCATTAGTTGTTGAGGAATCACTGAGGCTTGATTGCTTCTGCTGCTCTGAGCCCCTTCCTGGGAGAGTAGTGGGAGCTTTCAGGAGCTATTCCCAGGGTATTATTTTGGGTGCTGCACTGTGTTTTGCCTCAGTGGTCCAAACTGTGCAGCTTTTAATTAATGAGAAGACTGTGCAAGGAAGACTGGCTGATAGAAAGATTGCTGTCAGCAGCGATCTCACAGAAGTATTTATTTATTTATATTCCTAGAGTGATGCAATTCTTAATAGCAAGGCCCAGATTACCCATTTTAGGTGGTGAGAAAAGCAGGGATTAAATTCAAAATTCCCAGACGGAGCTGAAGTGAGGGAGGTGATTGGTCTGATTCCGAGGTTCTCTCCTACCTCAGAGGCAGCCTGTGCTTATGCAGCCTCTCTGCATTTACTTTGAGAAAACAGACCAGGGGAGTTAAAACTGCAGGAACCTGAAATAATGAACGGATTTTATTAATTTGGCCAAGCGCTTGAGAACGTGGCACTGATCTCAGATTAAAAAAAATAAAGAAGAAGAAAAGGAAAAGAAAAGAAAAATAAAAAACATGTTAATGTGCTGGCAAGGGAAAAATCGATCTGGAGAGTGGATATATTTAGCTCATATTCTCTATCTTAGGGCCTTCTCAGACTCTGAATCTTAATGTCTACTTTACCAAAGAGGATAGCATCCTGCAAAGCTGGATTGCAGGAAAGCAACACTTCTCCTCACTGCCAGACTATTATCACAGATGATGTTAAAAAAGAAACCACTGATTCATCTGCAGTGACTGCCAGGAACTCATGCAAGCCCCACAAATCATGCTGCTGGGCAGACTGCACTTCCAAAAGGAGCTATTAGAAGTGTCGGCTGTTTTCTTGCTCTCTGAGTTAAGAATCGATTGGGAAATGGCAAAGAATATTCAATGCTTTCAGAAGTTGCTCTCTGATTAATTTCTCTCTGAATCCAGCTGTCTCCCTAGAGTCTTGCTTTTAAACTTACAATGTATATTTATTTTTATAATCTGCTTTTCACCTGAAAAGAATAGTAATCCCCATTTATTTAAGCTTGGCTGAACATGCACTGGATTCAGAAATTAATTTCTCCCTGCTCTTAGCAGTTAAGCTTTGAAGGATAGATCCTCAGCTGCTATAAATTGTTTAGCTTCAGTGAAGGGTATTGCCCGCTGTCTTTAACCTCTGGAAGCAAATCTCATCTAAGAAACCATATGAAAATTGATTTTACTTGTCATGTCATTATCTTCATTTGGGTAAATGGTGCAACCAATGAACTTTCAACTCAGTCCTGTGAGGCTCTGAGTGCTCCCAGGGACAGGGCAAGCACCTGCCAGTGAAGCGTTTGAGAGCCAAGGTGAGGGTGCTTAGCATCCTCCAGGGAAACACTTTGTGCCTCACCTTTTGGGCTCTGCCCTGGCACTGTTACAGTTCTGCCACACTCAGACCTTTGTATCTCAGACATCTGCCCTGCAAAACTCAGGTGCTGAACTTCAGAATTCTGAGATGATTGAAAAATAGCCCCTGGTTTGGCTTGCAGTTCACCTCCTGGCTATGAAGCCTGGAGGGATGTGCTGATAACAATTAAAACTATTTTTAACTTATCAGTTCAGCTTGTTACCTAGGCTCTCAACTCCATCAAACTCTGTGTGAAGCAGCAAGAGCCCTTTTCAGGATTTAGCTCTGCATCTGGTGGATTTGAAAGTTCTCAGACAGCAGTTTGGGACTGAGCTACTTGTGCAGGTCTATGGAGCAGAGAGTGCACTGAGACCTTTGCCAGGGTATTTGCTCCAGACCAGGCAGTAATCTGTGGGGCTGATAGAACCTTTGCAATTGGAAATATCTCTCTTGATGAAGAAAGAATGTCTAAAATTGATTTGAAGGCCATTTAATACACTGAGTCTAAGAAAAGAACTGGTGCAAAGGGTTTTATATTTAAGGATTTTTTTTCTGGTCAGGCAAGAGCAAATGTGGAACAGGGCTCAGAGCTCTCAAAGCTGCTTCTGAAACCTGTGAAATCATAAAAACTACATTGAATAGGACTTTGCAAGGGTGTTTTTTTGCTCCATCCCTCTGGCTGCAGGCAGGATGTCGAACCTGCTGTTAGAAATTGCCGCTGATGATGGTTCCATACCCTCCTCTGGCAATTTATTTTAGTGCTTTAACTGGCCCTGCAGGTCACACACTCACCCTGGCCTTAAATCACAGTACTGCTGGTGATGGGCCCTGAGGAAGCATTTGGTGCAGGAGGGGAAAGTATCACCCAGTCAGGAGTGTTATTGTAAAACGCTGCAGACGTGGATGAATTGGCATCTCTGCCTGGCTCTGCCAGCTCTGGAGTGAAGGAGCTGGCCTTGCCTGCCCGGCATATTGCAGGATAATTTATTAATATCTAATGGACTCTCTCATTTCTTTCTGTCTCCTTGTGAAAAGCAAAGGGTATTTCTTCCCCTTCCTCTACCCTTCTTCCCCTACCTCTATTCTCTGAAATGCTAAAGCATCTGGCTGCCTCCAAGCAAGGACAAACTACAAACACCTGGGTGTTGGGGTTTTTTTTTCTCCTTCCCCCTCCCTCCTGAGCTCTGCAGCTGCAGGAGAGAGCATTCTGAGGCTGGGAATGGCACCTTCTCCCCATGGCTGCCCTTCGATCAGAAACAGCCTCTGGCTCTCGTTGCTTGATTTAAAGGGTCCTTACTCTGGTGCTGACCTGATTACCTCATGATGAAATGATGTGGGGCCACGACACCGAGGCATGATGTCATGGGCCTTGCCATGTCACCAGAAGAAATACAAGCTTCCTGGTGCTGGAACTGTATTACAAGGTGATTTTTGTTCCCCGTGTGCTGATTTAAGGGTAGGTAGTGCACTTATCCCATTCATTCCTCCCCACCAAGACCACCACAAGCACTAATTCTGCTGGGAGCCTCGATGCAATGTGGGGTATTGGCAGCATCCCACCCATGTGGGGTGGGAGGGCTGGATGTGCCCTAAATGAAGGTGCTGGCTGTGCACAAACCCCTGCTCATCCAGCAGCTCTGCGCTGCTCCCAGAGTCCTAATTAGATTGAAGTCTCTGGATATCATCCCATACCTTTATTTGAAATGATTTATCATGCCATCTAAACCAATCCCCACAGAGAGGTGTTACAAGGTTTTGTTTAAGATGCTGTACACACCCTGTCCAGTGCAGAAAATGTTCTTGGCTACATGAAAACCAAAGACTTGGAAACCGACCTGAGGAGTCTTTTCCTGCACACCAGCCGTGCTTTCGGTGGAGAGCAGTCTGACAGGCCTTTGTCTCCTTGGGTGGACACATCTCCTGGGGATGAGGATTTTATCTCTCTTACCCCTATCCCTGATGAAATGCTTGCTGTGCTCCCTGCTGCTCAGAACCTGGATCCATTAGGGATCACACCAAAATCCCCAAGAGTTCAGAATTCTGGGTATAAGGCAAGAAAAGCATGAAGAGCCATCTCTGACACAAAAATTACCCTGCTACAATTTATGTCTTGTGTGTTTCCCTAATGAGCAGAGCAGGATTTTTGTTCCTGATTTCACTGGAAAAATCGGGATGTGGAGTGAAAGGTGACACAATGTGCTGCCCAGGTCTATTACTGTCAGTTGTCTTGAGCTGGTAGATAATTCATGGCAAGTAATTTATATAGCACTTTTACTTATCCTGCCCTTTATCTCATCTGTGGTCAATTTGTTGGAAGTCCTTCTAATTAGAGTTGTCTTTGCCAATCACATGGTTTATTTGTATTAGCTCATTGGCTAAATGTAGCTCTTACAAGGCATTAATGATATATAACTGTTATGAGAATAGGAAGAACTCCTTTCAACTGGAAATAATTTTTGCATTATTTAAGAAAAATGGAAGTCAGATGAAAAAAGAGATTTTTTTTTTACCAAAATTGATTTCTTTTTAATTTCAGAGGCTTTAAAAGATCTGCTATATAAAACTGAAGAAAAAAAAAAAATAACCAAAACCCTAAGTGCAGCTGAAAGCCAGTGTTTTATTCTCTAAATGCTAAAAATAAACATTGTTATTCCCCACTACTGCTACCCATTTTTCTGACAAAGTAATTTCACATTAATCAGTCCAAACCTGTGAAATGTTTTGGATGAAAAAAAAAAAAAAGTAAAAAAGTCAAGTCTGTAAAATATTTCCTAGCTCTATACATGATGATAAATTTGAAAACCATTTTCCTGCAGGGTAGCAACATTATCCTTAAATGCCTTTGTTCCTTCCAGGGACCTCATTTGCTGGAGTATTTGCACAAAAGGAAGCACAAAAGAGAGGTGAACAAAGGGGAAGTGGTTGAAAGATTGGAGTGAATTGGAATATCCCAGACAGCAAATGGAGGGCAAGAGGGAAAAGACAGATAACAGTGCCACCAAGCTTATGAGGGGATCTGTTCAGCCCTTGCCTGGGCTGGGGAAGGAGCTGCTCTGATGTTTCTTTTCCCTGGTAAAATCCGCTGATGACTCTTGGGTGTGTAAATGAGAAATGCAACAGTATTTCCTTGTTGTGCTGGATATCCAGGTGAATATTGGCTTGGAGCAAATCCTGCAAAGGTTTACTTCATGTGTGTTTTGTGAGCAGTAGGTTTGGTTTCTGGGTGCTAACGCAGGTCTTTGCCCACTGGCTCTGGGTTTCATGCAGATTCCAGCTCTTGGGAGTCCGTGTGTGGCTACTGCAGGGCTAAGCTTCAAAACCACTGTAGAGAGCAGCCATGGTTCAGTCAGCTGGGGATCTGCCTGCTCAGATTATCCAGGTAATCCATGCAATGTGAGATTAGCATCCAGACCTTGAGAAAAAATTTGGGCGTGTGCTTTATTTATACTTATTTCCCTACTGATTAACTCCTCTCTACCAAAATACCCTCCAGCAGTAAACTCTGAACCTGATTTTCTCCTCTTCATTTCTGCTGTGCTTGATAATTTAATCTCAGAGGGAGTTTTGCCTCAGCAAAGTGTGTGGGGGACCAACACTGCCTGCCCAAATTGCAATTATGCAGATCTGCCTGCTAGGGAAGAAAGCTGAGTATTTCCCTCTCTGCAGCATCCTCCTGCCACCTGGTCCTGCTGTTCCAGACAAAACCATTTGACACACGAGCCTGTGCTTTCCATTCTGGGAACTGACTGCTTTCCCCTCTCCTCGCCCCTCCCCACCTCGCCTTCATTCCTCTCTCTGCTGAGTGTCAGAGCACATTGAAGAAGCAGCATTTTCCTGTTTATTTTAAATGCCCTCTGGCATAAATATTCTGTGGGGCACAGACAGCGCCGCATCGATCCCGGAGTGGTTGGGTGGCAGGGCCATTCACGCCCTGAATTTAATTTGCCAAATTGATCCATGGAGATGAAGACAGGTTGCAAAAGACAAACAGCTCTCTGTGCTCTGCTCTGCCATTCCCTGGTCCTCAGAGCAAGAGGCAAACCAAAGTTACCGTGAAGATGTTGACTAGTTTTAGATTTTGCATAAGCAACAGTGTTAGAAAAACTAGACATGAAATTCAGACTCACTTGGGAGGAAGCCAGGTTTGGGTTTGGATTTGGGTTCTGGCTTGCCACAAATCTCAGCCCTAGATTCAAGCCTCTGGTAGGTTTGGCAGTGTTTTGTATTCTTTGTTTATTTGGACACAAAGAGTCACATTCATCCATGCTGGTTTTCATTTAAATTGGTTAAAAACCTCCAGGGGTTCTGTTCACTTTCCCTTCTCCAGTAAGCTGACTGTGGGGCAATCCAGTGCAGTAACAATCATCTGTGCCAGCAGAGGATGCAACCCTGTAGCTGGAACTGCTTCTTAGTTATAGAAAAGAGAGGGGGGAAATTTTATGTGTGAAGCCTAATCCAGCTCCTATCTATGACAGGGGGAATCTTCAGCCTTGGTCTGTAGAACAGGCTCTGCCTGTAAGTACCCACCCCAAGGGACAGATGCATTTGGAGCCTTATCTAAATTCTTCAGTCACATTGTGCCTTCAAAAAGGGGTGAAAAAATCTTTGCCATGCAGGCTTCCTACTGAGATTTCTCCCAACCCTTCCTCTGGAGCTGCTGAGGCAGGGAGGACACTCCCTGTGACTTGCTGTGGCCACTGCTGGTGCCAGCTGGAGCTCAAGGACAACAGAGCATGAAAAGGAATAAATGGGATTTGGGGGTAGCATGGCTGGTGGGTTTTGTTTCACATATGTGCATGCTGGGAATGTCTGAACCGTTCAAACAACTCTAACAAACTTTACTTGGAAGGTCTGAGACACTGGATGGTGTTTTCTCGCTTTAAAAGGTGCTTTCTACCAAACACAGCCCAGAATCAAACATGATAAGATCATCCCAAAAGCAGAGAGATACTTGGAGCATAATCTAAACTTCACCTGCTTTTCTTATAAAGTGCTGTTGGATTAATTTCTTTAGGCCCAGGCCAGGATCATTGTGAGCTCTTCTCCCTTGCCTTTGTGCCAGCTTTTATTCTTCTACTAAGTAATAACTAACCTTATACTCTTTTAGCCATGGGTTAAACAGTGCCAAGAAGACTGAAGCTACCAGTGCCTGACTTTGTTCTAAATCTAGTGAGCAGGTGGAAGAGTCTAATTTTCCTTGTCTTCCAGTATTCAGTGCTACTTTCTAGTTTTTCCTTTGAGTGGTGCTCCCCAGTATTCATAGGGAAAGTTCCTGAATTTTGAAAACAAACCCCGTATCTCATAAATATTCTTTTTCTCACACATTTTTACATGTATCAGTATCAAATTTGTTGTGTCAGCACACATTTTTTTTCAGGAATGTTTGTCATAGGTCTCACTCTGGGAATATTCAGCACACTCTAGGAAGTCTGCCCAGTGCACAGTTCCTAGTCTGAAACAGGGGAAATAAAAGCAACTTGCTTATTTCACTCACCACCAAATTTTGCTTGAAACTGCCTAATACAGAGTTTTCCTGTTACAGCACTAAGAAAACAGTAGGGGAAACTGTAAAAAGGAGTAAATTAAGTAGGAAAATGGAGTTAGAAACTCCCTTTTCCTAGGCATGTCCTGCACCAGCTGCTCTGGGGCTCTGCTCCCAGGGCTCTCTTTTTAAAACTCAGACATAGTGACCTGCACAAGATCTGTCCTCCATCCTGCTCTGGTCACACACGTGTCCCAGTGGCCAGAAATAGCTCTGTAGCAGTTGCACAAACCCAAATGAGTCACAAGCTGTAAAAACAACATGGTTGTGGAAGTGAACTTGACACACATCACAGCCTCTCCCGGTGCCAATCAGATAGGTTTCACACCTCCTGGATCCTCGTCCTTTATAACTCCTGCCATCGTTTCAGCTACACTGAAAGGGCAGAAAAGCATGAACAAACTGTTACACTTGGCCTGACAGACATCTCTACTTTCAATTACTGCTCTGTAAACAGATTGAAGATAAGTGCAGCCATCTCCAGTGGCTCTGGCCGCAGCCGCGGGTTGCTCAGGAGCTGCCTGCACCTGCCTGCTCATCCTCCCTGCAGAACCTAATTGCATTTCACCTCACCTCTTTTATTTCCACCCTTTCTTTTGTTAGAGTTATTTACACTCTTGTCCAATGCCACTGAAAACCTTCAAGGAAGAATGTGAGATGCACTAGCAGGTGCCAGTCACTATTTTTCAAGAATACATAAAATTATTCTTTCTTTCCAATGTCTTTATCTCAGAGCTTCCCATTCGGGTCAGGTGAGGATTACATTTCATGCTTGATGTTATCTGGCCCATCACTGTTTGAGCAATGGAGCCCAGCATGGCCATGGCTTGCCTTGGTGTCAGTGGCCCCTGAAGCAATGGCTGTTTGTCCTCCAGCACCACCTCCGAGTCATCTCCCACTGTGATTTACAGTGAACTCCTGCTCCTACAGTGGCAACTGCACATGTGGCAGGTTGTGAGTCTTGCTGCCCACCACCTTATTACTCTTCTGAATTTTGCAAGCAGCAGATCTGTGATGAAGTGCCTTCGTCTGTTGTTACATCATCTTTCATTTCTGCGGCCCGTGCTGTCTGACACAGGGATGCCTTTTTTTAATGTGTCTACACAGTGTCTCCAGATATGTTACCAAGATGCCTCAATAAATAGGGCATAAAAAACATAATATTTTAGCAGTCAAGCCAGTAGCTGAAATTGTCTGAGGTTATAAATGGGTTTTGCCCGACTTGAAATAAGTTTTACTTTGGTGGCTCAGAAGGGACATGCATGTTTTGCCTGAAGGCTGCTGAATTAGTCCTTGGGAGAAGGCAGCATTTTCGGAAACATTTCTGCCTCATCTCTGTCCCCCTGAACTGTGGGACAACATTCCTGTAGCTTTCCACAGAGCTGAATCAAGCCCTTATCATGCAGCAGTTGCTGATCCTCCTCCAACACCAGAGGCCTTATTAGGGCATTCAGACATGATAAAGATTTTGATTTATTCATCAAATTTTTTCCAGCAGCAAAGAGAAGTGCATCCCCCTGTTTCACACTAATGTGCCTGTACAATCACCCCTGCTGCTTAGATGAGGGGCTGATTTCCATGCCAGAAATCCTGCTTTGTGCCAGATTCCTTTATTCTTCTTGAAACTTTGAAGATATATTATGATGCTAATTAATTCCTTTCTCAAGAAGAGAATAATTGCAAGTATTAGAAGCAACTTTATCAATGTGGAGAATGAAGGCAAATAGATGCTCTTTTTATTTTTAATTCCCTTCTTTTTTATTTTACTTTTGATGCCAAAACCCTCAAATTGATCTGACTTGTGGGTTCTGTCATTAACCCTCTGGGAACTGGAACTGGCTGCCACTGGTGCCACTCACTGGGATTTTCCTACTGAGACAGAAGCAGATCTTCATTAGTGGAAGACATTAATTCATTTTTGCTCAACAGGAGCTTCTTGGCCATGTGAAGTGTGGAGTTGGACTTCTGTGGTTCCTCTGTGAATCTTGAGGGGAGGCAGTAGAAATGGCTGCAACACAAATTTTCTGTTCTTTATGGATCATCCTCTGGGAATCCCCTGACCTTTTATATGCCTGATTTATATAATCCTCTCAGAGGACAGACTAAAGGGGGGATATTATCAGCCAATTAAAAGGTTCCCTCCTGAGGAGGGTGGAAAATAGCAGACAGATGATCTAATTTTTATACAACATCAATTACCATTCTGTTGCTGGATGTTGCACTGAGGAAGATCTGTGCTGTCACATGCCTCTCCCAGTCTGAAACTCTGGGAAGAGAAACCCTGTGGTGGATTCCTAAAGATGTGTGGGCAATTAAACACTTGATGGGTGTGAAATGGACCTTTATGACAAATCAGCCATCAAAACTGCATTGGCTGTATCCTTATTTGCCCCTAGCTGTTCCCTACCAATTGAAATCTGGGTCTAGATGAATGAGTAAATAATGTTTAAAGCCAAGGGCTGTTATTTTACTGCTCTTTTCTAGGAATCTCCCTGCTCACACCCACACTACACAATCTCTATGGTATTTACTCACAGCTCCATCTGATCTGCCTCTTACTTCCCTGCTTCCAGCTGCTCTTTACATCCAGTATGCTGCCAGTGATCTTCAAAAGGGAATGTGTCAGTGTTTACTCATGAAGATATGTGGTGCCACAGTATTTACATCAGGGTTTTGGTTACACATGTCAGATGGGAAATTAAAGATGCTACAAAAGGGAAACAGTTGCTGCAAGCTCCAGGATGTTAAGTAAAATGCTCTGTAAAGCATCTTGTGAAGAGGGAAAATTATGCCTTTTGCTGATAAAACCCAGTGTTTCTGAGGTTTCTAGGTAATTCTAGTTCAGAGAAATTGTTGGAAAGGGAGATTTCTACCACATGTGGAGATTGTTGATCCATGACTGTAGACCTGGAAGAGAAGACTGCTGACCCAGGGCTTTCCCATTAAGGGCTGTCTGCAGTGATGTGCTACAGGTGCTAAACCTCATTTCAAGGAATCCAGTCCATCTGCCACACAGACATCCCACCTTAGACCCTAAAAGATGTGTGGATGCTGTGGTGCAGCTTTTTGCCCAGATTATCTGCCACTGATGGGCCACTTCATGAGCCACATTGTGGCAAAGGTGTAGTGTCTACAACTCAAACCCTGTGTTCAGTTTTGGGTACCTCCCTACAAGTCACTGAGGTGCTGGAGTGTCCAGAGGAGGACAGTGGGGCTGAGGAAGGGTCTGGAGCACAAGTCTGGTGAGGAGCAGCTGAGGAGGCTGGGGGGTGTTCAGCCTGAAGCAAAGGAGGCTCAGGGGATCTTCTCCCTTTCTGTGACTATCTGACAGGAGGGTGTAGCCAGGAGGGAGTCGGTCTCTTCTCCCAGATCACAAGTGACAGGACAAGAGGAAATTATCTCAAGTTCTGCCAGTGGAGGTTTCTGTTGGATATTACGAAAAATTTTTTCATTGAAAGAGTGGTAAAGAATTGAAACAGGTTTCACAGGCAGTCAGTGGAGTCACCATCCTTGGAAGCATTTAAAAAATGTGTAGATATGGTATTTAGGGATGTGTTTTAGTGGTAGACCTGGCAGTGATGGGCTAATGGCTGGACTAGATGATCTTAACAGATCTTTTCCAGCTCTAATGATTCTGATTCCAGTGAAGACCTTTGTGTGAGCATGAGTGAGACAAGAGCACTCCCAGACCCTGCTCATCAGTCACACATTCCCCTCTCAGCCGTGCTCAGGCAGATTCAAAGCTGTCTGGTTCCTCAGCAGCTCAGCTCTCTCCCAGCACTGGGGCTGTGTCCTGGGGGGATCACAGACCCCTCTGCTCCTCCTGTGGCAGGTGACAACCCTGGCCACAAACCCCACCACTGCTGGTTCATGGGGAGCAAGGCTGGCTTGCCAGATAAGGTCCTGCTAAGCCTTGGTGATATGATGAGGGTGAGATGTTACAGCCAGAGGGACTGCAAACATCTCCCTGTGCTGCTACACCCCAGCAGCACGGCGCTGACAGCTGGGACCTCTGCAGAGAGGAAGCAATCACCACAAATGACCTGAAGGCAGACAAATAAAACTCATTTCAAGTCCTTGGTATATTCCACAGGGGAATCTGTATAGGAAAACCAAATGGGAAAGCCCAAGTCCTTTTTTATTGCTGTGCTGCAGAGGAGAATGTGGTACTGACCCCTGATGAGTCAGTTTAGCTTCGTGCAGGGGGGGCAGATGTGTTTGGTGATTTGGGGAGAGAGAAAATGTGCAGTTGTAGTGAGGGATACCTGATTTAGGATGCACACAAAGTAGTGTGGGCAGCAGGTGGCAAACTGAAGATGCAATATCTTGTTAAAAAACTAGCAAAATATATTTGCTGCACTTAAAGTCTCAAGATGCTGGGTTGTCACAAACCTGTAGAGTGCATCACGCTGTGAACTGGGAGATCATGTTCCATTTCTTTAATGTCTACAATTGTTCAATCCTTTACAGCCTCGCTGATGCTGCCCATCCTGCTGCTTGATGTTAAATTTCAGGTGACACACTTGCTGGTAAATGTTCCAGCACCAAGGTGTTCAGGCCTGTGCTCTGCATCTTAGACACTGAGTCACCTTTGGAATATGCTTCAGGTTTGTTAGCAAAGCCATGGATTTGACCATTGTGATGGAGATCCAGCAGGTGGAAGGGGAAGGAGAGAAATTTCTTCATTTCAACGCAGGTCTGAGCACTTGCATAGTTTTATGTTCCTTAAAGACTCCTTGTGAGACTCATTCCTTAAAGACTCATGTTGTAAGATCATTCCTCAGAATGATCTTTCAACAACAAGAATTTTACAATTGTCCCAGATAGTCCTTTCCCTTGCAGCTATAACTAGAAGGACAAGATTTTGAAATAGTCAAGATTCATGAAGAATAATTGACATCCTTTCCTCTGTGTGTGTGCCTGTACCCTCTGAACTGAGACCCTGCCAGATCTCTGAGTTCGAGAAGATCAGCATGTTAGGGGAAAAAATATTTTTGAGACCAAAGAGAGGAAGACAGGATGTAAAGGAGGTGGAAGGGAAACCTGAAGTGATGGGAGTTTTCAAGAAATCCAGATGCTCTCGAGCTGAAATCATAAGAAATAATCACTTAATATCTGGGTAATTTGAAAAACAGATGACAAGGATGGTAGAAAACAGCTGTTCCAAGGAGTCTAACCAGGTTATTTCTCACAGAAAAGGAAAAAAAATGTCCTGTCATCTGAAAGGAAGATTTAACTCCTCCTGTTCTTATGAACCCCTGTTGCACTGTAATGATGCTTGCAGATTCTAAGGCTATTTGCTTGTTCCTTGGGACAACATGGATCCTAGTTGTTTCCATTCATTTCCCACCACAGCCAGGCCCCATTCCCCTTATTAATTATCACTGGAGCTCAGCACAAGTGCAGCTTTCACACCAACAGCCCCCTCTATCCTCCATTTCCTTCCATTTCCCTTAACTGTGCCAGCTCAGTTTACTGTGTTTGGCTTCTCTTGACATGAGATTTTCAACTTGCTCCATACAGTTTACTCATCTGCTCTCACCCTGTAAAATTTCCTGGAGTAGGAGACATTTGGAGGGTGCTGGGGCATCCTTTCCCAGCAGAGCATTTCTTGCTGAACTTGAACATCCTTACTCCCCAGATCCGGAGTTTTATTTCTCTTTTGCTTTGTTTGCATTACTTTAAATCATGATGAATCTCAATAAATTCATTGTGAATCGTGAGTGAAAATTTGGCATGGGAGAAAACAGCCTCATGTCCTTTTATTGTTTAAAGTGGAGCATTCCCAGTGGGTAAATATCCTGTAGTACCACTGTGGAAGAGCAAATATATGAAAAACCACTTAGTACCACTAAGGATACTAATGTAGTTAAAGCATTAATCTTGCTGCAGTTTTGTCAAAACTGTCATAGGGCTTAAGGTGGTTCCCTACAGCTCCTCAGGAGAGAACAGCACGAGTGTTTCATGCGATCTTAACAGGAGGAAACTGGATCCGGGGCATTTTTCATTTAGATGTACAGAAATGTGCTTCCTCCTCAGGATTCCTGTAGCCTGTTCTCATCTGCACAGTATCTGTGGGAGCCTGGACAAGCCCGGGGTTGGAGGCTGGACAGAGCAGGTGGTGGGAGCTGCTGGGGACGCTAAGCTGTAGGATTTTGTCAGGATGTTTGCAGAAAATGGGGAAAAGTCCCATGAGAAGTGGCCACGAATTTCTTACAGGATGCTCAAATGTTGCTGGGAGCAGCAACAGATGTGTCCTGTTGAGCTGCTACTTTCAGTCCTTTGTGTTGGGGTTTTCCTTTCCTCCAGGATCCTTCTTTTGGGCTGATCCACAGCCATCAATACCTTCCCCACGTTTACCTTTTGCAGCCCTCTCTGCCTGCTGTTTTAGCATCAGTCCAACTTCCATTTCAGCTCCATTTAATAATAATTTATAGGGGGAAGAAGAGGGAGGAAAGGCCAGTTTCTTGATGGCATGGTATACAGAAAGAATTTAAAAACTCTACATTGTCATGCCAGTTTTGAAAGCTCTCATGATTTATAGGAAAGTCTCAAAATTTTGGGCCTAGCACACAGGAGAGGGCAACCCAGCTGGGTGCAGGACCCAGAGATGGTTGAAATCTCAATCTGTGAATGCTGAGGAGAGAGGAGGACCCTGTTTTTTCCTCACATGTCACCTCTTGGCATGTCAGATGGTGGACATGGTGGGATCACCTGCAGCTCTTCTCTGGAAGGAACAGAGGGACTTGCATCTCATTTTTTGAAGGTTTCTGTTGTCTGTGGCTCTGGAGCAGTAAAACTCCTTTGTGTGGTGTCCTGGCATCAGTGAGACCCTGCTAGTTGTGTGCTAAACTCTTTGTTCATGGAGAAAAGTGTTTCCCTTGGGCTGAGGGAGGCTGTAAGGGGCTCCTGTGGACCAGGCAGGATGGGATGATGTAGACACGAGTTTTGTAAATGACCTCTTGTAGTAAATGTCTTGGCTCTGTGGCAGATCTGTGATACCCAGCTGTGATCATCCAGTGTGCTGCACCCTAAAAGCTTCTCTCAACTGCACACTTGCTGATTTATTGTGACCCTCTTCTCTAACCCCTGGGACCCCAGATCCTGCCATGGAGGTACCCTCATTACTGCCCAGATTCACTGTATTTGATGTGTCATCACAGACAGGGCTTTTCACCAAAGCTGCACGTGCCTTTTAGCTGGGAACACAAAGCCAGCACTTCAGCATGGGAAGATTAACCTGCATGTTTTCCCTGTGAATAAAAGCCTGTGTCATTGGGGCTGGAGGGTGAGGCTGTGCCACTGCAGACATTCAGGTTAGTGTGTCCTTCATGGAGGCTTTCTTCCAGCTGGAGGTCACTGCTATGAGCTGGGGCACTGCAAATGAGTGCCACCCAAAATTAAACAGCTGAACCTCACAGTTTTGCCCAAGAAATGCCAGCTCCTTTGAGGCAGCTGAAGTCAGATATTCAGAGCAATTCCTGTCATCATCTTAATTACAGGCTGAGCTCAAGGCTGGTTTTTGATGTGAGGTCAGGTGGGCACCACAGACTCCTGCAAGCATGAGCTGAACCACTGCAGCTTGTTGGAACCCTGGGGTTTAGGTTTATGGAATATAGTAATACATATTGTAATGTAATGTATATGCATGTCACAAAGATGGAGCATTCTGGGTGTGGGTTTGTTCTTCTTCTTTCTTTCTTCATAAATCTGAGTGTTTTGTCATTGGGTCAAAAATCCTGCAATGCGGGTCAGAAATTAATAGTTAGAGGTTTATAAGTAAAAACATATTACTTGGCAATTCTTAATTGGATAAATTAGGCTTTAACTGGCCTTGGAAGTGAGAACTCAGGGCCATTTTTGCCATTTTCCACCCTGTTAACTCAGAGGCACATCCTGTGCAGGAATGCCAGAGATAAGAATATCATTAACAATCTAATTAGAAGACCTGCACGTCTCCTGCCTATTGCTTCCAAACTCCGAGTGAAAGAACTCGTAAATCAAAACCAAAACGAATAAGAGACTTTTTAACAGCAGCTGATTGTCACCCCAGTGCTGTGCTGGGAGCCTTTGCTGTGCCTTTGTTTGCACAGAGCCTTGGCCAGGTGCCTGGCACGGCACCAGCAGACCGGTCCTATTTCTATTTGTTGATGGATCTCTCTCATATCTGATACCTCGATTAACACACATTGATTTCTCCTCTTTCTGCTGGTGGAAAGGGTGCTCTGAGCAGCAGCCTGGTGTTTCTGGGAGGGGTTTCTGCGTTGCATTTAAAACCCTCAGCATGAGCCGGCGCTAAGCACAACATATATTTCAGGACTTGCTTTTCCCTGCCACTTAGTGGCTTTAAATGGCAAAATATTTTTGCAAAGACAAATTGCTCTGCAGGTACCATGCTGAGCTGCTGGAAAGGCTCCAGATGCCCAGAGGGATTCAAATGACTCCCTGCATCCCCGTCAACAAGGCGAGATGACTCTGAGTGTTTATTTTCCGCATATGAAAACTGGAGGAGTGTGGAATTTTGACAACAAATTGCAGTGCTGTTTCAAATGCAAGGCACTCACACTGCTGAAAGGCTCAGAGGTTCACAACACCTCAGCTCTCCTAGGACCAGACCCTGAGTATTTTTTTGTTTTAAGAGCAGCAAAATTAAAACCATTTTCAATATCCACAGCTGTTTCTGAGTAAGAAATAGCTAAAGCAGGACCATTCCCCAGCAAATACCCTCTGTGCCAATACGATGAAATTTGAATGAACCTGTGGCTCTGCCTCAGGACAAGTCATTAGATTATCAAACTGAAGAAGAATTTTATGTTACAGGTTGCTTGGAAACACAGATAAAAATCTGTCCCTGGCCTCTTTTGCCGGGTTGCAATCCCCAGTGCTCCCAGTTTGTGAAAACACAGGGGATGTCTGCAGTACCACACACCTGGCAGTAGCAAACCTGTATTTGTTCTTCAGTTTCTCACACGGAGACAGTGTGGTGACCTTCTGGGTGCTGGATATTCCCCCACTGGAAGAATGGCAGAGATCCCAGCTTCTTTCTGCAGCACTTGCTTCCTTCCCCTCCTCTCTACCAGGTACCCTAAAGCAGAGGGGCACCTTCTACTTCAGGTTTTTAACCCTTTTCTCCCCAGAAGAGCCAGGGAATCTGATTCACTACACGTGGGTTCAACATGAATGTTATTTATTAGGATCAGCAGCTCTGTAAAGTTAGGCAAGAAGTTGCTTTTCAAGGCCCTGGGTGGCTCTAAACATTATTAAACATGGTCATTAGAACATGCTTTTCCAACCATTGAACGGCTGTGAACATTAAATATTTTGGTTTAATAAGTGCTTGCTTTTTCAGCTGCCGAGTGGCCTTAATCTTTTTTTTCCCCTCATTAAAAAATGTTGTTTTTCCAGCTCATGAGCCACTGAAAATACTGTTCTGTTTTTTTCTCTTCCTTTTTATTTCTTTCTCTCTCTCTCCATTTTTTTTCCTTTTTTGAATTCACTGTTTAGTTTATTTTTATTTTAAAACAAGGGTGAGCATTTTCGAGCCTTTGGCTAAAATAACTTGCTTTCAGTTACTAGGACAAGTATAGGGCAAGGCTTAAGATAACATGATAATCAAACCTTGCTTGTGTGAACAAGTTCCACTGAGATAAGAACATGCAAACTATCCAAACATCAGCAGATTGTCTTATGTGTGTGCTCTGAAAGGATGGATGAATCACCCTGCTGCATGCCAGTTTTCCCACCTGCCAATCAAACATGTCTTATTGTGTCATCCCTATAGACTCGGGGAGGGGGGGCAAGGTATGAAGCAACCCTGGGGTCAGAGGTAAGGCCTGTGTGTTTAGGATTCAGAACGAAGATAATGTGTTTCACTTAAATGTCATTTCCCGAAGTTGTTCTCGGAGGGAGCCCAGGTTACATAAGAAGAAAGGTAATTAGGAAGAAAGGTCTTTTGCTAAAGCCTTAGACTGGAAAAGCAACTTCTGCTGGGGGCTCAGGGCTCATTGTGTGGCCATGGGAAACTAATTTGGGCCACAAGCGTTGCCTAACCATCCCAAACTTCTTGGGATGCTCACCACACCCTGCCTGACCTCCAGCTGTCTTCCCAGGAAGGAGGGTGTCTCTGTAGGTCCAGTAGTCTCTGTGCTAGGACCACAAACTCTTGAGAATCACATCTTAAGAGTCATTAATTGTCTCTGTTTAGGCAAATAGATGGCACTCTTAGTCTTTCTGCCTAGTTCTCCCATAATATTAAATCCCAGGAATCTGCTGGATGCACAGGCTGCCCCTTACGGAGTTGCTACCATCCTTGCTCCCACAGATCCCTGATTTTTAGGGTGGCCCTGGTGGAGGAGGAGACGTTGACAGCATTGAAGGCACTTGGCAGGAAGTGGCCAACACCTTGCTCAGCTGGGGAGCTCTCCTGAGAGAGGCCAAAAGTGGCAGCTTTCTCCTGTGGCTGGGGCATTTGGCTTTCTGCAGCTCCTAAATCACCCACTTGGAATGCTCTGTGCATCAGCCTGGAAGGGAGTCAAACCGTTTTATGAAAGCTGCAATTAGTGGCTTCCCACAAATATCATCCAGCACTGACAAGTGGCTGCTATGTAATGCTGTTTATGGGCTTGTTTCAGGTAATGGAATTTCATTGCCTTTCAGGTGCTCTTGCCACAGGAAGCACATATATTTTTTCAGCTCTGTGATTTTTTCCACTAAATTGCACAAATCTTTATATTTGAGCAAGTGCATGGGAAACATTTTACTCTGCATTTATTTTGCCGTTCAAGTCCTTGAGGAAAGGAAGAATAAATATGTTCATCTAGGAAAACTGGAGTGAGAAAGCAAAGGGAGCAGAGATTTTTGTTTTGGGAAACAAAACCTTGTCTTCACAGATAGTAAATCAATGTGTCCCTATTGCCCACAGCAATACCTATGCTGTATGGCTGATTAAGGAATCCAAAATTCCCCTTCTTCTCCATCCCCAGCTGTGGCAGCTCCTACCAACCTCTACCTGAACCCATATCTATCTGTGGCTTTTTTGGGAGGCTGAGGATGTGATGTAGGAGAGCTGCTTCTGCACAGTTAAATGCTAATTGCTAGGCATGGAGCTAATCAAGCTGAGACTTCAAATGACCTCTTTACCTGTAGTTGATTTAATGATATGGAATGATAGAATCTTTATGATTGGAAAATACCTTCAAGACCAGCTCAAGTCCAGCTGTTAACTCAGCACCACTAAACCATATCCCCAAGTGCCACATCCACACAAGTTTTGGACACTTCCAGCACAATTGTGTTTGTGTTTAATGTGGGAACAGAAGGCAAGGGCAGGTTCCATTGGTTCTGGCTGGCTCGTGCAGCATAACATTTTACCTGGGATGATACATTGCCTCCAGCAATCCACACTCCCTCCCCAAGTGGTCCATGCTAAGCAGAGCCCTGCTGGGCTGCCTGCACTGGCATTTGATAGGAAAAAGTATCCCACATGAACAGCAGTGAACAGAAACCCTGTGAGATGTGATCACTTACACTGAGCCTGTTAGGTCACTGTCAGAGGCATAAAGAGCATTTGCTGGGAAAGCTGAGCACCAAAGTGCACAGCATCCTCTTTTGTTCATAAGCCCTGCTGAAATCATGAGCCTCAAAGGCAAAAGAAGGCCATGAACCCAAGGAACAGGTGAATCAAAGGCAGAGTAGTTGCTCCAAGGGAGAAAATTTGAAATCAAGGTTGCAGAAAACCAAGGCTCCTAATGGGATAATGCAGGTAATACTATCACACAGCACTGAAACAATACAGAACTAATTAGCTCAAATATTTGCTGACAACGTGGGTTTTGAGGAGAGGGGGGCACAGGATTGCATAAAACTTAATTAACTCATAGAGTAAATGAGTTTCATTCATTGCCACAACGGAGCCAATCAAGATAGGCTTACTGTTTGCTCATTTGGAAAACGATTAGGATTCCTATTTAGACTTAATTACAGTGCAAAGGTTGACAATTATCATCTTTGTGGAAGCACTGGATACCACAGTATCTCAGTTGAACATGTGCCTGTAATTATAGACATCATTTTCTTAGCAGAAAATGTAACCCACTTATTACCTGGATTTCATGCCTGTAATCACAGATAGTAGAAATAAAAAATTAAAAAAAATCAGAAGAGACCTGGTGCTGAGTTACCTTGCATCTTTTCATAGTAAATTTCTTTGTGCAACTGTTTGTCACAAATTAAAATGTTGGTTCACATTTTATAGTCCTCGCAGAAGGGAATTTGTGGACATACCAAAGGATCAAACCAGCCACATGGGTCATATTTTGACACTGCCAAGAGCAGCACTGCATCAGATTGGTTTGGTTCATAAACCCTTCCTCATACCTCCCTGAAATTTCTCGGGTTACACAGGCATGTACTTATCATTGCAGAAGCAAACTGCTGAGGGAAACTTGGTCAGTCACTTTGGAAAATCACAGCTTGATCTGAGCCACAACCTAGCAGACTCACCCTGCTGACCAAAATAAACCACATTAATATTAAAGAGTGCAAGCAGTGCTTGGCTATGATCATTTTTAATCCTGCCAAACAAAAATGATAAGCAGGTAGAGATTCCTCCCTTTTGCCAGCCCAAATCCCTTCAGGAGGCTGTTTCAACTCATCACATCCAGGGGCTGCGCCGTGGCTGAGATAAGAGAAAAAGAAAGTTCAAAACATTTTACAGATATTAATTACAGATAAGGCAGGAGGTAAAATGAGGACATAATAAACACAAGCTTTTTTCAGTGTGATCTGTCACTATCCCTGGGTCTCTGTTTATCCCATGGGCTTGTGAAGATGGAGGGAGAGTGTCCTTTGGAGGGAGCAGCAATGGACCAGCACAGTGCTGACTACTAAACAAGCACCATCACACTTAACAGCAAAGTTGAATTAGCTTCTTCCCTTAGTTTTAATTATATTTATTTTCCAGCCATGGTTAGTAAGGTGGAATTAGGCAAGACACCAACTTTCCTGTATTTGTTTCACACAGGACACGTCTGACCTTAGATTAATGCCTGAACCTCCTGGGGACAGTGGCACAAGTGACCTTGGGACCAGGGCATCACATTTTCTTGGGTGAGTTTTTTGCCTGCTTGCCAGCTGAAATGCTGAGTTTGCAACAGACAGAGATGATTTGCAAGGAAATAGAAGGAAAGAATGAGTTTGCACTTATACGTCCTCTTTATTTTCCATGCTCTGTAAAGGAATATAGGATTCAAAAATTTTTCCTACCTTTGCTTTGCTTCTTTTGAAAAACTCTTGTTTGCTTCTGGAAATGAGCACTGCCCCACTAGGAGGGGAAGAAACCCAGCTTTATCAGGTCAGGTAATCCCTGTGCACCATAATCAACAAACAGTGTCAGCAGGACTTCAGGGAGTGCATTTCTGTAGCTGTGTGGAGAGGCAGCTGGGAGTCTGCAGGCAGAAAGGGTTCTTTTTTTTTTTTTTT